>JASEVX010000005.1:66473004-66794838 GCA_031761405.1 Serripes groenlandicus | reverse complement strand
GGTGAGGTCATTAAGAGGATGCTTTCTGTGAAGTTTCATCCCAATTGACCCACTGGTTACTGAGGAGAAGATGTTGAAGATTTTTTAAGTTTATACTTTGGCCATATAAGGCAAAATAGCCCCCGCCCCCTGGCGGCCATGTTTTTCGACCAATCAACATTGCTTGAAGGAATCTGATAGAGGGTCACCCAAGGAACATTTCTACAAAATTATTTGAAAATCTGCCTGACACTTATGGAGGAGAAGATTTTTTAAGTTTTCATTATAGCCATAAAAGGCAAAATAGCCCCGCCCCCTGGCGGCCATGTTTTTTGACCAATCAACATGGCTTGAAGGTATCTGATAGAGGATCACCCAAGGAACATTTCTACAAAATTATTTGAAAATCGGCCTGACACTTTTGGAGGAGAAGATTTTTTAAGTTTGCACTATAGCCATATAAGGCAAAATAGCCCCGCCCCCCCTGGCGGCCATGTTTTTCGACCAATCAACATGGCTTGAAGGAATCTGATAGAGGGTCACCCAAGGATCATTTCTACAAAATAATTTGAAAATCGGCCTGACACTTTCGGAGGAGAAGATTTTTTAAGAATTTTGAATTTTTTTTCATTTCGTTGCCATGGAAACCAGAATTCTGCATGGATCCCAAACATTTTAAGGAATTCTGGTGAGGCCATTGAGAGGATGCTTTCTGTGAAGTTTCATCCCAGTTGACCCACCGGTTACAGAGGAGAAAATGTTGACGGACGACGGACGACGGACGCCGGACATAGGGCGATCACAATAACTCACCCTGAGCACTTCGTGCACAGGTGAGCTAAAAAGGGCAATAACTCATCCAAAAGAAGGTCAAATTAAACGCCCTCGTAATATGCGCAACAACACATTGTACCGATGACTCCTGTGAAGTTTCATAGAAATGTGGCAAAGGGGTTGTGAGATGAAGGCCGGACAAGAATGAAATGGCAATTTTAAACAAGAGGACCATGATGGCCCTTGAATCGCTCACCTGATTTTTTATTTTTTTTCACTTTAGCTATATAAGCCTCGCCCCCTGGCAGCCATAGTTTCTGACCAATCAACTTGGCTTGAAGGAATCTGATAGAGGGTCACCCTAGGAACATTTCTACAAAATTATTTGAAAATCGGCCAGATACTTTTGGAGGAGAAGATTTTTTAAGTTTTCACTATAGCCATATAATGCAAAATAGCCCTGCCTACTGGCGGCCATGTTTTTTGACCAATCAACATGGCTTGAAGGAATCTGAAAGTGGGTCATCCAAGGAACATTTCTACAAAATTATTTGAAAATCGGGCCGACACTTTTGGAGAAGATGATTTTTTAAGTTTGCACTATAGCCATATAAGGCAAAATAGCCCCGCCCCCCCCCTGGCGGCCATGTTTTTCGACCAATCAACATGGCTTCAAGGAATCTGATAGAGGGTCACCCAAGGAACTTTTCTACAAAATCATTTGAAAATCAGCCTGACACTTTCGGAGGAGAAGATTTTTTAAGTTTTCACTATAGCCATATAAGGCAAAATAGCCCCGCCCCCCTGGCGGCCGTGTTTTTTGACCAATCAACATGGCTTGAAGGAATCTGGTAGAGGGTCATCCAAGGAACATTTCTACAAAATTATTTGAAAATCTGCCAACCAGTTTGGGAGAAGAAGAATTTTGAAGTTTTTTTCGTTTCGTTGCCATGGAAACAAGAATTCTGCATGGATCCCAAAAAATTTGAAGAAATTCTGGTGAGGTCATTAAGAGGATGCTTTCTGTGAAGTTTCATCCCAATTGACCCACTGGTTACTGAGGAGAAGATGTTGAAGATTTTTTAAGTTTATACTTTGGCCATATAAGGCAAAATAGCCCCCGCCCCCTTGCGGCCATGTTTTTCGACCAATCAACATTGCTTGAAGGAATCTGATAGAGGGTCACCCAAGGAACATTTCTACAAAATTATTTGAAAATCTGCCTGACACTTATGGAGGAGAAGATTTTTTAAGTTTTCATTATAGCCATAAAAGGCAAAATAGCCCCGCCCCCTGGCGGCCATGTTTTTTGACCAATCAACATGGCTTGAAGGTATCTGATAGAGGATCACCCAAGGAACATTTCTACAAAATTATTTGAAAATCGGCCTGACACTTTTGGAGGAGAAGATTTTTTAAGTTTGCACTATAGCCATATAAGGCAAAATAGCCCCGCCCCCCCTGGCGGCCATGTTTTTCGACCAATCAACATGGCTTGAAGGAATCTGATAGAGGGTCACCCAAGGAACATTTCTACAAAATTATTTGAAAATCGGCCTTACACTTTCGGAGGAGAAGATTTTTTAAGTTTTCACTATAGCCATATAAGGCAAAATAGCCCCGCCCCCCCTGGCGGCCATGTTTTTCGACCAATCAACACGGCTTGAAGGAATCTGATAGAGGGTCATCCAAGGAACATTTCTACAAAATTATTTGAAAATCTGCCAACCAATTCGGGAGAAGAAGAATTTTGAAGTTTTTTCGGTTTCGTTGCCATGGAAACCAGAATTTTGCATGGATCCCAAAAATTTGAAGGAATTCTGGTGAGGTCATTGAGAGGATGCTTTCTGTGAAGTTTCATCCAAATTGACCCACTGGTTACTGAGGAGAAGAAGTTGACGGACGACGCACGACGGACGCCGGACAAAAGGCGATCACAATAACTCACCTTGAGCAAAGCTCAGGTGAGCTAAAAAGGGCAATAACTCATCCAAAAGTAGGTCAAATTAAATGCCCTCGTAATATGCACAACTAGAAGTTGTACCGATGACTCCTGTGAAGTTTCATAGAAATGTGGCCAAGGGGTTGTGAGATAAAGGCCGGACAAGAAATGTGGACGTACAGACAGACAGACAGACGGACAGACGGCGCAGGCAAAAGCAATATGTCTCCTCCGGAGGGGGGAGACATAATAATGATTTCACAGATATGGCCCTATATTGCTCACCTACTTTAATTAAACTGGAAAGTGTTCAATACTCTTACTAGACAAGAGCCCCTCGGAGCAAACACCAATGCAAGTTATTTAAATTGATAAAGACATGCGTATTAATCCAAGGAACATGTGTTCCAAGTTTCATAGTTGAACGATTTCTGAGTTATGATGTAAGGTTAAAGTTTTATGATGACGCAGACGATGAAGTCATTGGTATCACAATACTCAGACTTGTTTTCTTTGAAAAACAGACTAAAAAGCTAAGAAATATAAGGAAAATGAGCCCCGCCCTCTGATCTGTTTTTCAACAGACCAGAATCATTTGAACAATCATCTTAGATGGTCATTCAAGGAACATTTTCGTCAAATTATCTTCAAATCATGATAGTACTTTTGTTAAAGAAGATTTTTTAATTTTTTCACTATATATTCATATAAGGAAAACAAGCACCGCCCCCTGGAGGCCATGATTATTAGCAGCTTGGATAAATTTGAAGAATCTTATTTCAACAGACCAGCATCATTTGAACCATCATCTTAGATGGTCAATCAAGGAACATTTGTGTCAAATTATTTGCTATTCTGGCCAGTGCTTTTGTACAAGATGATTTTTTAAGTTTTCATTATATATTAATATAAGGAAAACAAGCCCGGCCCCTACTAAATAATTAAAACCAATCTTGGTAGAGGTCCACCAAGGAACATTTGTGCCAAATTAGTTTTTAAATCGGACCAGTACTTGTTGACAAGAAGATTTTTTAAGTTTTCACTATACACATATATAAGGAAAACAAGCTCCACCCCTCTCACAGCCATGTTATTCAATGGATCGGAATAATTTGAAAAATCTTGGTAGGGGGTCAGGTCACCCAAGGAACGTTTGTGCATAATCATTTTCAAATTGGGCATGTACTTTTTTGGACAAGAATAGTTTTTAATTTGAGTTAATTTTTCCCTTTTCTGATGCCGCAGCAACCAAAGTTCTACATGGAATTGAATTCTTTTAACCAATTTGAAAGAGGATCACCTAAGAAACATCCTGGTAAAAATATTTTAAAATCGGTTCATTGGTTTAGGAGGAGAAGTTGTTTGTAGGAAAATGTGAAATGACAAACAGACGGATGATGATTGATCACAATACCCCACCCCACACTTCATGCTCAGGTTAGCTACATTTAAAAATCAGCATTGAAAGGGTTAACCCTTTCCCACATACAACAATTCTGCAGCAGACGACCTTGAACATATTTTGTCAAACAATAGAAAATCTCTATAATTGAATGGATTACCTATGCCTAAAAGTGGAAAACATTGCGGCAAAAGGAGAAATTGCTTGTTTTGAGCAATTTCTTCTTTTGGCACTATGTTTTCAAAAAGCGGTCTACTGCAGAGGCATCAGAAAGCATCTATATGTGGGAAAGTGTTTAAAACAAGTAAATTATTACTTCATGTTCTCCATATCACTGACAGCACGATGTAAACTTTCTTCTGCCATAGCCCCTTTGTCTTCGGCAGTCTGTAGACGCAGTAAAAGAGACTGATACTCATCCCTACTTAATACAACGGTTCCTTCATCTCCCCCATTACTTGCATGGTCTCCTCTCTCATCACCTATGTCATTCTGCGTAGATAAGGACTCAAACTCTTCTATATCTGTGTTAAAAATAAAAAGATTGAATACGTTAATTGAACTTGAACACAATTCTTAACCTTTGTCATTTATCCCTTTCCCTCATATAGACGCTTTTTGACGCCTCTGCAGCAGACAGGTTTTTGAAAACATCGTGACAAAAGAAGAAATTGCTCAAAACGAGCAATTTCTCCTTTTACCACAATGTTTTCTATTTTTAGTCATAGGTTATCCATTCAATTATAGAGATTTTATTACGAAACAAGCTTTCAGCTTAGATTAATCACGCTCAATGTCTGCTTCCTGGAGATATAACCAGTACTCGCGCCGTTTGTGTGGTAAAAACCCAAAGTCAGGACCCGGTCATAACGGGACTCGAACCAGGGACTTTTAAGTGAGGCCGGCACTCTACCTCTGCACCAATTCCTTCCAAAGAATCAATGCTCAAATTTGCTATGCCTTGATTTATTGTTCATCCTTACTTACAAAGCTATAGCAGATCAACATTAAACACATTTGTATGCTGAAAATGTGTTGTACATGGGAAGGGTTAACCGTTTCCCTCATACAACAATTCTGCAGCAGATGACTTTGAACATATTTTGTCAAAAAAATAGAAAATCTCTATAATTGAATGGATAACCTATGTCTAAAAGTGGAAGCATTGTGGCAAAAGGAGAAATTACTCGTTTTGAGCAATTTCTTCTTTTGTCACTATGTTTTCAAAAAGCCATCTGCTACAGAGGCGTCAGAAAGCGTTTATATGAGGAAGAGGGTTAATCTTCATTCTATTTCAACAGAACTTCCATATTTTTTACCATACTGAAGCATCTCATCATTAGGATCTATAGGTCTCATAAAATCATCCGAGTCCCAGGGTGGTTTCCCGTCCTTTTTCATCAAGTTTATAGTCTCAGGGGTAGGATTCTATGAACAGGAAGAGAAACAAAAGAATTACACACATATCAAAACAGAGGACTAGATAAGGTAGAGTCAACCTATATCTCTATAATAACTATACCAAACCCTACCTTAAGGGTACTCAAAAGAATCACCAGATAGGGTTAAAGAGTAAAAAGAGGACTTTGGAATGTGAAACCCTTCCCCACTTGCATAATGAACCATGAGCAGAAGCAGATTTTTGAAATTATTTTGAGAAATGGAGAAATTGCTTAAAACGAGCAATTTCACCTTTTACGAAAACGTTTTCAACTCTATTCGATAATTTAACATCTATTTATAGAAATCATTCCTATTTTTGCTCAGATGTTTTTAAAGCAGTCTGCTGCAGATGTGTTGTATGTGGGAAAGGTTTACTAGAGCAGCTCTATCAGTATATGAGAGGAGCTCAAGGAAAACCAGCCACAGGTCATTTGAAACCAGTGCAGTCATTGTAGGCAATGTAGTCAGTGTAGTCAATGTAGTCAGTGAATCACTGTAGTCAGTGCAGTCATTGTAGTCAATGTAGACAGTGTGGTCAATGAAGTAAGTGAAGTCAATGTAGTCAATGTAGACAGTGTAGTCAATGTAGACAGTGTAGTTAATGTAGTCAATGTAGACAGTGTAGTCAATGAAGTAAGTGAAGTCAATGTAGTCAATGTAGACAGTGTAGTCAATGAAGACAGTGTGGTCAATGAAGTCAATGTAGTCAATGAAGACAGTGTAGTCAATGCAGTAAGTGAAGTCAATGTAGTCAATGTAGACAGTGTAGTCAACAAAGTAAGTGAAGTCAATGCAGTCAATGTAGACAGTGTAGTCAATGAAGTAAGTGAAGTCAATGTAATCAATGTAGACAGTGTAGTCAATGAAGTAAGTGAAGTCAATGTAGTCAATGTAAACAGTGTAGTCAATGTAAACAGTGTAGTCAATGCAAACAGTGTAGTCAATGTAGTAATTGTAGTCAGTGTAGTCGGTGAAGTAAGTGAAGTCAATGAAGACAGTGTAGTCAATGTAGTCAGTGTAGTCACTGTAGTCCATGCAGTCAATGTAGTCACTGTAGTCAGTGAAGTCAATGATTTCAGTGTAGTCCATGTAGTCAATGAAGTAAGTGAAGTCAATGTAGTCAATGTAAACAGTGTAGTCAATGTAGTAATTGCAGTCAGTGTAGTCAGTGAAGTCAATGTAGTCAGTGAAGTCAATGTAGTCAGTGAAGTCAATGATGTCAGTGTAGTCACTGCAGTCCATGCAGTCAATGTAGTCACTGTAGTCAGTGAAGTCAATGATGTCAGTGTAGTCCATGTAGTCATAGTAGTAAGTGAAGTAAATGCAGTCACTGTAGTCAGTGAAGTCAATGATGTCAGTGTAGTCACTGTAGTCCATGCAGTCAATGTAGTCATAGTAGTAAGTGAAGTAAATGCAGTCATTGTAGTCATTGTAGACAGTGTGGACAATGTAGTCACTGTAGTTAGTGAAGTCAGTGAAGTCAGTGTAGACAATGTAGTCAGTGTAGACAATGTAGTTAGTGCAATCAATGTAGTCAGTGTATTCATAGTAGTAAGTGAAGGTACTGTGGTCAATGTAGTCACTGTAGACAGTGTAGTCACAGTAGTAAGTGTAGTCACTGTAGTTAGTGAAGTCATAGTAGTCAGTGAAGTCATAGGAGTCAGCGCAGTCACTGTGATCAATGTAGTCACTGTAGTCATAGTAGTAAGTGAAGACAATGCAGTCACTGTAGTCAGTGAAGTCAATGCAGTCAGTGTATTCACTGTAGTCAGAGTAGCAAGTGAAGCCAATGAAATCACTGTAGTCAGTCTAGTTGTTGTAGTAAGTGAAGTCAATGCAGTCACTGTAGTCAGTCTAGTTACTGTAGTCAATGAAGTCAGTGTAGTCAATGTAGTCAATGAAATCGCTGTGGTCAATGTAGTCATAAATAGTAAGTGAAGTAAATGAAGTCACTGCAGTCAGTGAAGTCAGTATAGTCACTGTAACCACTGTAGTCAGTGTAAATCACTGTAGTCACAGTAGTAAGTGAAGTCAATGCATTCACTGTAGTCAGTGTAGTCACTGTTGTAAGTGAAGTCATTGTAGTCAGTGTAGTCAATGCAGTCAGTGTAGTAAGTGAAGTCAGCGTAGTCACTGTGATCAATGTAGTCACTGTTGTAAGTGAAGTCATTGTAGTCAGTGTAGTCAATGCAGTCAGTGTAGTAAGTGAAGTCAGCGTAGTCACTGTGATCAATGTAGTCACTGTAGATTCCCTGTATCATCTATATCTGCATTGTTTGCTAATTAATAAGTCAAAGATGTTTTCAAGAAGCCTCTAACATACAATGTACATTCAGATCACATGGTTTGGATGTGCCAATTGATCTTATTCTACACTTGTCCATAAAGCTTTAAGGTTGGTTTTTGTAGAGCACACATATATTCAATTAAACATCAAGGATGGAATGAATGAATGTATATTGTTTTATGGCGCATCGACAGCTAAGGTCATTTAGCGCGCAATTAAATTTAATTATTCATGATCCCTGGGTAAACAAACCAGTACTAGGCTAGAAAATGTGCCTTGCCCAAGGGCACTCCACCATGACCATAGTGCCGTGACTGGGGATCGAACCCGAGACACCTGGTTTCGACATCAAGGATGGATACTATACTACAGTTAAGAACATCATGAAATTCACAATCTGATTGGACTGTGAATTGATCTTGAGCCTAATTGTAATGAAGTTCAGATTAAGATTAAGAGCAGATTGGTATTTTGCGTCCTGATTGAAACAATCCAATTATATGAGCGCTTTCATACTATTGAACGGTGGCAACAATTTACCGATAACTTACTATACGAAATTATTTTGGACCTTATTGATAAAAAGCCTGATATATGTTTATAGATTTGATTCAAATGGAAGAATTATACATTAGATGGTATAGATAGGGCATATCAATCATAGACTAATCAAATACATACTTTAAAAGAATATATTGTAACACAGATTTTACAATTGTCCCCCCTTTCTGACCCCCCAGCATAGAATTTTAACAAGAGGGCCATGATGGCCCTGGATCACTCACCTTAATTATACAATGTACTGCAATGCAAAACACATCAGGACAATTATTCTGAATGCAACCTCCACAGTGTTAACAATATTTTCCTTCATTTGGCCTAGTGATCTATATTTTTTTTACCTGATATGACCCATATTCCAACATGGACTTGATATTCTGACAAAGTTGTTTCAACTTGCTCAAAGTAAAAATGCGGCCTCCGGAGTTTGAACAATATTCAAAATTTCAAGCTGCTGAAGCAAAAAATGTGGCATCCAAAGTGTTCACAAGAATTTCCTTCAATTTGATCTAGTGACCTAGTTTTTGACCCAGCATGACCCATATTCGAACTTGGCCTACATATCATCAAGAAAACCATTCTGATAAAGTCTTATCATGCTGAAATTAAAAATGCAGTATCCAGAGTGTTAACAAGATTACCCTTCAATTTGGCCTAGTGACCTAGTTTTTAACCCAGCATGACCCATATCCGAACTTGGCCTAGATATCATTTAGACAAACATTCTGACCAAATTTCAAGCCGCTGAAGCAAAACCCGCGGCTTCTACAGAGTTAACAAGATTTTCCTCAATTTGGCCTAGTGAGACCTAGTTTCTGATCCAATATGACCCATATTTATACTTGACCTAGATATCTATAAGACAAACATTCTGACAACATTTCAAGCTGCTGAAGCAAAAAATGCGGCATCCAAAGTGTTAACAAAATGTTCCTTCAATTTGGCCTAGTGACCTAGTTTTTGACCCGGCATGACCCATATTCAAACTTGGCCTAGATATCATTCAGCTCAACATTCTGAACAAATTTCAAGCCGCTGATTCGGCTGAAACAAAAAATGCGGCTTCTACAGAGTTAACAAGATTGTGGCCTCCAGAGTGTTAACAAGATTTCCATTCAATTCGACCTAGTTTTTTATGGAGATGAACGTTCTGATAAACTTTCATGAAGATTGGATGCAAAATGTAGCCTGTAGAGTGTAAACAAGCTCAAATGTTGACGACGCGCAACGGACGGACGCCGGACAAAATGTGATCACAATAGCTCACCTTGCACTTCGTGCATAGGTGAGCTAAAAATCTTAAAAGGGACTACCAGTGAAATTGGTCTATTGGTTTAAGAAGGGATGTCGTTTAAACCTAAAAGTTAATGCGGGACAACAGACAGAGACAGATCAGATGATCTAACAATGGTAGTAATGGCGTCCCTCCTTGGCAGTTGCAGGTAATTTACCCAGGAAATGCTGTGATATAACTGATTTTTTTGTTAAAGTGGTGTTAAACACCAAACAATCAACCAGTTTAACCCTTTCCCACATGCAGATGCAGTTTGATGCAGATGCAGAAGAAAACCTTTGCCACAATCTTTTCAACTCTATTCGATAATTATACATTCACTTAATTTTTTTTCTCCATATTATTGCCTAAATGTTTTCAAAGATGACTGCTTCAGATTTGTTTTATTAGGGAAAAGGTAAAATATGTAGTTTGGAAGGTTCTTGTGAGAAAATTTTGACCTCAAGCTAAATGTGCAACGATAAAGTCCAAATCATCATTCTTAGTAAGTCATCAATTAATTTGATTTTTTGACTTAAAGACCCTTTTTAACCCTTTCCCTCCTCATACAACAATTCTGCAGTAGACGACTTTGAACATATTTTGTCAAAAACTAGAAAATCTCTATAATTGAATGGATAACCTATGACTATAAGTAGAAAACATTGTGGCAAAAGGAGAAATTGCTCGTTTTGAGCAATTTCTTCTTTTGTCACTATGTTTTCAAAAAGCTGTCTGCTGCAGAGGCGTCAGAAAGCGTCTATATGAGGGAAAGGGTTAACACAACTGCAGCAGACATCATTTTAAAACAAACTGGCAAGAGGAGAAACTGTTCATAAATGAGTTATTATGCAAGTAAAACAACAAATCTTTTACCTGGCTTCGTATGTAGTTAACCATTTTAATGTATCCAAAACAATCTATTCTCCACTTGTGAACATGTGCTTTCATGTCAAATTTGTGTTCGGATTCGCAATGTGAGAAAACAGCATCAGGAGATTCAAGGATGACTGGGCAGAATAAACATTTTGTGGGTGTGGGATCAACTTCAGCTTCATTCCAGGCATTGTCATCACCAATATCATCTTCAGAGTCTGTATCATAGGCTTCTAGAAAAAGTGTACGTTTAATGAGTCATGAGACAGTCAGAGACAGTCAGAGACACAGCTCAAGATAAGGGGCCAACCCTTTTGTTTAGGTTTCGGGATGAGTGGGCGGGTCCCTTTGAAAGGCATCATTACAAACACTATAAATCTCTGCTAAATACTGAAAGATATCTGTTGATTGACATCCCATTCAAATATAGAATAGCTCTTGCTAAATTCGGTTGCTCAAACCACAAATTTGGCATCGAAACTGGTCGTCACAATAATATTGATTGTGAACTAAGGATATGCATTTACTGTTTTCAAAAGTTAAAGAAAAACATTGTTGAATGTGAATTTCATGTGTTATTTCACTGCCAAAAGTTTGATCAATTAAGAACTGTATTTGTATTTGATTGGTATATAGGCGACACCAACATGTATCAACAGCGATGATTTTTATACAATGCTTCAAAACGACAATCCTGAGGTCATAAAAAAACTTTCATATTTCATATATATATATGTTAATGAAAACATGATAAGGACATCATTCTCAGTTATATACTATTTGTTAAATAGAATGCTTTGTACTATGGGCCGGTGGCCTAATTACTTTCAATAACATATTTGTCATTGTCATTGATAAATAATATTAAATATGCTTCATAAAATGGGGTATTAATTAAGAGCATTTTAGGAAATCAAAAGATATACATGAATTTCAATTTATAACTTATAAGTGTGTAAACATCAATGGCCATGTCTATTGACCAATCACCATGGCTTGAAGGAATCTTAGAGTGTCACTCATGGAACATTTCTGCAAAATTATTTGAAAATCGGCCATATAATTTGGAGAAGATTTTTAAAGTTTTCACTAAAGCCACCCAGTTTGGGAGAAGAAGAATTTTTAAGTTTTTTTTGTTTGATGGCCCTGGAATCGCTCACCTGATTTTTTTTTTTTTTCACTTTAGCTATATAAGCCCCGCCCCCTGGCAGCCATAGTTTCCGACCAATTAACTTGGCTTGAAGGAATCTGATAGAGGGTCACCCTAGGAACATTTCTACAAAATTATTTGAAAATCGGCCGGACGCTTTCGTAGAAGAAGATTTTTAACTTTTCACTATAGCCATATAAGGCAAAATAGCCCCGCCCCCCCTGGTGGCCATGTTTTTCAACCAATCAACTTGGATTGAAGGAATCTGATAGAAGGTCATGAATACAAGGAATATTTCTACAAAATTATTTGAAAATCGGTCTGACACTTTGGGAGGAGAAGATTTTTTAAGTTTTCACTATAGCCATATTTATAAGGCAAAATAGCCCCGCCCCCCTGGCGGCCATGTTTTTTGACCAATCAACATGGCTTGAAGGAATCTAATAGAGGGTCATCCAAGGAGCATTTCTACAAAATTATTTGAAAATCTGCCAACCAGTTTGGGAGAAGAAGATTTTTTAAGTTTTCACTATAGCCATATACGGCAAAATAGCCCTGCCCACTGGCGGCCATGTTTTTCGACCAATCAACATGGCTTGAAGGAATCTGATAGTGGGTCACTAAAGGAACATTTCTACAAAATTATTTGAAAATAGGCCTGACACTTTCGGAGGAGAAGATTTTTTAAGTTTTCACTATAGCCATATAAGGAAAAATAACCCCGCCCCCCCCCTGGCGGCCATGTTTTTTGACCAATCAACATGGCTTGAAGGAATCTCATAGAGGGTCATCCAAGGAACATTTCTACAAAATTATTTGAAAATCTGCCAACCAGTTTGGGAGAAGAAGAATTTTGAAGTTTTTTCATTTCGTTGCCATGGAAACCAGAATTCTGCATGGATCCCAAATATTTGAAGGAAATCTGGTGAGGTCATTGAGAGGATGCTTTCTGTGAAGTTTCATCCAAATTGACCCACTGGTTACTGAGGAGAAGAAGTTGACGGACGAAGGACGACGCACGATGGACGACGGACGCCGGACAAAAGGCGATCACAATAACTCACCTTGAGCAAAGCTCAGGTGAGCTAAAAACTATCAAAATGATTCTCTTTTTATCTTTATCTATAAATATTGAAAGTTTTGTCTCCTGCATAGACTAGTTATCTAAATTCCATGAAAATTTCTACTGTTAAATTTCATTGGCATTTGCATAGAAAATCTCCCACTTCAAACCCTAATCTCCCCATCTGAGATCATGAACCTCCCCCTTGAGGATGACTAACAATAAAGATGTGTCGTACTTTCAAAGAATATTGATTTAAACAAAATAATTTAGAAGCGTTTGAAAGCTGGGATGACAGGGGTTTCCTATTCGAATCATACAACAACCAGTCATGCGTGTGCAACAAAGAAAATGCCGGTTTTGTGTTTACCTTGATATTCGTGATAACACGACATTCATAGAATCATTATTGACTTTATAAGAATGTATCTGTTATAACATTAAGGTGTGGTCCAGATTTTCCCCCATCAATAGATAATCATGTGTATGAAACCAAAAATTGTGACCAGAGGAGATTTTTCGATGCAGTCACGGTACTCCAACGTTTTGATTGGATGAAAAGAAAATATCGGGGAAAAAAATACTAAAGGAAATAATTAAATATGATAATACATACTTGTTATAAAGGAAAGAATACAAATAATTTGATATGTGATCATTTGCTTGTAATAACACTCCTCGTCTATTTTTAAAATGAGTTCAAATGAAAGCTGATAAGGTTTTACTGACTAACCAGATGTTACAAATCCAAATTTCTATAATATGACGTCATTCTATTATTGTAATGCAAATGATGAATAAATACCCAAAAAGAAAATAACAGAAATGAAAGGATAGTTTTACACGTCACAAATGTAGTTCTGTATATTACGGTATAATTTCATTAGAAGTACTTTATCAAGGGCAAGACGATTATTTTTGTCCCTGTCATCATTATTTCATAGATTTAAAGATCTTGGACAATATATGTTGAAATATGCTTAACCAGACGATGATTTTTCGGTGATAAGGTTAGGACAGTAGGACTCGTAAATAACTTATAATCAAATCACTGATGGTGCTGCAAGCAAGTGGCTAACTGCAAATTACACAGAATGACTTACTGCTTACAAAAGTTAATAAATGTTTACCTGAAATAAGTACCACCGTCCTATACTCATATTATTTTAACTTTTGAATAGTGATAACAAAATTGTAAATTTTGACTGGTTTGTACAGTCAATGAAAATGTGCAAAGAGATACAACTTGACAATATAAAGAAACAAACATTTATGTATTCATAAATCAGTTGAATGAAATTCCTACACAGTATTTTATTAATTTAATTCTTATCGTGTTGATTTTTCATATATACATGTTTAACATGGGTAAATTATTAAAGATCAACAAAAGTTGTTCTTGAACATTAATTTACATGAAATACAAAAAAAATGTATAGATCTTCATATAAAAAAATCATTCATTGAGATTTTCATGAAACCATGTGTTTACCTTTATCTGCCATTTTGAACAACTTGTGGTTATATTTAGCATGTCACATGATCAGCGTTTATTTTGAGGTGTCAATTTTGAAACCAATTTGGTTTTCCTTAAGATACCGTATGATAAACTTATTTGAACATTTCCGGTTCTTCTCAAACCATGTTGATCAAACATTTCAAGTCAGGAATAAGGCATTTTACTCGAACAGTAGAATTACTTGAAGGTACGATATGTCATACAAATTTACATATATATTTTCTACGTCAGTTTTTCCGCCTCTAACATTCTGTAAAAATTGCAATATCATTTTGTTTACCTAGTCTCTTTTCCCTTGGCCTTGCAATGTTTATCTTTAGCCAGTTGAGGTCACTGCAGTGACAGTGCTTTCTGTCAACTTGAGCGGTTTTCCTCCTATCAATTTTACCCTAATGCCTATATTGATAATAATATGAAGATCTAGCTCATGACTTTAAACTATTTAGGGACAGGTTTGATAAATATCTCTGAAATAATCAGACATTTTTTGCTTCAGCAGCTTGAAATTTTGACAGAATGTATGTGTTAATGATATCTAGGTCAAGTTCGAATATAAGTCATATTAAATTCTAAATTTAGGTCACTAGGCCAAATTGAAGGGAAATCTTTTTAACAATCTGGAGACTGCATTTTTAGCTCATCTGTCACTGTGTATGAAGGGATGCAGGATAACTCGTCGACCTAATGATTATATAGTACTATATACTTAGTAAGGATAATTATCGATTATAGTAACTTTGAAGTTAAATATATGTTAAAAACTTTAATTTAACAATAAGATGTTTGTTTATAATAAATACTTATAATTATATTGAAATTGATTCGTCATTTAATTATGTTATGTGCCACGTTTTTTGTGGATGATTGTCGGCATACTTCTTAGTGTGTAGTCTGGGTAAATTATTAAAGAAATTTTTAATAGACAGTCGGCTTTAATCATACATCATGTTAATTGCTCATTAAAAATACATATGAAAATAAAAATTGATGTTTGTGTTGATGTCAAGGAGATCGAAGATCGATAATATTGAGGTAATATCATCTTAAGTCGACGAGTTATCCTAATGGTTACTCTATATTACTAGTACGACGAGTTTGCAGTTCGACGAGTTCTCCTGAAATCTGTATGAAGTGCTCAAGGGGACCTAGGCTATTGTGATTATATTTCTGTCATCTCATCTGTCCATCATGCTCCTTCTACAATTGCCTTGTTAACACTCTACAGGCTACATTTTGTATCCGATCTTCATGAAAGTTTATCAGAATGTTTATCTCAATCAAATCTTGGACAAGTTCGAAACTGGGCCACGAGAGGTCAAAAACTAGGTCACTAGGTCAAATTGAAGGAATGAGCATGTTGAAACTTTAAACTACTTGATGTATTGCATTTAAACTTTATACAGCCCTTCCAAACCATCACACCTATGTTACTAACTAATTTATCACCCTTTATTATTTGACAAGAAATGCTAGTTAAAGTTTTGCATGTCTTGTGGAAGACAGTGGTGCAGAGGTAGAGCGTTGGCCTCTCATATCAAAGGTACCTGGTTCGAGTCCCGTGATGAGCGGGTCCTGACTTTAGGATTTTACCACACAAACAGCGCGAGTACTGGTTAAGTCTCCAGGAAGCAGACATCGAGCGTGATTAATATAAGCTGGAAGCTTGCTTCGCAATCGATGTAAAATAAATAATGTTTAAATTAAGTCCTTGTCTCAGTAGCTTATAAGCGGTGGAATAGTCAAGCGCTGTCTCACTGACAGCTCTTGTTGTAGTTTGCTATTTGTACACGTTTGCAAATAAAACATTTTGTATATCTCGTTCAGGATTACAGAGTCCTGCAGCCAGGTTAACAGGACACCACACATGCCAGACAGTAAATCTATCAACTGTCTGTAGTAACCCATGTCTGTCCAGTAGTCTCTATTGTAAGGGTAAGAAGAGCCTAGTCAGAACGCCATGGACGTCTTCTGTGAGATTTGTCAGAAAAGTGTATCCAGATCCTTTTGAACAGGATCCTGAATACTACCTCCTGTAAGTTTCACTGTTTGTATTCCCTATTAGTATTAAAACTAAAAGAGTTAACCCTTTTCCACATGCAGATTTATTTTGAAAACAATGTGGCTGAAAGGGAAATTTCTCTTAATGATAAAGTTCTTTTTTTCCCACAATGTCTTCAATTGTATTCATTGATTGTAATCAAATCATCATGGGGAGTTGCCATATTTTTGCCTAGATCTATGTTTTCAAAGTCCTCTGCTGCAGATATGTTATATGTGGTAAATGTTTAATCACTCAGACAAATTGTAACCCTTTCCCACATATCCTCGAGCATCCGTAATTCGTGAGTGTAAGGCTTCAAAGACAAAATATGCAGAAGGCTTAGTGAATGATAAGAAATTTCATGTCTTATCTGAAAGATTTATTTATTTCCTCCAAGTTTCGAGCAAAAAATCTTTTGAAAACTAATAATTCACAAAAAAAATAATCTTGAATACACATGTGTTCAACAAGTCAGAAGCCGAAATTGTTATCCTATTTTCGTGACGTCATTATTTTGGCACTTTGCAGTTTCCATAAAGACAACACACACAAAAAATTTTTTTTTTTTAAAAGGGGCAATAGGTCGTAACATATTGAAAACTAAAAAACTGAAGTAATTAAACATTTTATATAGTTTAAATCAATTAATTTGAAATTATCCTTGATATAAATATGAACCTTTTTTTTTTTTAATTACTCAACTTTGAATCTTCGTTAAACTTATTTTCCTTTCTCATTTTTTATCCCACTGTGTCAACCTAAAGGGTTTGCATGGATGGTTGGACCCTGTAAGCATCCTATATTTATATCATCACAAAGATCAATACAGATTTCAAAATTGCCATATTTCTAATGGGATATTATTTAAAATATTTTAGTTATTTTACATCTCTATGCGTAAGCACCTTTAGGAATGTGAAATCCAATGAAAAATTGCATTGACCTAACTAGGTCAAACAAATCACATGACCCTAGCCGCCATTTTGTAAACAACAAAATACCCTTTTTACGGTAAATTTTCATGTCCGATTTCTCCACTTTTTGGGGTTTAAACTGTTCTTTAAATTTGGTATATAAAAAATAAGAGTATTTTGGCTATTCCTCCCATGACAACAAGTTACAAAACTGTTGAAGATGCATTCTATTGTTGAAATATGTCGGCAAATACATTGGCCATTGGGAAATAATTTTACAGTTCCAAATCGGCTACAAGGACAAAGTCACGTGATATAAGCCCGAAAATAGTGACGTCACGAAAAAGGGATGCTAACGAAAATGGAATGTCCAACGATACAACAAGTCTGTAAACATCTTATAACAAATATGAAAAATCTCCATTAATGACACTAAATTAATTATTAGATAAAGTTGAAAACATTGTTGCAAATGGTGAAATTGCTCATTGTGAGCAATTTCTCCTTTCGCTACAATGTTTTCCAAAGTCGTCTGCTGCATATGCGTCAAAATAAGTGTATAGGTAGTAAATGTTGAATCCCACTTTCCATTGTAGTCTCTTTAGCTTGGGTGTTTTCATTTTAAAAACTTTAAAGAAAATGAAAAAAATGTTTTTACACATACTCTACTTTCACTTTCAAACAAAGTCAAAATACTCAAATTGATAAAATCAACCATTTCCTGTGCATCTTAGTTACAATGAATCTAAACTCAGTGTCATATTTTTAATATATTCTGGTGAAGGTACACACTCATTTCTTCTCAAACATTTTTTTCAGGGATTATATATGGCTGTACATCAGCATGGTTGTGGATGTATTTGGTGTAATTTGACCTCCAAGCAATGTTGATATTATGGCCGACGATTTTCAAATAATTTTGTAGAAATATTTCTTTGGTGACCTTAAAGCCAGAGGGCAGTAAAATTTTGTTTTATAGTGAAAACTTTAAAAAATCTTCTCCTCCAAAGGTGTGGCCAATTTTCAAATAATTTCATGGAAATCTTCCTTACGTGACCCTCTATTAAATTCCTTTAAGCCATGTTGATTGGTTAAACAAGCAAGACTGCCAGGGGGTGGGGCTGTTTTGCCCTATGTTGGTATAATGAAAACTTTAAAAATCTTCTCCTCCGAAAGTATGAAGCTGATTATCAAATTAGTTAGTATAAATCATGTTACTTGGGTCGGACCCTTTATGAGATTTGTTCAGGTCATATTGATTGGTCGACGGTCGTAAAACATGGTCGCCAGGGGGCTGTTTTTTGTATTATATGGCAAAAATTAGATTATTGTAGCCTAATGAAACTGGAGTATTAATGGCCCGTCGTGGGCCTCTTAACCCTTTCCCTCATATAGAAGCTTTCTGACGCCTCTGCAGCAGACAGCTTTTTGAAAACATAGTGACAAAAGAAGAACTTGCTCAAAAAGAGAAATTTCTCCTTTTGCCACAATGATTTCCACTTTTAGTCATAGGTTATCCGTTCAATTAACCCTTTCCCTCATACGACAATTCTGCAGCAGACGACTTTGAACATATTTTGTCAAAACATAGAAAATCTCCATAATTAAATGGATAACCTATGACAAAAAGTGGAAAACATTGTGGCAAAAGGAGAAATTGCACGTTTTGTGCAATTTCTTCTTTTGTCAATATGTTTTCAAAAAGCCGTCTGCTGTAGAGGCGTCCGAAAGCGTCTATATGAGGGAAAGGGTTAAAGAGATTTTTACTTTTTTTGACAAAATATGTTCAGTCGTTTGCTTCAGAATTGTCGTATGAAGGAAAGGGTTAAAGATTAGAAAATAGAGCCTATTTATAAAAAGTTGAATAATAACAAAGAAGTACAGATAAAAAAGAGTAAAGGGGGTTTGCCCCTAATTATCTGCTATTACTCGATTAAACCCTATGTTGTGGGTACTCAAAAAATTCATCTAACTGAGACGATTATCTTCTGTATCAAAACAAAGGGTTTGGAGAACAAATACAAAATTTTGATCATCAATAAAGTTGCTTTTCCACAGTTGTGAGAGTGTTAAATATATACTGTTTTTTCAGCCCTGAAGAGCCACAGACAAACTTGGATCTGAAGTACGTACCAGAACTGAATAACTATGGACCAGGTTTGTAAATGACCTTTATATGACTTTTAGTTCTGATCACTGTCTGTTAAATAACTATGGACCAGGTTTGTAAATGACCTAAATATGACTTTCAGTTCTGATCACTGTCTGTTTCTAGTCTGTCATTAACTTTTAGTTTCAAATGACATCTCCTAAAGCACAGGACAAATTTCAACCGAATTCCACAGGAATGTTCAATGATTTAAATTTGATTTAGAACTTTGTTTGCTATGGCATCAGAAAGGGAGGAAAATGCCAAATTTTAAAACAAAATCTCCTCTGTAACCTCTTGTTCCTTTGATGACAGATATTGTTCCAACCATATTGATTGGTTAAAAGGCTAGATGGCATCAGAAAAGGGACAAAATGACAAAACTTTCAAATTTCATTCTTATGAAAGCGCTCGTCTTATTTCAAGAATATTTAGTAGAAAGGATCCTTCGTTGACTTTCTATATAATTTGTTCAAGCCATATTGATTGATTGATAAAGATAGCCACCAGACAGAAAATGTCATGCATAACCACTGGAACAATAGCACCTAAACTTCACAGGAATTTCCATTAGTTTTCCTCTTCATAAAAAATTAAAGAATTAACCCTTTCCCTCATACAACAATTCTGCAGCAGACGACTTTGAACATATTTTGTCAAAAAATAGAATAACTCTATAATTGAATGGATAACCTATGACTAAAAGTGGAAAACATTGTGGCAAAAGGTGAAATTGCTTGTTTTGAGCAATTTTTTCTTTTGTCACTATGTTTTCAAAAAGTCGTCTGCTGCAGAGGTGTCAGAAAGCGTCTATATGAGGGAAAGAGTTAATGCTTTATTACAAATTTCCTATACTAATAAGCTGTTACACTTACAGTTTCATTTCCACCTTATTTTTCATGCAATCTTCACGAAAGTTTAACAGAACATTCGTCTCAATCAAATCTTGTTCAAAATCATAACACTGTCATGTGAAGGGTCAAAAATTAGGTAACTAGGTCAAATATTAGAATAACCTTGTGAACACTGTAGAAGTCAATTTTTCTCAATCAAGTCTCAAATTCGAAGGTGGGTCATTTGGTTAGAAAACTAAATCACAAGGTCAAATTTTATAATAACTTTATAAACACTCTAATGGCCACATTTATCTTTCAATCATTATGACAAATCATCAGAATGTTTGTCTCCATCAAATTTCAGTCTAGTTTTAAACTTGGTCATTGGGGGTCATAAACTAGGTCAAATTTTAGAATAAATTTCTGAACGCTTTAGAGGCCATATATACGCTTTAGAGGCCATATTTTTCATCCAATCTTTATGACAAATCATCAGTACTTTTGTCTCCATCAAATCTCAGTCAAGTTTGATGTCATAGACGTCAAAAACTAGGTCACTAGGTCAAATTTAATAGTTACGTTATTAACACTGTAGAGGCCACATTTTTTCTAATCTTTCTGTGAATTCATCAAAACTTAATTCTCTATCAATCTCCGTCGTCAAGTACTTAACTAGGTCACAAGGTCAAATTTAAGAATAAACTTGTAAGCACTCCAGAAGTCTCTTTTTTCTTCAAATCTTTATGACAGATCATAAGACATTTTGTGTCCTAGAATTCTCAGTCCAATATCAAACCAGGTCACATGGCGGTCAGTTGGTAAAAATTTAGAATAACCTTGTGAACACTCTTGAAACCACATTTTTCTTCTAATCTTCATGACACTTCTTTAACATTTGATAGACTTTATGACATGGTCGTCACAATAATATTTATCGTGAACTAAGAATATGCATTTATTGTTTTCAAAAGTTAAAGAAAAACATTGTTGAATGTGAATTTCATGAGTTATTTCACTGCCAAAAATTTGATCAATTAAGAACTGTATTTTTGTTTGATTGGTATGTAGGCGACACAACAGTGTAGACTTTTATATTTGGCTTCAAAACGACAATCCTGATGTAATAAAGAAACTTTTATATTTCATCTATATGTTAATGAAAACATGTTAAGGATATAATTCTCAGCTCTATCATATTTATTAAATATAATGGTGGCCTAATTACTTTCAATAAAATATTTGTCATTGTCATTGATCTTTACTTACTTTTTACATTTCATCGATTTGAGATCATACATTTGAAGAAAAAAAAATTGTCATGTTTATTCCTAATTTTAGGTTTAGCTCCATGTTAAAATTTCGGGTCGACTACATTTCCTCAAAAAGTACAAGTGCCAGGGCTTTCAAACTTAAATCCTTTCTTACATTGAATGTTGCAGATGATCAGGGTAGTTTATTTTCTTGGTGAAAACACATGACTTTTAATGGATTTGACTTCAAATTTTGCACACACAATTTGTGTGTCTTTAACACTTACATATATAATCAAAGCAGGGGATGGCGAGACATACAATAACATGTAATTCTTGTTGAACTTTACAGGGCTAGTAAAGAAAGTTCAGGATGTTGTGAAATCTGGACAGATGGGTCGTTTGTTTGCCGTTATTCACATTGACGGACAGCAAAGAAAAGTGACAACAGAAGACTTGTTAGTTGTGGGAGGAATCTTTCCACCTCAGATTGGCGACAAAATAAGACTTGAAAAGGTGAGTCCTCACAGTCCAGGGATCATGAGTTTGAACCCCAGCTCAGCCAACGATTCTTTCAGATGATGGACATGAGCCATGGTGACTTATCCTAGCCTGGTTTGTTGTCCAGTCCATCGACTGTCTGTCTGATGATGGACATAAGCCATGGTGACTTATCCTAGCCTGGTTTGTTGTCCAGTCCATCGTCTGTCTGTCTGATGATGGACATAAGCCATGGTGACTAAGCCTAGCCTGGTTTGTTGTCCAGTCCATTGTCCGTCTGTCTGTCCATTTTTAGCTCAACTGTGCACACTTTATGCGTCGTCAACAATAGCCTTGTTAACACTATGCAGACAACATTTTACATCCACTCTTTATCAAAGTTTATCAGAACATACATCACCATCAAATCTTGGCCAAATTCGAAACTTGGTCTTGTGCGATCAAAAACTAGTTCACAATGTCAAATTGAAGGAAAACATTGTAAACACTCTCGAGGGCACATTTTTATCTTTATCATGTTGAAACTTAGTCAGACTAATTGTCTTGATGATATCTAGGCTAAGTTCATATATAGGTCATGTCTGGTCATAAACTAGGTCACTAGGCCTAATTGAAGCAAAATCTTGTTAACACTCAAGAGACCACATGATCACAGCAGGTGTCAAGTGTCCTTTAATCTCCCATAACAATCGGTAATAGGATCAACTAAGCATGTTGATTAAAGATAGATGGGAAACATGTGACAGTGTTTAACAATTTGACAGATAGGCTTACATTGTATACTGCAAGATTCATAGAATATAATTGTCAATCTAAACATTGATAGATCAGGTCTAACCGTCTTTACACCTTACAATCAAGAACGTTTGAAAACCAGTCTTATCATCTAGACGCTTTCATATATACATGTATTGCAATAATTAAAAAAATACAGTGTTTTTAATATTGAGATTTAAAAACAATTGAAACCAGTCTATCAAGCTATTTATAGGATATTTTTGATTTTCTGTATGCCATATTTCAACAGAGATCAACCAAACAAAAACAATCCAATATTTTTAACCAGATTTTCCAAAGGATAAATCTGGTTATTAGTTTGGCGAAGTCGGCGGGCGGGCGGGCGTCAACTTTCCTTGTCCGGACCATAACTTTGCCATGCATAGAGATATTTTCAAATAACTTGGCACAAACATGCACCATATCAAGATGATGTGCCAAATGCAAAAAAAAATCTGTAGATTCAAGGTCAAGGTCACAGTGATAAGAAATAGACTTTAATTGAACTTTTCTTGTCCGGACCATAACTGTGTCATGTATAGAGTTATTTTCAAATAACTTGGCACAAATATGAACTATATCAATATGATGTGTCACATGCAAAACTTTTGTCTGTAGCTTCAAGATCAAGGTCACAGTGACAACAAATAGACATCAGTTGAACTTTTCTTGTGCGGACAATAACTTTTTCATCCATAGAGATATTTTCAAATAGCTTGGAACAGATATACACCATATCAAGACGCTGTGTCATATGCACAATTTATGTGTTTAGCTTCCAGGTCAAGGTCACAGTGACAGAAAATATACTTTACTTGAACTTTTTTTGTTCAGACCATAACTTTACCATGCATATAGATATTTTCAAATGATTTTTTTTGTGAATAATCAAATCTATAACATTCTATAAGCAAACAGAGCAGACCCTGATCAGACAGCTCCTACAGAAGCTGTCTGATCTGGGTCCGAGGTCATGAAACTTACTCAATTTGAGCATGTTAACATAATTATTACTATTGTAGTTACACACTTATAGATTACAAGGCTAGGAAATTGGCTCGTTGCAAAGTAGATTTCAGTTACAAACTAAAAGTAGATTTTTTTTTTCCAAACTTTGTCCTCAAGCTAACAGAGCTTTTTTAGTTTGAGCATCATGCTCAACTTTAGCATCATGCTCAAACCAAAAATGCTTCGTAACCATGGCGACAAACTCCAAACATGGATTTTATTCTCATCGTTGGTTTGTAATTTCACCCTATTTTGCAATGAGCATATTTCATAAACTTGTAACTCAAGCATCTAACTTCAACAACAATATTTCTATTACATGCTTAAATTGAGTAAGTTTCATAACCTCGGGCCCTGGATCTAGTCTGTTTGCAAAGGCATAAACGCGTTACTATCAAGTAAAGGGTTAAGGCAGATCACTGATTATCAACCTGGCATTAGGGATCCTAAAATGTGGCTGCTTACAACAAAAGGTTGCTTAATATCTGTTATCTATTATATGTTCTTAATAAATGAGGCCATCAACACACGATTGACTGTATTGAACTGATATTTGTTAGATAAAATTGTGATATATTTAATTGACAAAGTAATTATGATTATTCATCAATAGAAATATTCCCTGTTACTTGAATTACTAGCTTTGATTAACTATTAACAGAAAGATTTGACAGATCTGTTAATTCTTAATCAAACACCTTCCATTATAGAAAACCTGATTTCATGGAATTTCCATGTCTTGTTGTAAGTTTTTATTGATAAAAGCCTGTGTCAAACTGATCCTTTCCAAACAGATTTGTGCGCCAAATTCATTAAGAATGCATCAACCATGCAAGACGGAAGCAGACAACTTTAAAATATCTGAGCAATATTTACTTTTGAAATAAATTCTTTTAAAAGATGTGACGTCTGTATTATTGTGATAAAAGGCTGATAGTACTATTATTCATTTCAAGTAGTAAATAATTGCCAGATATATGGCTAAAAAATTGGCCCCAAAATTGCAAATTTGGCGCAAACTTTACTCCTTCGCGAAAAAAAGAGAAAAAATGACCAGTATGAACCCTGTATGGGTTAAAAAACTAGGTCACTAGGTTAAAGTTTAGAAAAATTTGTGAACACTCTAGAAGCTGAATCAAATCATCCTATCTTTCATCAGAAGATTTATATCTTTCAAGTCCTAGTCGGGTTTAAAACTTGGTCACTGTAACATTTTAGAAAAAAAAAAAAATTATGAGACCACATTTTTTCATCCAATCTTCATTAAAAATCATCAGAACATTTATCTCCCTCAAATCCCAGTCATGTTGGAAACGGGGTCATGTGGTGTCAAAAACTAGGTTACTAGTTCTAATTTTAGAAAAACCTTCTGAACGCATTAGTGGCCATATTTTTCATTCAACCAGGTTAAACATTTGGTCATGTGGGGTCAAAAACTAGGTCACTAGGTTAAATTTCAGGAAAACCTTGCGAACACACAAGTTTAGTTACTGTTATTCCTAGGTGGTCCATACGTTCTTTTACAAATTTTATTTTGGTAGGGATCTCAACTAATTAACTTGTTTATCCTGATACCAGTGCATCCATCAGGCCTAATGATTTCCCCTCAACCCTGAGTGCCAAGGAGGTCAGCCATTCTTATCATTGTTTAAGTCTTATTATGTCCTGATTGGGATCAAACCCTCGACATGGTGGATTCAAATCTAGGTCAATAGACCAAATTTGAGTAAGAACCTGTGGACAATGTAGAGGCTGCAGTTTTGACTTGACAAAAGGAAAACAAATTGAGGGCGCTCAAGACCAAATATTTCACTGATTTGTCAAATAAATTCTTTAAGTTTTATTTATGAATACCTTATCATACAGAGCCATGGTACTCAAATAAGTGTTACAGGGTCATGGCCCATTTTGGCACTTGTTTTCAAAAGCCTTTTGTTGCAAATGCATCATATCATATCATTATGTGGTCATATCATATCAGACAAAGAGTCAAGTATATCAATTAAAGATTGTTCAAATTATACCAAAGCACTTATAAGTTTTAAAGTAGGAAACATATCAACTCATTTGCTCACAGAACTCTTGAAACTTTTAGGCAAAAGGAGAAAGTGCTCATCAGCAATCTCACTCATTGCACCATCAAAATTAATGTTTTTCACAATTATTCAATAATTATAGTTTCACTTATAGATATATAGGATCTGACATGAGTTGTCATTTCATATAAAGTTTTATTAAACGAGTTCAAGATATCTTGGACGAGTTTAATAAAACTGTTTATGAAATGACAACGAATGTCAGATTCTTTTTATCACATGACGAAACACACACAGTAAATCGGGTTTTCCAAAGCTATTTTAATTCCGTCAGTAAACAGTATAACAATGCCACAAATAATTATTCCGAGGTGATATTCAGCTTAGTTTATTAAAAGGTATAATAAATAACACTCATGAGATATTATATTTATCACATAAAGTGACTTATGAGGCGTATTTTGATAAAAAAAGTACTTAACGTTTACAATATTTCTAGATGAAATTTACAGGTTTTGGCCCCAAAGTGACTAACGTGTGACGTCAAAATGATGACGTGACGTCATTTTTTCCTAGTATTAGGTCATGTTATATTACACACGTTGTATATAAAGAAATACGTAATGGGTATATTACATGGGATACAAGCATTGTCATGTGATAAATATTATATATTAAATGCCTAGATGTATTCAAATTCGGCTTCAGATATTACATGGTAGTGATAATTATTTATATGATGAATTTAATATTTAAATTTATTTCAGGTCATGGCATTGGGGAGTAAAGATTTTACACTATTGGGTAGACCATTAATAGAGTAAGTAAAGATTTTACACAATGTGGTAGACCATTAATAGAGTAAGTTATGACTGAACACTATTGGGTAGACCATTATTATAGAAAGTAAAGACTTAACACTATTGGGAGACCATTAATAGAGTAAGAGAAGACTTTACACTATTTGGTAGACCATTATTATAGAAAGTGAAGATTTTACACTGTTGGGTAGACCATTAATAGAGTTAGTGAAAACATTATACCATTGGGTAGACCATTAAAAGAGTAAATAGAGATTTGACACTATTTGGTAGACTATTAATGGAGAAAGTAGAGACTTAACACTATTTGGTAGACCATAAATAGAGAAAGTAGAGATTTTACACTATTTGATAGACCATTATTATAGAAAGTAGAGATTTTACACTATTTGGTAGACCATTAATGGTGTAAGTAGAGATTTGACACTATTTGGGAGACCATTAATAGAGTAAGAGAAGACTTAACACTATTTGGTAGACCATTAATAGAGTAAGTTATGATTGAACACTTCTGGGTAGACCATTATTATAGAAAGTGAGATGTTAGACTATTTAGTAGACCATTAATAGAATAAGTGAAGACTTTACACTATTGGATAGACCATAAATATAGTAAGTAAATACATTATACTATTGTGTAAATCATGTATAGAGTGAGTAAAGACTGAACACTATTGGGTAGACCTTTAATAGAGTAAGTTATGACTGAACACTATTCGGTAGACCATTACTAGAGTAAGTGAAGACAAAACACTGTTTCTTTACACTATTGGGTAGACCATTTATGAAGTAAGTGAAGATTTAACACTTTTGGGTAGATCATTAAGAGTAAGTAAAGATTTAACACTATTTGATAGATCATTAATTGAGTAAGTGAAGGTTTGACACTTTGACTCCATAGTCAAATAATGTCTCAATACAACTGAAAAGCTTTTGTTGGTGTCTCTTGCATTGACAGAAGTATTGAAAATAATTGGAAAAAAGGTAATCTCTCAACATCTCTGTAGAGCTTGTTTAACATTTTAACAAAAGTCAAATGAGTAAATGTAAAATAAAAATGATATTTTAAGTATATGAATGCAAGCAATTGTGGAGAACATTGATAGAAAAGATGACAAGCAATTATTCCATTTCCTAACAAGTTGCATATCTTCCAAGCAGAATAATTTCTAACCTCTAGAGTGCTACACCTCTGGAATGGCTGTATGTCTTTGCCTTCTCCAGATATTGCACAGTGATACAATACTGTAAAACAGGGTGATATTTAGGGATAACTTCTCAATTGTGTATCCATCAAGCTTCAATTAAGAAATAATCGTCCCACTTTCAACAAATCTGCAGCAGACGACTTTGTAGACATCTTGGCAAAATTATGAAAAATCTTGAAATGAAAGTGTAATAATTGAAACGAGTTGAAAACATTATGGCAAAAGGAAAAAATTGCTCTATGTGTGGGAAAGATTTCTAGTTATTTGTCTTTGCCAGTGGACACATGTGTTCATTTGTACACTGTTTTACTTACAGAAGGGATATTGTCAAGGTTGAAGCCACTGTAATAGAAAAGACTGTTTCCCATGTTAAAATTCACTATACACAGTTAAAACGCTTCAGAAGGCTCAAGTGTAAGTAATCTTTTCTCTGTCTTATATAACATTTGTCATTCATCGGATTAGAGCTTCCGTTAAGAGACCTATTTTATGTTTCTAACACTTTCCCACATACAACAAAACTGCAGAAGACAACTTTAAAACCATGTCCGTAAAATATTGAAAATTGTCTTTATTTAAAGTATATTTATTGAATAGTTTTAAACATTGTGACAAATGACAGAGATCTGCCAAGATTTTGAAAACATTGGGCCCATGGCCCACTGATTCTGAAAAAGGTGGGCCATTGTATAATAATATTTACCTGACTGAATTTGGCACAAAAATCTGGCTCTGCTTCAGCTGGAACAAAATACTGTTATAGTTACCCATTTAATACTATTTTTAACCAACATTGATCATTTTCATTATAAACTATTAATTCAAAGTTTTATATATCCGTTGTCTGTCTCTTTAACTTGAAAACATTTATGATGCTTTTAATTTCTGCATCATTCAACTCTCTGTAATGCATACAGATTCTAAAAAGTGAACCACCCAGTGTACATTCTGATATAATTATGAAAGGGAAAGTCAATTTCTGGAAAACCCTCCCAGCTAATCCAAAACGAAGTCTGTGTTTAACTAGTTCAAATCATTTAGACAAGTACTTTCTAGTTGTATCATCTGTTATTTATATTATAACCGATGTCTCAACATATGCAGCTCACCTCTTTACCACATTGGAAATCAAATTCACATCAGCGAAACATTTGAATCGTCATTTTTTTTCCGTTCCAACACGTGGTTAAATTGACTAGAAGAATTGGGTAAAAAAACAAACGAAATATCACTTTACTCCCTATACTTTTTGTATGATTATGAAATATCATTATTTCGTTAAATATTCGATTCGGTTAAATATCATATTCGGTAAACAACCTGAATGAATATACGGCACATAAAACGATGCAATATTTTTAAGTCGGAAAGGCAAAAAAGAAAAATCAATTTCGGGCGCATTTCTGGGAATTTTGCTGCTCCATTCTTAATTTAACTGCGCCAATGGCGCAAAAACGCAATCCCGGCAGATCTCTGCAAATAGAGAAATTTTGCTTGTTATAAACAATTTCTCCATTTGCCACAATGGTTTCAAAAGTCATCAGCTGCAGAGGCATTAGAAAGTGTTTGTATGAGAAAAAAGGGTTAAATCTCTATTTGACCTCAAACCTATGTTGTCGGTAGTCAAAATAATCATCTCATAAAGATGGGTACCCACAACATAGGGTTAAATTGTGTAATACAACAGATAATTTTGAGTAAAGATAAGATTAGAAAGAATCAATGGCCACAATGGGTTCTAACCCGCATGAGAATTGAAACTGTTCTCAGATAAAGACAATTTTCATAAGGAGCAACTTTTTAGCTCGCCTAAGAACGAAGTGCGAGGTGAGCTTTTGTGATTACTCACCGTCCAGCGTCCGTCGTCGTCTGTACATCCGTCTGTTAACAATTTCCTACAAACGACTTCTCCTACTTAACCAATGGACTGATTTAAAAATAACTTCACAGGAATGGTCCTTAGGTGGTCCTCTTTTAAAGTTGTTCAAAGAATTTGATTCCATGTAGAACTTTGGTTGCCGCAGCATCTGAAAAGGGGAAAATTGCCAAAACTTTAAAAATCTTCTTGTTCACAAGTACTGGCTTGATTTGAAAGTAGTTTTGCAGAAATGTTCCTTGGGGCACCCTCTACCAAGATTGTTTAAATTTTTCCGGTCCGTTGAAAAACATGGCCTCCAGGGGGCGGAGCTTGTTTTCCTTAAATGTGCATTGTAAAATCTTTTAAAAAATCTTCTTGTCAAAAAGTACTGGCCCAATTTAAAGATAATTTCACAGGAATGTTCCTTAGGTGGTCCTCTTTTAAAGTTGTTCAAAGAACAGTAGAACTTTGGTTGCCGCGGCATCTGAAAAGGGGAAAATTGTCCAAACTTTAAAAATCTTCTTGTCCAAAAGCACCTGCCTGATTTAAAAATTATTTAGCACAAATGTTACTTGGGTGACCTTCTACCAAGGTTGTTCAAATAAATCAGATCCATTGAAAAACATGGCCACCAGGGCACCAAGCTTGTTTTCCTAATATGTGCATTGTAAAATCTTTAAAAATCTTCTTGTCAAAAAGTACTGGTCCGATTTAAAGATTATTTGGCACAAATGTTCCTTGGGGGACCTTCTACCAAGATTGCTTAAATTATCCGATCCATTGAAAAACATGGCGGGGCTTGTTTTCCTTATATGTGCATTGTAATATCTTTAAAAATCATCTTGTCCAAAAGCACCTGCCTGATTTAAAAATTATTTGGCCCAAATGTTCCTTTGGTGACCTTCTACCAAGGTTGTTCAAATAAATCAGATCCGTTGAAAAACATGGCCACCAGGGGGGGGGCTGCTTGTTTTCCTTATATGTATAGAGTATACAACTTTGAAAACTATTGTGAAGTTTTATTAAATCAGGTGAGCGATATAGGGCCATCATGGCCCTCTTGTTTAGAAATATTCTTTAAATGACCATCTATCAGATTCCTTCAAACCATGCTGTTATGAAGAAAAACATGGCCTTATATATGTTATTTAGTATAATATATTTCTATTTTTGTTTTCAGTGAAGCAAACCCCACAGACAGTACTTGTTATTAACAGTATACAGATTAATCCGGCCGTTTTATCTTGAAATGTAGCACTCTCTATTGTGACTTTGAAATAACTTGTGAATAAAAATTCTCCATTAAGCTTATCCTGACATCAGATGTTATCATTCCTGTGCTCACAATATTTATCAAGGACTCATAATTACAAAAGCTTTGAGTCCATGGAACTCATAATTTTTGGATAATTGAACAAAGTTATAATATTATAGTATAAGGGTTTCATTGTTTTTAAACCTTTCCCTCATACAACAATTCTGCAGCAGACGACTTTGAACATATTTTGTCAAAAAATAGAAAATCTCTATAATTGAATGGATAACCTATGACTAAAAGTGGAAAACATTGTGGCAAAAGGAGAAATTGCTTGTATTGAGCAATTTCTTCTTTTGTCACTATGTTTTCAAAAAGCTTTCCGCTGCAGAGACATCAGAAAGCGTCTATATGAGGGAAATGGTTAATAGGGACTCCCTTGATTATGAGTCCTGAGGACCCATATTGTGAAAATTGTAAAGATAATCATTGTGTAATGCTATCACACTTTACCAAAGAGAGACGTCATTACAACCATATTTTTTTTACCTGCTTGTACAACAGGTTAACACTATTGTCTGTCTGTCTGTCCATCATGCTAGGCATTAGTTGGTCATAACTTAGTTTCTGTGCGACAGATTCACTGTGAAGTTGCAACACCTACACCTTTTGATCAGGAGATTGGAATAATACAAGTAACATAACTATAGCTGCTTAATTTATAGATAAGTTATATCATAATTAGCTCACGGCTCGAAGTGCGGACAAGCTATTCTGATCTCTCGCTGTCCATTGTCAACATCTGCCTGTCTGACATTCACATATTCCTACAAGGAACTACAATAACTCCTAAATTAATTTCAAACCATTTACTTGATGTTATATTTTACAATCATCTGCCATGGTAATGAATGATTGAAAGTATAAATCAATTAGTTGATATTAAATTTTATTATACCCCTTTCGAAGAAGAGGAGGTATATAGGAGTCACGGTGTCGGGCAGTCTTTCGGTTGGTCGGTCGGAAGCCATATTTTGTCTGGCTTATTTTTTACAAACCACTGGGTGAAATTCAAAAAAGCTTCTATACCAAGAGGAGATGTGCATATCCTAAAGGGGTTACAATTGCATGATATTTTACAGAGTTATGGCCCTTTTACTAATTAAGATATGGTGTAGGTCAAGGTGCTGTTTAGGGGGTATTTATCATCTTCAGTGATAGTTCTAGTTTCATCTGCTTTGAATACACGCGAGGAAAAATATAAAACATGTTGAAATTTGGAAATATATACACATATGAAAACATTGCAGGTCCTCTGGTGGCCATTTTTTTTTTTTATTAATCAGCATGGCTTGAAGGAATCTGTTAGAGGGTCACCTAAGCAACATTCTTACAAAATTATTTGAAAGTTTTTTTCTTTTGGTTGCCATGGAAACTAAAATTCTGCATGGATCAAAAATATTTGAAGTTTGTCGAGGACGTTGAGAGGATGCTCTCTGTGAAGTTTCATCCAAATTGATCCAGTGGTTACAGAGGATAAGAACGCACGAAGTCAGACAAAGGGCAATCACAATAACTCGCCTTGAGCACGGAGTGCACTTCGTGCTCAGGTGAGCTAACAAGGATCTAGAAGAGCTGCAAACCCCTAGCCTTAGGACAGCTCTTCAGGTCACTTCGCAGGGAGACCCAGGTTTTCTAATTCTTTTACAAAACAAGTAACGAATGAAATTTAGCAGGACTACTTATTGCTCTTCATAGTTTTTCTAGCTTATGTATTTTTTGGGCAGGAAAGTTGTTCCATTCCAAATGCTACAAAATGCATCTGCATGTTAGAAAGGGTTTAAGTATAACTGACCTAACCAAACACATAGTTTGTAAAGATGACCACTATCAATCTAAAAGTCATGGGTTGAAACCCCGCCTCGGCCATTAATTCCTTCTTTCCTCTGTTGAATGACAAAAGTCATTGTGTCTTGCGTCATTCATCTTCAACCAATGAGCTAAAAATAGTCATGTGTTAACCCTTTCCCTCATATAGACGCTTTCTGATGCCTCTGCAGCAGACGGCTTTTTGAAATCATAGTGACAAAAGAAGAAATTTCTCCTTTTGCCACAATGTTTTCCACTTTTAGTCATGGGTTATCTATGCAATTATGGAGATTTTCTATTTTTTGACAAAATATGTTTTAAGTCGTCTGCTGCAGAATTGTCGTATGAGGGAAAGGGTTAAGGTATTCAGTAACCTGGGAAATATGTTTAGAGGAGTACAGGTGTGAGAAACCTAGGAATAACGGCGGGTGACCTTACCGCCGTAATACTAAAGTACCGTTGAAAACAGACCATTTTGAAAGAAGAAAGACCACCCAATAAACATTCATGTGAAGTCTCATGAAAATTTTCCCAGCGGTTTCCGAGGAGAAGTTGTTAAAAATTCTGGACAGATGAAGACGAAAGTTGAGTGATCACAATAGTTAATCCCGAGAACTTTGTGCACAGTTGAGTAAAATATCATTATTGGTCAGGTTGAGGATGAAGAATAACATTTAAAGGTAAAACTCCTTCCATCTATCTTTATGAACTGTTTTTCTCACATAAAACTACTCTTTGAAGGTTATGTAGAACTAGAGATTGCTTTTTGGAAAAAGCGCTTGTCTCCCCATTTGTGTGGTCGTAGGGGAGGAAAAGAAATGATGGAGTCAAAATCAATAGGGGTCATCTACAGGTTAGGACCAACCTACACACCAAGTATGAAGTTCCAGGGCATAAGCATTCTTATTAAGTTATTGAGTAAACACGATTTTTCAGTTGAAGGTTACCATGACCTAGACCTTCGACCTTGTGATCTCAAAATTAGACAAAATCAATAGGGGTCATCTACTAATTAGGACCAACGTGCGAAACCAAGTATGAAGTTCCTCGACATAATCATTCTTAAGTTACCATGACCTTGACCTTTGACCTAGTGACCTCAAAATTGATAGGGGTCATTGCTGGTGGTGACCAACCTGCACACCAACCAATAAGTTCCTGGGCCCAAGCATTCTTCAGTTATTGAACGGAAACCATTTTTCAGCCCAAGGTCACCGTGACCTTGACCTTTGACCTACTGACATCAAAATGAAACAAAATCAATAAGGTTCATCTACTGGTTAGGACCAACCTGCACACCAGGTATGAATATCCTCGACATAAGCATTCTTTAGTTATTGAGTGGATACCATTTTTCAGCTGAAGGTTACCATGACCTTGACCTTTGACCTAAAAATCAATAGGGTCATCTGCTGGTGGTGGCCAACTAGCACACCAAGTATTAACTTCCATGGCCAAAGCATTCTATAGTTATTAAGCAAAAACTATTTCTCAGCTCATTGTTAATGTGACCTTGACCTTTGACATTGTATCCTCAAAATCAAACAAAATCAACTAGAAATACTGTGAGCAAAGCTCACTAAAGAATACCCCCCGCTCCCCTCACAAAGCATCGGATACATTGGTAAAGTTTCTACTTTGCTTATCTTCCCTTGGAAGAATCTGAGGAGAAAAATCTTCCTTCATGCATATCTACATATAATGTGTAGCCTTCATATACAGTTTGACTCAGTAGTGCTTACAAGAAATGTAGAGGTATGTGCACAGGAGTCCCTCGCAGGCAACCTCTAAGTTGAATTATCTGCCCTTGGAAGAATCCGAGGCGTATGATCTTCCTTCATGCATATCTACATATGATGTGTAACCTTCATGTAAAGTTTGAACCAAATCCATTGAGCCGTTTAGGAGGAGTAGTGCTTACAAGAAATGTGGAGGTATGTGCACAGGAGTCCCTCGCAGGTAACCTCTAAGTTGAATTATCTGCCCTTGGAAGAATCCGATACATATGATCTTCCTTCATGCATATCTACATATGATGTGTAACCTTCATGTAAAGTTTGACCCAAATCCATTGAGCCATTTAGGAGGAGTAGTGCTTACAAGAGATGTGGAGGTATGTGCACAGGAGTCCCTCGCAGGTAACCTCTAAGTTGAATTATCTGCCCTTGGAAGAATCCGAGGCGTATGATCTTCCTTCATGCATATCTACATATGATGTGTAACCTTCATGTAAAGTTTGAACCAAATCCATTGAGCCGTTTAGGAGGAGTAGTGCTTACAAGAAATGTGGAGGTATGTGCACAGGAGTCCCTCGCAGGTAACCTCTAAGTTAAATTATCTGCCCTTGGAAGAATCCGAGGCGTATGATCTTCCTTCATGCATATCTACATATGATGTGTAACCTTCATGTAAAGTTTGAACCAAATCCATTGAGCCGTTTAGGAGGAGTAGTGCTTACAAGAAATGTGGAGGTATGTGCACAGGAGTCCCTCGCAGGTAACCTCTAAGTTAAATTATCTGCCCTTGGAAGAATCCGAGGCGTATGATCTTCCTTCATGCATATCTACATATGATGTGTAACCTTCATGTAAAGTTTGAACCAAATCCATTGAGACGTTTAGGAGGAGTAGTGCTTACAAGAAATGTGGAGGTATGTGCACAGGAGTCCCTCGCAGGTAACCTCTAAGTTGAATTATCTGCCCTTGGAAGAATCCGAGGCATATGATCTTCCTTTATGCATATCTACATATGATGTGTAACCTTCATGTAAAGTTTGACCCAAATCCATTGAGCCGTTTAGGAGGAGTAGTGCTTACAAGAAATGTGGAGGTATGTGCACAGGAGTCCCTCGCAGGTAACCTCTAAGTTGAATTATCTGCCCTTGGAAGAATCCGAGGCATATGATCTTCCTTCATGCATATCTACATATGATGTGTAACCTTCATGTAAAGTTTGAACCAAATCCATTGAGCCGTTTAGGAGGAGTAGTGCTTACAAGAAATGTGGAGGTATGTGCACAGGAGTCCCTCGCAGATAACCTCTAAGTTAAATTATCTCCCCTTGGAAGAGTCCGAGGCGTGTGATCTTCCTTCATGCATATCTACATATGATGTGTAACCTTCATGTAAAGTTTGAACCAAATCCATTGAGCCGTTTAGGAGGAGTAGTGCTTACAAGAAATGTGGACATACGGACAGACAGACAGACAGACGGACAGACGGACAGACGGACGGACAGACAGGGTGATTCCTATATACCCCCCCAAACTTTGTTTGCCGGGGGGTATAATAAGGGGCATCTACTGGTTAGGACCAACCTGAACACCAGGTATGAAGTTCCTCGACATAAGCATTCTTTAGTTATTGAGCGGAAACCATTTTTCAGCTGAAGGTTACCATGACCTTGACCTTTGACCTAGTGACCTCAAAATCAATAGAGTTCATCTGTTGGTGGTGACCAACCTGCACACCAAGTATTAACTTCCATGGCCAAAGCCGTTAAGCAAAAACAATTTTTCAGCTCATTGTCACTGTGAACTTTCAGCTCAAGGTCACTGTGACCTTGACTTTAGATGTACTGCCCTCAAAATCAATAGGGGTCTTTTACTGGGCATGGCAAACCTTCATACCAAGTAAGGAGTTCTTCGACACAAGCGTTCTTCAGTTATTGAGCGGAAACCATTTTTTACCTCACAAGGTCACCATGACCTTGACCTTTGACCTTCTGACATCAAAATCAATAGGGGTCATCTACTGGTCATAACCAACCTGCATACCAAGTATGAAGTTCCTACGCCCAAGCGTTCTTCCGTTATTGAGCGGAAACTAGTGTGATGGACGTGACCTTGACCGCTGTGACCTTGACCTATGACCTAGTGATCTCAAAATCAAGAGGTCGTTTGCTGGACCAACCTGCACACCAAGTATGAAGTTCCTGGGCCCAAGCAAAAACAATTTTTCAACTCATTGTCACTGTGACCTTTCAGCTCAAGGTCACTGTGACCTTGTCTTTAGACGTACTAACCTCAAAATTAGGGGTCTTCTACTGGACATGGCCAACCTGCATACAAAGTATGGAGTTCCTCGGCCCAAGCGTTCTTCAGTTATTGAGCGGAAACCACTTTTTATCTCACAAGGTCACCATGACCTTTGACTTTCTGACATCAAAATCAATAGGTGTCAGCTACTAGTCATGAACAACCTGCATACCAAGTATGAAGTTCCTATGCCCAAGCGTTCTTCAGTTATTGAGCGGAAACAAGTGTGACAGATGGAGGGACGGAAGGACGGAACGGGCAAAAACAATATGTCACCCCCATGTATGGGGGGAGACATAATAAATGAATGAGAGGGACATGGTGGCCCTGTAATGCTCATCTGTGCACCATGGCTCTGTACAATAAGATGTTCAGGAATAATACTTTAAGAAGTAATTTGAGCAGACAGCTTTTAAAGAGTCCACAAGATTTCTCTTAGATTTGGCCCCTTGCTCATTCAGCATGTCTAAGTAAAAAATAATGCCTTGAGACTACCCACAAGTTTTTCTTAAATTTGGCCAAATGATCTAGTTTTAGACCTGACATGGACAATATTGGAGTGAACCTAGATTATGATCAAGACCAACATTCTGAATGGACAACAATTATGTAGCGGATATTGAGAAGATGTTAATGGACAGACAATGGACACCGGACAGAGGGGGATCACAATAACTCACTTTGAGGTGCTCAAAAACCAAACCACAACAGCTTTGTCAAATATCTTTATGCTACCTGGCAAACCATCCCACCAATAATAATGATGGATAATTAGACTTCATAATCACAGTCACAGTTACCAATAAATTCAAGGTAATTTAAAAAATGATATAAATCTATTTGGCACATTTATTTGACAACAAATACAAAATACATTATAAAACCCTGTTAAACCTATCCAACATCTAACAATTTTGCAGCAGAAGACTGAAAACATCTAGACAAAAAGTGCATTTTGACGCAAACAGTGAGTTTGCTCATGATGATGAACAATTCCTCCTTTGCAATCTTTTTTTTTATTTTAGTAAAGTTGTCATATTTCTGTCCACATTTTTAAAAAATATTCTGCTACAGATTTGAAATTAACTAACCATATATCCCTGTTTCAGAGAACTCTTCAAAAAATTGTGGGAAAATGTGAAGTGATTAAACAAGAGGACCATGATTGGTCTGTAAAACTCACTGAATGCTCTGTATCAAAAGATGTTCATAAATGATTATAAACCCTTTCCCTCATACAACAATTCTGCAGGAGACGACTTTGAACATATTTAGTCAAAAATTAGAAAATCTCTATAATTGAATGGATAACCTATGACTGAAATTGATCGTTTTGAGCAATTTCTTCTTTTGTCACTATGTTTCAAAAAGCCGTCTGCTGCAGCGTCTATATGAGGTAAAGGGTTAAATAAGTAATTTGATCAACATTTCAAACATGCTGCTTCTAGCGTGTCCACAAGATTTCTTCAATTAGGTCTAGTGACCTAGTTTTTGACCAGACGTGACTATTTTGAACTTAGCATAGATATTACCAAACTGCCATCTGAGTGTTCTTTCTAAATTCTGGCATAGTGACCTAATTATTTTCCCAACATAACCATTATTTGAATCGAAAGCTTGATATCATTAAGACTAACATTCTGACAAAGTTTCATAATTCCTAAGTAAAATAAGTGACTTCTAGAGTGGTTACATGTTTCTTAAATTTGGTCTTGTGACCTAGTTTTTGACCAGACATGATCAATATTGAAATTTAGCCTAACTATCATGAAGACAAACATTCTGACAAACTCTCATCATTCTAGAGTAAAAATGGGGTTTGATGTGTGTCCACAAGGTTTTTCTCAAATTTCAAAGTGACCTCATTTTGACCAAATATAAATATTCTAATTTTTAAGATAAACACTCTGGAAAGGTTTCAACATACTGACAAAACGGTGGTTTCTAGATTTGTCAAAAAATTGGCCTTGTGAACTTTTTGACCCTGGATTACCCATATTTGAACTTAGCCTAGATATCACCAAGACATATATTTAGATGAAGTTTGAACATGCTCAAATTGAAAATGTGACTTGCAGAGTGTTAACAAGATTTCCCTTCAATTTGGCCTATTTATTTTTACCAAACACGACCTATGTTCAAACTTGGCCTTAATATCATCAATATAAATATTCTGACAAAGTTTCAACATGGTCAAGTAAAAAATGCTGTCTAGTGTAAACAAGATTTTTCTAAAATTTGGCCTTGTGACCTAGTTTTAACCAATATTCAACCTAAGCCGAGACATCACCGAAACAAACATTCTGATGAAGTTTGAACATGCAGAAGTTATAAAATTTGACTACTAGAGTGTTAACAAGACTTTTCATCAATTTTGCATTGTGGCCTAGTTACTCAATGTAATTCAAACTTGGCCTAAATATCATCAAGATCAACATTCTGACAAAGTTTTCCCTCATACGACAATTCTGCAGCAGACGACTTTGAACGTATTTTGTCAAAACATAGAAAATCTCCATAATTGAATGGATAACCTATGACAAAAAGTGGAAAACATTGTGGCAAAATAAGAAATTGCATGTTTTGTGCAATTTCTTCTTTTGTCACTATGTTTTCAAATAGCCGTCTGCTGCAGAGGCGTCAGAAAGCGTCAATATGAGGGAAAGGGTCAGCAAGACGTTTCTTAAATTAGGCCTAGTGAGCTAGTTTTTTACCCAGATGACCCAGTTTCAAACTTAACCTAGAGAATATCATCAAGACAAACATTCTAATGAAGTTTAAACCTGCTAAAACTAAAAATGCAACTTCCAGATTGTAAACAAGATCTCTTTAATTTGGACTTGTGACCTAGTTTTTGGACCAAACCTAGCATGACTCATATTCAAATTTGACCAAGATATCATCAAGATAAACAAACTGAATGCCTATTGGATAGAAACAGTGGCCTCTAGAGTGTTAATAAGGAAATTGCTGATGACAGACAAAAGGCGATCACAATAACTCTGTGCTATAAGTGAGCTATATAGTGACTGCGCCAGAGACAGTGAAAGGCTTGTATGTCCCAAAGGTCATAGGCCAATGTCAAGGTCACAATATCAAACATTTTTATCATTAGAAAGGTTCTGCCACACACAGACAGAAATGGCAATTAGTATATGTCCCCAAATCATTAATTCTGGGGGGAACAAAAATAATACATTCTATTTACATATATAACTTGGAATCCCTGTGCTTTGCTCTACAAAAACCAACCTTAGAGCTATGACAAGGGTAGAAAACTATCAATTTTCACATCTGTTTTATCTGATGGGAATGTACATTGTATGTCAGACGCTTCCTGAATGCTTCTTTAACAGTGCAGAACCAGATCAAACTGCATGGATGTGCTGCATGATCTTGATCCACACGTGTTGCAAATGCATTGTGGTTGTGAGTCTATGCTTAATATTTACACAAATGGCATGGAGTCTATACTAACTATTTACATTAAATATAATCAAAGAACTGAATATCAGCATATATATGTACACTTGAGATCCTATTAAATATCACATATAAACAAATAGGCAAAGTTGGCCCTTAATCAATCACCTGAGTGATGGCATAGTAGCAAATGTACAACTGCTTATGTTAAAGAAAGTTGTTCAAGAGTAGTAAAGAAATTGTAAAGAGTAGATACTGTAAATGATACAGCATATAAGTAAATTATATTTGTAAAAAACAAGCTGCAGAAAGCCAGATGTAACATGTAATTCCACAAAAAAACAAGACCTTGGGCTGAGGATGTCTCGCCCTTCTTGGAAAACCACCCACCACACACACCTAAAGTAGATGAAACATGTGGCCTCTAGAGTGTTCAGAGAATTATTCTAAAATGTGACATAGTGACCTAGTTTATGAGCCAAGTTTAGAACTAGACTGAGATTTGATGGAGACAAAAATTCTAATGATTTGTTTCAAAATTTGGAAGATAAATGTGACAAACGTTTGTGCCAAATTATTTTCAAATCAGGCCAGAACTTTTGGATATGAAGATTTTACTATACAGATACTGTATCAGGAAAACCAGTCCTGACTCCTGGCTGCAATGATCTTCAACGATTCAAGATAATTTAAACAATCTAGGAAGAGGTGCCCAAGGAACATTTCTTATGCCGCAGCAGCCAAAGTCATACAAAAAAGAAGAATTAAATTCTTTGAACACTTTTGTAAGGGGATCACCCAATGAACATTTGTGTGAAATTTCATTACAATTGGTCCTGTGGCCTGACGGTGAAATGATCACACTAGCTCACCCGCACTTCAGATGTTCAGATGAGCTAAAAATCAGAAGAAAACAAAATTTAACATCTGTAAAATATGCAGTGCTAATTAATTCAGTGTTGCAGAAGTGTTTAACCCTTTCCCACATATATCAAATCTGCAGCATGAAACATGAAAAATCATTATAAATGAGTTTCAAAATAGTCATCTACTGCAGAAGCTTGAGAATGCATCTGTATGTGGGAACAGGTTAACCCTTTCCCTCATACGACAATTCTGCAGCAGACAACTTTGACCATATTTCGTCAAAAAATAGAAAATCTCTATAATTGAATGGATAACCTATGACAGAAAGTGGAAAACATTGTGGCAAAAGGAGAAATTGCTCGTTTTGAGCAATTTCTGCTTTTGTCACTATGTTTTCAAAAAGCCGTCTGCTGCAGAGGCGTCAGAAAGCGTCTTTATGAGGGAAAGAGTTAAAGTTGTCTGCATTAAAGAAAGGGTGAAATTTATATACAAAATTTACAGATTCATGAAATACTGATCTGGCATGGCATTTATTACTAGAAAAGGCATTCTCATAATTATTTACCCAATATAATGTTAAAGAGTCATCCACATTGAAATCATCCGAGTAAATTATATCAATTAAACAAATATTTTGACATAAAATCCCCCAATGAAAAATTAGTTTTTCTGGAATTTTGTCTTTTTCTCTCAATATTTTTCAAAAGACATCTGTTTGAGGAAAATGGATAGGTTTCCTAGACAAATTTGTGTCATTTATATAATGAGCTGTGATCAACAAAAACCAACCTTAGAGCTCTCTGGACAAGTATAGAAATAGATCAATTTGCATATCTATATCTACAAATCAGACTGCATAGATGTGCAGGGTGATCTAGATCTGCACTGATTGCCAATGCTCTGTGGTTATTCTGTAGTACAGTACAAATTAACATTTACTTTTAACAATGAATGATAATACATTGCAATGCTATATATCAATACATTTAATATCAATTTGGCAAGATGAATAGTTTTAAATCAAATTTCTTAAAATCCTTCCCTAAATTTCTAGCAAATTTATACAAAATTAAACACTTATCTCACTTCACTCCCTTTCCCATTTGCAGACACATATTCAAAAGAGTGTAGCTAAAGGGAAAATTAATGCTTTTCCTGCAATAATTACACATAAACCCGTTACCACATATAGACGCTTTTTGACGCCTCTGCAGCAGACGGCTTTTTAAAAACATAGTGACTAAAGAAGAAATTGCTCAAAACAAGCAATTTCTCCTTTTGCCACAATGTTTTCCACTTGTAATCATAGGTTATCCATTCAAATATAAAGATTTTCTATTTTTTGACAAAATATGTTCAAAGTCGACTGATGACGAATTGTCTTATGAGGAAAGTTAAGTGAGATTTTTGACTAGATGTTTTCAAGGTTTATCAACTTTTGCTAAACCAACTATGTAACTATGTGTGGCTTTGACCAATGCAAACACTGTAGACATATGCGCAGTGTGATCTTTGTCTACAGTGTTACTAATTGACAAAATCTTATCTAACAACTCCTCCAGAAGTTGTCAAGATTTAAGCCTAGGAATATCACTGACAGAAATACAGCAGATTAACTCTTTCCCACTTACAGGAAATATGTAGCAGACAACTTTGAGAACATCCAGGAAAAAATAAAAAAATATCTCCATCAATAAAAGTTAGAAATTCAAAAACTTAATATTTTTATGATTATAAAAAATATTTACAATCTACTTTAACATAAACAGCATTGTCAAAATAAACTTGCTAGTCTACTGAAATAAACTGAAAAGAACATATAAACATAATTAAGATACTAAATGTAAATAAATAACTTCAGCTGCCAACTAGTTCCTAATCTTTTGTATCCTGGTATTTGACCTGTAAAACGAATGATGTACTATTGCATGGCAATCATTTAAATAGATCCATATCTGAGCTATGCTCTGCAAAAACCAACCATTAGGCATTTGTGACTAGCTACCCCAGATGAGCACTGATCACCAATTAGTCATAGATGGTTTCAAGAAACTTCTGTAAAGCAGTATCCATTTTGATATTTAGCATGGATGTCTTTTTATGCATGTGTAATAATTAAGTTGATCTTGGTTTTCGCAGAGCACCACAGATTTGAATTTAGGTAAAAGGGTTTGCATTATATAAATATTGCATGGCTTCCAGTGTGACAGTACCTGAGGAAAATACTGTTACCCGAGGCGAAGCCGAGGTTAACAGTATTTTACTGAATGTTGACAATATGTACTGTCACACTGGAAGCCATGCAATATTTATTTTATTATACCGAACAAATTTACACGTTTATTTAATTTATTCTGTACCTTTGTAGGGGAGGTGGACATGTGTAGATCTACAACAATGTAACACACACATATGAATATACCGGTTAACAGTATACTGTTACATGGCACACGCATCTAAAAGGTGACGTTGTTGTTTGAAATGACGTCATGCACGTGCATAACCAACATTTTCACGCGCCTGCCATGTAACAGTATACTGTTAACCGGTCAAAAACGTACTGTTAGCATGAAACAGTAAGAAATTGCCCATGATGAGTATATGAGAATTTAACATTACAAAGTCATGTGAGGTATAATAATAAAACCTAATGATGTAGTTAATACAAAAATCTTTTCGCTATATAAATATTATATGTATACAGACCCTATTTAACCATTTCCAACATACAGCAAATCTGCAGCAGATGACTTTGAAAAATATCTGGGCAAAGATAAAAAAAAACCTGTATAAATGAAAGAACAATAATTATTGAACTTTAAAATTTTAAATGAAAAAAAATATGAGAATTTCATCTTTTCTCACAATATTTTAGTTATCTGCTGTGAAGGGTCTGCAGATGGGAAAAGTTAATATTTCTTTGAAATATTTACAGTTTATGTTGAAATATGAAAACCACTAATGCTTAAAAGACTATCAAGCCTGTTAGTATGATCCTTTTTCTCTTATAAAATAATCTTCATATTTTCAAAAAAAACAACAGAAATATTAACAGTTTATGTTGAAATATGAAAATCACTAATGCTTAAAAAGGCTACCAAGCCTGTTTAAATATGATTCTTTTTCACTTATAAAAAACCTTCATATTTTCCAAAAAACCCAAAAATATTAACAGTTTATGTTGAAATATGAAAATCACTACTGCTATCAAGCCTGTTTAAGTATGATTCTTTTACACTTATAAAAAAAATCTTCATAATTACCAAATACCCCAGAAATTAAGATCTGTAAGACTTACAACACATTATTAATATTGTATACAACAGAATGACTGAACCTTTTCCCTAATACAACAAATCTGCATCAAACATTTTTGAAAAATCTTCAGGCAAAAATATGGAAAGTCTCTGAAAAGGACAGTATAATCATGGGAATAGTTAAAAAAAAAAAATCGACAAAAAAGAGAAATTGCTCATTTCTGATGCCTCTGCTGTAGATGACTTTTGAGAACATTGTGGCAAAAGAGGTAATTGCTCATAATGAGCAATTTCTCCCTTTGCCAAGAGGTTTTCCATATTTGTTTTGTGATTAAAGAACTCATCTTATGAAATATTGGACAAAAACCCTTATACCAGAAGTTCACGACTGGCTGATTAAAATATCCAAATATCTATGTGAACAAATAACCAGATAACATTTTTTGTCAAACAATGTTATACCACAATATTGGTATATGTGTTCACATGTGACAGAATAGTTTCAACCTAAATATAAACAAATCTGCAGCAACTTTCAACTTCTATGAAACCATTTAGACAAAAATGTTGAAATCTTTATAAATGTTTGTTTGTTAAATAGAGTTTAAAACATTGTGTTTTCAAAAGTCATTTCATTATGAAAACACCAAGTTTTCAAAAGTCGCCTGCTGCAGATGTGTGTAGATTTGTTCTATAGTTGGAAAAGTGTTAAATAATAGGAGATATTAACCGAAAGAAGTATTATTTTTATTAAACAAGAGGGCCAAGATGACCCTAAATCGATCACCTGAGTGATAGTTAAACGTTATGGCATTTTTCTCCCTTTCTGATGCTGCAGCAACCAAAGTTGTTCATAGAATTTATATCTTTGAACAATTTTGAAAAAGGACCCCAATAGTTACATTCCTATTAAATGTTGGTTGAATTTTGTCCTTAAGGAGGAGGTGTTATTTGAAGCTAAACGTTAATTTTACCCCTTTTCTGATGACACCTGTATGCTATGTCTTTCAACGTATCATTATTTCTTGGAAAATTATGTAGATGGTCAACTATTGTATACATTTATCATGAAATCAGACAAGCACTTTCATAAGAACGGAATTTTTAAACAAAAGAGCTGTCCGTAAGACATCGCATTCGACATTTTTAGTGCTTGTCACTTTTTGCAGTAAAAGGTAAATCAGATTTACTTTCAAATGGGATTATGATGGTAAACAAGTATTCCAAGTTTCACAGAAATTAAATTAAATGCTGCTGCAATATCTTAAAGGGTTATGTCAATGATTGGATTCTACCCAGATTGAACATATTTTCTAAGTTGAAAAAGGGCCATAATTATGATAAAATCTTCACAGATTTATGTACTTATGAGCAATTTCGAAAAAGGGCCACCAAAGGATCAATCCTATGAAGTTTTGTTGAAATTGGCCCAGTGGTTAAGGAGATGTTCTTTAAAGCTAAAAGTTAGCAATGATGAAGGTCAACAATGGACGACGGACAGAGAGTGATCAGAATAGATAACCTTGAGCCATAGTGTCTGAGGTTAACCTTCAAAGTGCAGATCAATACATTTTCGAACACATCTTGCCATTCAATAATTATTGACTAATCTACAATACCAATTTTGATTTCAGCTCTGAATCTGAGGTATTTTGTATAAACCTTTACCTGACCTGATATTTTCAACACTACTGGTAAAGCTATGTAACATCTTGGAAATTAAATTTTTTAAGCAGAGTTGAAAACACTGTGGGAAAGAGAGTAATTGCTCACAATGCTTTCAAATGCTGACTGCTGCAGAAGAGTTGTATATCCCCATATAGTCTAATACTGTCTTCAAAGGTCATCTACATCTGATGATCCAATTATCATTTGTATAATGGCAGTCACAGACAACAAATCTGTTGCAGAAGACTTTGAAAATATCTAGACAAACGCACAGAAAAGAATAATTATTGAAAAGAGGGGAAAACATTGAAGCAAATGGAGAAACAACTCATTTTGAGCAATTTCTCATTTTTCAATTTTGTTTTCAAAAGTTTTGAAGTGGGAAAGGGTTATCAGACAAAATATTCCTCATGATCTCTTTCCTACATTCAACACATCTGCAGCAGACAACCTCACTCAAACAGTATCAGGAAAATATATGGAACATTTAAACAAAGTAATGCTTTAATATTGAAAATAGTTGAAACATCCTTTTGCCACAATGTTTTTATAATGTTACTGCTGCAGAATTGTAAATTTCCTGTCTGCACGGGAGAAAAGGGGGTTAACTTTGTGGTCAATCACTGGGTAGCACAATTCAGATTAGCTCCCATGTCCTCTGCAACCTTGTTACAGATCATTTTGCGGACTTTCACTACTTCAACATGTAACTCCTTTAACTTCTTGAACCCGTGTTTTATTGATTGTTCCTCCCTTTTAGACCCTCCTGTGGCCCCGTCCTCTTCTTCATCCAACACAGAACCTTTAAAATAAAGAATTTAATATTGTGTTATCTACCTGCAACAACAACAACAACTGATATAAGGCAAATAAACCTCCCCTCTAGTTTATGTTAAATGAACATGAAGCTTTTTCTTTGGGCAGACAAGAGTAATATATGGCCATATATTTTAACAAATCAACATGGCATTGGGAAAATCTGGTAGAGGATCAACCTGAAAACATTTCTATGAAATAATTAGAAATCAGGCCAATTTGTTGTGAGACGGTTTTTCAAGATTTCGGTTAAGCCATATATATATGGTAAAATTCCCCAGTGAAGGATCCTTCCTCTTCTTCCAAAAACAGAACCTCTGGGGATTCTTTATAATCAAGACAAGAGTGTTCAAAGTAAAAAATGTAAATTATTGAAATTCCGACAGACAAAAAACAGAGAAGTGAACAGTATGTTTCCCCTTAGCAAGGCAGATGTCACAAAATACTATCAGATATATTTCAAATATCCTTTTTGATTAAAATTACTTGGGTAATTCAAACAGTTTATTTCTGCATTAATGACAAAGTTACAACCTTGTTTCGTGGCCTTGCTGTGTCTTGTCTATAATTGTCAATAAAGCTCTTAGGCAATTTTTTGTAGATTATAGCTTAAGTCCAAATTGAAAGTAATGGTGCATACTATCTTGTTTTGTCTTCAGTGTGCAGGTAAAATTCAAGACCTTATGGTGAAATCTATCTTGTTTTGTCTTCAGTTCAAGACGTAATGGTGAATTCTATCTTGTTTTGTTTTCAGAATGCTGGTAAAAAATAAGATCTAATAGTGAATTCTATCTTGTTTTGTTTTCAGTGTGCTGGTGAATTCAAGACCTAATGGTGAATTCTATCTTGTTTTGTTTTCAGTGTGCTGGTAAAAATCAAGACCTAATGGTGAATTTTATCTTGTTTTGTTTTCAGTGTGCTGGTAAAAACCACGACCTAATGGTATATACTATCTTGTTTTGTTTTCAGTATGCTGGTGTAAAAAGAAAGACCTAATAGATGAAGGGCTCATTCTTGTGAACAGGCTCAAACTCTCAAGGACATTTTCTGTTTGTTCTTTTAAGATTTTGAAAAGACCACAAACTTAATATGATAAATGATTCTGAGTGGAGACTGTTGTGAGAAAAGGAATGAACAAATTCTCCGTTTCCCACAATGTTTATACAAGAGGGCCATGATGGCCCTGGAATCGCTCACCTGATTTTTTTTTTTACTTTAGCTATATAAGTCCCGCCCCTTGGCGGCAATAGTCTCCGACCAATCAACTTGGCTTGAAGGTATCTGATAGAGGGTCAACCTAGGAACATTTCTACAAAATTATTTGAAAATCGGCCTGACACTTTTAGAGGAGAAGATTTTTTAAGTTTTCACTATAGCCATATAATGCAAAATAGCCCTGCCCACTGAGGCCATGTTTTTTGACCAATCAACATGGCTTGAAGGAATCTGAAAGTTGGTCACTTAAGGAATATTTCTACAAAATTATTTGAAAATCGGCCTTACACTTTCGGAGAAGAAGATTTTTTTTAAGTTTTTACTATAGCCATATAAGACAAAATAACCCCGCCCCCCCTGGCGGCCATGTTTTTCGACCAATCAAATTGGCTTGAAGGAATCTGATAGAGGGTCATCCAAGGAACATTTCTACAAAATTATTTGAAAATTGTCCTGACACTTTCGGAGGAGAAGATTTTTTAAGTTTTCACTATAGCCATATAACGCAAAATAGCCCCGCCCCCCTGGCGGCCGTGTTTTTTGACCAATCAACATGGCTTGAAGGAATCTGGTAGAGGGTCATCCAAGGAACATTTCTACAAAATTATTTGAAAATCTGCCAACCAGTTCTGGAGAAGAAGAATTTTGAAGTTTTTTTCATTTCGTTGCCATGGAAACCAGAATTATGCATTGATCCCAAAAATTTGAAGGAAATCTGGTGAGGTCATTGAGAGGATACTTTCTGTGAAGTTTCATCCCAATTGACCCACTGGTTACTGAGGAGAAGAAGTTGACGCACGCCGGACAAAAGGCGATCACAATAACTCACCTTGAGCAAAGCTCAGGTGAGCTAAAAAGACCACAATCCATGTAGCAGTGGCAAATGTTCCATATGTTGGAAAGAGTTCTTAGAGCTTTGGTCAAAATAATTTCCAAGGATTTTTCTGAAATTCTGCAATTTCTGAAATTTCCTGGACTTTTAAAGACCTTCACAAAGACTGAAACAATTAAATGACCTTCCACTTTTTTGAAAGTGAAAACTGTCCATTTATCATCATAGTGATCACACCACATACAAGTCTATCTTTAGAGGACAGGCTTTATAAAACACAAACAATGTTGTTTTATAGAAGTGTTATGCCAATGTCAACAGTATGACAGCTTTATAAGGGCAAAAGAACACTTATTCATGATACCTGGGTGAACAGCTAGTACAAGGCTTGGAAATGTGCGTTTCATAAGGGCAATGCACAGTGAGGGAGGAACTGACAAATTCATATCAGCTTTCAGAGTTCAGTAAGGCAAAAGGATGTGTGTACAGTCAGAAATAATTTTTACATACAAAAAGTAAAGTCATGATAGCTCAGTCATAAATGACCAGGGCTGACACAATTCATAAGTAGTGAGTTCAAATGATAGCTTGGACAATTTTCTTTCAGATTGTATACTACATCCATTGCAACCAGTGTCATTCCTCTGTCACAATGAGCTTAAATATGTGTCTATTTGGGAAGGTAGCTAGTGCCTGGCAAGATCGATCATTTGGGGTTGTACAGATTTGTTCCAAACATTCAAAGATCTATTTTCCTAAGTTGAGCCTCATTTAACTTACTTCTCATTCCAAGCAGCAGTGATATATTTGGATCTTTTCCCTCAGAAAGCTGGGTACAGATTTGAACCAAGGACTGCAGCTCATCAAAACAAACACCCATCTCCTTCACAAACTTTCTCTGTAAGTTCTGATTTTCATCAGTGGACATTTGTTCAAATTGCCTCATCTGTTCTTTGAGTATGAGCCCTTCATCCATTAAGTCTTGATTTTTACCAGCATACTGAAAACAAATCAAGAGATAGTATTCACCATTAGGTATTGAATTTTACCTACACACTTAAAACAAAACAAGATAGAATTCACCATAAGGTCTTGAATTTTACCTGCACACTGAAAACAAAACAAAATAGTTTTCACCATCACTTTCAATTTGGACTTAAGCTATACTCTACAAAAAATTGTCTAAGAGCTTTATTGAAAATTATAGATAAGACACGGCAATGCCATGAAACAAGGTTGTAACTTTGCCATTAACCAGGGCTGTATTCATTAGAAACTAAACGTCTCTTCTAAAAGTGAAAACCCAATTCTTTTCAACAAAACAAAGAAGGTTTTCAAGGAAAGTTACTGAAACATCCTAGTTTTTTTCAGAACATGTTTCTATTTAATCTAGGCCATAGTGACCTGACTTGATCAAGCTGTCTTGAAAATAAAATTCTCCTTTTGGTACAATGTTTTTAAAACAAAAGTGCTGCAGATGCGTTAAAATGCATCTGCAGGTGGAAAAGGGTTCATCATATGATTTATAACAGAGGACCATGATGGTCCTAAATCGCTCACCTAACTTAATAGAAATTAAATAGTTCTCAATGTTCTTACTCTATGCATAGAAGGAAAACGAGCAATGCCCCCTGGTGGTCATTTTTGTCAAAGGGTAGTAATAATCTCAACCATCTTAGTAGATGGTCACCCAAGGAACAATTGTGCTAAATCATTTTAACATCAAGCCTATATGTTTGGACCAGTACTTTTTTTAAAGTTTTCACTATATTTACATATAGGGAAACCAGCCTTGCCTCCTGATGGCAATATCTTTCAACAGATCAAAATAAAATCAACAATCTTGGTAGAGGGTAACCCAAGGAACATTTGGGCCAAAACAAATTATAATCTGCCTAGTACTTTTGGCAGCCATGTTTTTCAAAGGATCTTTATAAATTAAACATCTTGGTAGAGAGTCACTCAAGGAACATCAGTGCCAAAAAAAAATCAAATCAGGTCAGTACTTTTGGGAAAGAACATTTTGTTAGTTTTCTCTATACACATATAAGGAAATCAAGCTCCTTACCCTGGTGGCCTTGTTTTTTAAAGGATCAGAATAATTTGAACAATCTTGGTAGAGGGTCAATCAAGGCTAAACGCTGAAGTATTTTCAAATCTGATCTGTACCTTTTTGATAAGAAGATTTTTATAGTTTTGGCAGTTTTCTGTCTTTTTGATGCCGCAGTAAGCCAAGCTCTGCTTTAAATAAAATTCTTGGAAGAGGACCACGTCAGGTACCTTTCTGAGTTATTATTTTGAAATTTCTTCATTGAATTAGGAGGAAAAGTTGTTTATAGGAAAATGTGACAATAGACGCTAGACAGTGAGTGATCACAAAAGCTCACCCGTACTTTTTGCTCAGGTGAACTAAAAATTGTATATTAACCATTTCCTACTTACAATTAAGCAATTTCTTCATTTGTCACAATTTTTTATTGTTATATAATGTTTAACAATGTACAGGGGCATTAAATATGACCTGCATCTGAGTAAATAATCTTTCCTCGAATTATAGTTGGATGCTGTTTTAACCCTTTCCCTCATACAACAAATCTGCAGCAGACGACTTTGAACATATTTTGTCAAAAAATAGAAATTCTCTACAATTGAATGGATAACCTATGACTTAAAGTGGGAAACATTGTGGCAAAAGGAGTAATTGCTTGTTTTGAGCAATTTCCTCTTTTGTCACTATGTTTTCAAAAAGCTGTCTGCTGCAGAGGCGTCAGGAAGCATCTATATGAGGGAAAGGGTTAAACAGAATTTTAGTTATATCAAAACTTTTCCTTGATATTTATCCTAACACCAGCTTATCAGTTGTATTGCTATTACACAATTCTAAGCCACTATCCTAAATATCAATATTATGAACAGGATTGCCCCTATAAATTGAATTTGTTCATGTCAGCCAAGATGGCATTAAATCAATCACCTGAGTGAGGGTATAGTAGCAAAGTTGTACCTGCTAATATTTGGCAAAATTCCATCAAGAGTGGAAATGAACCTTCAAGGAATGGACACTGCAAATGAAACAGTTTATCAGTAAAGGCATTAAATCTTTGAACAATTTGAAAGAGGACCACCAAAGGAACATTCCTGTGAAGTTTGGTTTATATTGGTCCATTGATTTAGGTGATGTCATTTTAAGCTTTAAGTTTATTTGACCCCATTTCTGATATTTTTCAACCAATCATTATAGCTTGAACAAATAATGTAGAGGGTCACTGAAGGAATATTTCTGATTAAATTATCTTGAAATCAGACTAGAACTTTCATAACAAGAGGGCCATGATGGTCCTGGATCGCTCACCTGATTATTTTTTTTCACTTTAGCTATATAAGCCCCGCCCCCTGGGGGCCATAGCTTCTGACCAATCAAATTGGCTTGAAGGAATCTGATAGAGGGTCACCCTAGGAACATTTCTACAACATTATTTGAAAATCGGCCTGACACTTTTGGAGGAGAAGATTTTTTAAGTTTTCACTATAGCCATATAATGCAAAATAGCCCTGCCCACTGGCGGCCATGTTTTTTCGACCAATCAACATGGCTTGAAGGAATCTGAAAGTGGGTCACTTAAGGAACATTTCTACAAAATTATTTGAAAATCGGCCTGACACTTTCGGAAAAGAAGATTTTTTAAGTTTTCACTATAGCCATATAAGGCAAAATAGCCCCGCCCTCTGGCGGCCATGTTTTCGACCAATCAACATGTATTGAAGGAATCTGATAGAGGGTCATCCAAGGAACATTTCTACAAAATTATTTGAAAATCATCCTGACACTTTCGGAGGAGAAGATTTTTTAAGTTTTCACTTTAGCCATATAAAGCAAAATAGCCCCGATCCCCCTGGCAGCCATGTTTTCGACCAATCAACATGGCTTGAAGGAATCTGATAGAGGGTCATCCAAGGAACATTTCTACAAAATTATTTGAAAATCTGCCAACCAGTTGCGGAGAAAAAGAATTTTGAAGTTTTTTTCAGTTCGTTGCCATGGAAACCAGAATTCTGCATGGATCCAAAACAAGAGGCCCATGAGGGCCTATGCTCTACTGGTATGGTTCTTTGGTCATTTTCAATCCAGAGCATGTATGTATGGTGAAGATCGGATAGTAAATGGAGGCTCTTTTGTGTTCACAAGCTGTATTATAGCAATTTTTACAATTTCATGGGCCATAATCCAGTCTTGCATGGGCGGATCTAGCTGGTTTTCAAAAGGAACCAAGCTCTCATCAATATTTAACTACTATCTAAGTTTGGTGAAGATCAGATAGTAAATGGAGCCTCTATTGTGTTCACATGCTCAATTATAGCAATTTGGACAATTTCAAGGGCCATAATCCAGTCTTGCATGGGCGGATCTGGCTGGTTTTCGAAAGGAACCGAGCTCTCATGGATATCTTACTACTGTATAAGTTTGGTTAAGATACAACAAACGTGAAGACTGTATCGTGTTAACAAGCTCTTTTATAGCAATTTTGACCATTTCAAGGGCCATAATCCAGTCTTGCATGGGCGGATCTGACTGGTTTTCAAAAGGAACCGAGCTCTCATAAATATCTAACTACTGTATAAGTTTAGTTGAGATACAATCAAAAGTGAAGACTGTATCGTGTTAACAAGCTGTTTTATAGCAATGTTGACCATTTCAAGGGCCATAATCCAGTCTTGCATGGGCGGATCTGGCTGGTTTTCGAAGGGAACCGAGCTCTCATGAATATCTAACTACTGTATAAGTTTGGTTGAGATACAATTAAAAGTGAAGACTATCGTGTTAACAAGTTCTTTTATAGCAATTTTGACCATTTCAAGGGCCATAATCCAGTCATGCATGGGCGGATCTGGCTGGTTTTCGAAAGGAACCGAGCTCTCATGGATATCTAACTACTGTATAAGTTTGGTTGAGATACAATCAAACATGAAGACTGTATCATGTTAACAAGCTCTTTTAATAGCAATTTTGACCATTTCAAGGGCCATAATCCAGTCATGCATGGGCGGATCTGGCTGGTTTTCGAAAGGAACCGAGCTCTCATGGATATCTAACTACTGTATAAGTTTGGTTGAAGACTGTATCGTGTTAACAAGAAATTGTTTACGGACGCACGGACGACGGACACATCGCCACGACATAAGCCCTTCTGGCCTTTGGCCAGTAGAGCTAAAAATTGAAGGAAATCTGGTGGTCATTGAGAGGATGCTTTCAGTGAAGTTTCATCCCTATTGACCCACTGGTTACTGAGGAGAAGAAGTTGACGCACGACGGACAAAAGGCGATCACAATAACTCGCCTTGAGCAAACCTCAGGTGAGCTAAAAATGGAATTATAAAGATTTGTCATATTGCCCCTTTTCTGATTCCTGATTCCGAGGAGAAGAATTTTAAAGTTTTGGGATTTGACTCAGGTGATCTAAATATAGTAAACTCCCATTGTAATGTTTTCATCATGTGACAGCTTATTTAAAATAGACAATACTAGCATTCTAGCATACTTACCTCTTTAATTGATCTTTTAAGCTTAAAAATGTGCTCCTCCTTTAATCTAAGCTCCTCCCTGAGGGCGGTGCCAGACTCCTCCTCCTGGACTAACCTCTCTTGAACCTGCTGTTTGTCAGTCTGGTGTTTAACTTCCAGCTGAGTCAGGCGGCGATGATTCATTTCTAGAAACTATAAACAAAAAAGATTGAATTAGGCAAGCCACACTTAACCCTTTCCCTCATACAACAATTCTGCAGCAGACGACTTTGAACGTATTTTGTCAAGAAATAGAAAATCTCCATAATTGAATGGATAACCTATGACAAAAAGTGGAAAACATTGTGGCAAAAGGAGAAATTGCACGTTTTGTGCTATGTTTTTAAAAAGCCATCTGCTGCAGAGGCATCAGAAAGCGTCTATATGAGGGAAAGGTTTAAATTATACACTGGTATAACACTTCAAAAGTATCTATGTGAGAAAGGAATATGCTTACCAACCTTTTCTTACTATCAATTGGGGGGGAGGGGGGATTTCATGATCTAAACAAGAGGACCATGATGGTTCTAAATGGCTCACCTGATTTGATAGAAATCACATATTTCAATGATCTTACGATATGCATACTAGGAAAAGTACCCCTTTTGTGGTGACACCTAGTTGCTACGATTTTTTAACCAATCAATATCGCTTGAAACAATTAAATAGTGGATTACTGAAAGAAGATTTCTATCCAATTATCTTAAAATCAGACAAGCACTTTTAGAAAAATGGAATTTTTAAATGTTGTCATTTTCCCTCTTTTCTGATGCCATCTGTCTGCCATATTTTTGAACCAGTATGGGTTGAACAGTTTTTAAAGAAGGTCACCCAAGGATCATTTTTACCACATAACATTGGAATCAGACAAGGATATTTAGAGAAGAATCTTTTTTAAAGAATGGTCCTTTCCCCTGAGTCATGTATGCAGTATTGATGAAAAACGCACGACTAGGAGACTAAAGAAGGCTAAATGTTCTACAGGCTACATATATGTATTTAAGCATACAATTATGGAAATTTTTGCAATCAATTTATATTGTACCATCTTTACTGCAAGGGCACCACAACAGTAGGAAAAATATAGAACATACTCTGGTACAAAAGTTTTACAATTTTTCTTGTGAGCCGATGAACCCACCTTTAGGTCAATATAACATTTCCATAGCCTTAGATTGGTCGGAATATATATTGTAGAAAACATGTTTCAATTTAAGGTACAGTTACATACCCATGAACTGTAACTATAGAATTAGTTTCAACCAGTTTTCTATTGTTTGTAACATCGACCTTGACCTTTAGCCTAGGGACCCCAAATGCAATCCCATGAAAGGTCTCCATAAACCCTTTCTACATACCATCTTTGGTTACAATATGTCAACCTTAACTTAAGATATTCACTTTTGAGATATTTCAAAATCCTTCAAGTTGTTCAAGTTATGGTGCGGACACAATTTGTGATTTTTGAAATCTGAGTATGACCATGACCTTTAACCAAGCTGGCTGAAAGATGTGCTCTGCATATTGTCTCAATATGGTGAATATTTGTGGCAAGTTACATCAAAATCATTCAAAAGGTTCAAGAGATATGGAGTGGACACAAAACAGTTTAATATTTGATCTTTGATCTATAATTGTGACCTTGACTCAAGCTGGTTGTAACATACGTTCTTCAAATCATCTCAATATGGTGGACATGTGTGGTGAGTTAAGTCAAAATCCTTCCAGTGGTTCAACAGTTCTAGAGTAGACACCAAATATAATTGCGAACCTGGAACCAAGCTGGTTGTAACATGCGCTCTGCACATCGTTTCAATATGGTGAACATTTGTGGTGTGTTATTTCAAAATCCTTCCCGTAGTTATGCAGTTATGGAGTGGACACGAAATATAACCATATAACCTTAGACCTCTTATTGTGACTTTAACCTTGAACTTAGATGGTTATAACATGCACATCTTCTCAATAAGGTCAATAGTTTAAGCGAGTAATATCAAAATCCATCAATTGGTTCAAAAGTTATGAAGCGGCTAAAATTGGTGAAGGATAGATAGACAAATGAACAGACAACACAAACAAAATCAATGTCTCCCCATTACATATGGGGAAACAAAATAACTTTTTATTTGATGACACTAACTGGACAGTCTAAAAGATAAACATTTACAATAATATTTGAAACACTTAAGCAACTATTCTAAAATCTTTTAGATATGTCTCCATGGTAAAGTGGTTAGTGTCCATCTTTGAAGCGCGAGACCAGAGTTTTCTCTCCTTTCAGACTATAACAAAGTCTTTAACAAGAGGGCCATGATGGCCCTGGATCGCTCACCTTAATTATACAATGTACTGCAATGCAAAATACATCAAGACAATTATTCTGAATGCAACCTCCACAGTGTTAACAATATTTTCCTTCATTTGGCCTAGTGATCTATATTTTTTTACCTGATATGACCCATATTCCAACATGGACTAGATATCAATGACAACATTCTGACAAAGTTTCAACTTGCTCAAAGTAAAAAAAGTAAAAAATGCGGCCTCCGGAGTTTGAACAATATTTTCCTTTATTGACCTAGTTTCTGATCCAATATGACCCATATTCGAACTTGACCTAGATATAATTCCGACAAACATTCTGACCAAATTTAAAGCTGCTGAAGAAAAAAATGTGGCATCCAAAGTGTTCACAATAATTTCCTTCAATTTGATCTAGTGACCTAGTTTTTGACCCAGCATGACCCATATTCGAACTTGGCCTACATATCATCAAGAAAAACATTCTGATAAAGTTATATCATGCTGAAATTAAAAATGCAGTATCCAGAGTGTTAACAAGATTACCCTTCAATTTGGCCTAGTGACCTAGTTTTTAACCCGGCATGACCCATATCCGAACTTGGCCTAGATATCATTTAGACAAACATTCTGACCAAATTTCAAGCTGTTGAACCAAAAAATGCGGCATCCAAAGTGTTAACAAGATTTTCCATCCATTTGACCTAGTGACCTAGTTTTTAACCCGGCATGACCCATATTCGAACTTGGCCTAAATATCATTCAGCTCAACATTCTGACCAAATTTCAAGCCGATGAAGCAAAACATGCCGCTTCTACAGAGTTAACAAGATTTTCCCTCAATTTGGCCTAGTGACCTAGTTTCTGATCCAATATGACCCATATTCGAACTTGACCTAGATATTTTTAAGACAAACATTCTGACAAAATTTGCGGCCTCTGGAGTGTTAACAAGATTTTCCTTCAATTTTACCTAGTGACCTACTTTTTAACCTGACGTGACCCATGTTTGAACTTGACCTACATATCATCAAGACAAACATTCTGATAAAGTTTAAACATGATCAAGTTGAAAATGTGGCCTCCAGAGTGTTAACAAGATTTCCCTTCAATTCGACCTAGTGACCTAGTTTTTGACCTCATATGGCCCAGTTTCAAATTTGTCCAAGATTTTATGGAGATGAACGTTCTGATAAACTTTCATGAAGATTGGATGCAAAATGTAGCCCGTAGAGTGTTAACAAGCTCAAATGTTGACGACGCACGACGGACGCCGGACAAAATGTGATCACAATAGCTCACCTTGCACTTCGTGCATAGGTGAGCTAAAAATGGTAGAAGTGACCAGGCTTTCTGGTGCTCAGGATGATACAACAACTTATGTATCAGTGTCAGGATCAATAATTCCAGTAGTACTGGTTAATTACCTAGAAATTGCTTAATACAACTGAAATGGTTGTAAAACATCATACAAACTTAGATCTTTTAGCATATTTAGTTTCAAGATCGAATATCTTGAGATATTCCCTTGAATTACTCATAATTCTTACTTTTTTTGCCTTTTCTAGGTCTAAAGCAAGTCTTTCTTTAATTTCTTTGGTTTCTGAGAGCTCCTCTAATGCATCATTCAAAGCCTTTCCATCTCCTTCTGTTTTTAAACGCTTCATCTCCCTGCTCAATTCATGTAACTTATTGGCCATCTGGCGTTGTCTCCCTGTTTTAAAATAAAAAATATCTTTTTCTGATTCAGAGCTCTTTTTCCAAAACATTCATGTCACAGAAGAAAACAGTAATAATGTCACCTATTTTGGGACCACTTCTCTGTCATCTGACTATCATGCTTTGACTTACTGCATATTGGCAGATTTGTTGTATGTAAGCAAGGATCAAATGTACTAGAGTATGTAAGTATGTACCTCTAAGGTCGTGAATGGTGATTTCACGATCAGATAACTGTTCTGTTGTCTCCTTTAATCGCTCTTCAAGGTCTTCAATTTGATCCGTCTTTAAACTGACCTCTTCTTGACACTTTGACAAGTACAAACAGTTAAGGAAAACTTTCTTTAGAGACACATATATAATGTCATCACCTATATCAGGATAAATATTCACTTCATGAAAGAGCCATAGAAACAGCTACTTTCGTAAAATTTCATTAACGATTCTTGCAATCAAACATTAAAACCATACCTGTCCAAACTTTTATCTTTTTCATTAACAATGATCAAAGCATACCAAGTTAAGCAAAACAAATCTGAAGCAATGAATTCATAAAAATCTTAGCAAAACAGGCAAACTCTATGAATGAAAATAAAATGTTTACTACATAATGAGCAATTTGTCCCTTTGCAACGAAAATATTTTCAAATTCTTCTTCTGCAGATTTGTTCTTCTTTTTCCACAATGTTTTCAGAAGTCATCTACTGCAAAAATGTGAAAGGCCGTCTATCTAAGAGAGTTAGGTGTTTAAGTCTGTTTATAGTGTATGAGTAATTGTAAAAATATCCTGACAACATCAACCTTATCCTGACAAATATTAATTAACCCATAGGTATAATAATAACTGAAGAGTTGAAAACATTGTGGCAAAAAGAGAAATTGCTCGTTTTGAGCAATTTCTACTTTTGTCACAATACAATGTTTTCAAATTTCGTCTGCTGCAGAAGTGTCAGAAAGCGTCTATATGTGGGGAAAGGGTTAATTATCGCGCCTGTAACAAACCAATGCCTATGCATGATTGAATTAAATCTAAAAGATCAATGGTATATATATAAAGGATCTGACATGAGTTGTCATTCATATAAAGTTTTATATGAAATGACAACGAATGTCAGATTCTTTTTTATCATGTGACAAAACACAAAAAGAAATCTGATTTTCGAGTTCAGAAAATAGTCCCAACATATTATACTTAAAAAACTGTTAACTAATCACAAAAAAAATATTTTTAAAACCAATAATGGTCCCTTTACCTCGTTCATCTATCATGACGTTTGTGTTTACCAGATATACGTTCTCAGCCATTTTGTAAACATTCGTGGATGAATACAAAAATAGTGATTCGGTCATGTTATATATATATTACACAGGTTACATATAAAGAAATATGTAATGGGTATATTAGATCAGATACAAGCATTGTCATGTGATAACAAGAGTTGTCGGAGGACAATATAGCTTGCCTATCAGAGCCATCGTCTATCAGGGCCTACTTCAGAACAGTTATAGCAGCAGGTAACACAGTATCACCTATTACAAGATAAAACACCTTTTCAATACTTGCATGCAAATGTTAACCAAGTCCATACAAGCCCTTTTGGGCCTTTTGAATCTAATGACCCTGAATAAGTGTGTGAAGTTTCAAAGCAACAGCATACACAATATCTGAGGAAAGGCCTTGCACGCAAAGGTTTGACCAAAATTCTAAGTCCAAAAAGGGGCACAATTCAGTCAAAATCCATTTCCGAGTTATGGGACTTGACATACAAGGTCATCTAATGACCCTGAATAAGTGTGCGCAGTTTCAAAGCAACAGCATACACAGTGTCTGAGAAAAGACCTTGCACGCAAAGGTTTGACAACAATTCTAAGTTCAAAAAGGGGCACAATTCAGTCAAAATCCATTCCAGAGTTATGGGACTTGACATACAGGGTCACCTAATGACCCTGAATAAGTGTGTGAAGTTTCAAAGCAACAGCATACACAGTGTCTGAGAAAGGCCTTGCAAACAAAGGTTTGACCAAGCTGGCAACGCCAACACGGACGCCGGGGCGAGTACATAAGCTCCCCTATTTCTTCTTACATATTTTCTCATAACTGACTTTATATTTTGATGAAAGTAGCTGTTTGTATGACAAGAATATGTATCCTTATGTAGCTGATGATATTATATATGTAGGTGATGACATTATATATGTAGTTGATGACATTATATATTTAGTTTATGACATTTTATAGGTGACGTCATTTCATTATCACCAGGGCAACAGATAACATCACATGGGAATTATTTCTGACTAGGAACTTATGTTTTCTTGTCATACATTTCTATAAATCTTCCCAGAATAAGTATAAACATAATAAACATCTTTACAATAAAGTCAGTATAAGGTTAATACTGTTGTGTAATAGATGTTCAAAACGTGTATTAAAGTAAGGATATTACTGGTGTGTAATATATGTATAACATGTGTATTAAAGTAAGGATATTAATGTTGTGTAATAGATGTATAACATGTGTATTACAGTAAGGATATTAATGTTGTGTAATAGATGTATAACATGTGTATTAAAGTAAGGATATTAATGCTGTGTAATAGATGTATAACATGTGTATTACAGTAAGGATATTAATGTTGTGTAATAGATGTATAACATGTGTATTACAGTAAGGATATTACTGTTGTGTAATATATGTATAACATGCGTATTACAGTAAGGATATTAATGTTGTGTAATAGATGTATAACATGTGTATTAAAGTAAGGATATTAATGTTGTGTAATAGATGTATAACATGTGTATTACAGTAAGGATATTAATGTTGTGTAATAGATGTATAACATGTGTATTACAGTAAGGATATTAATGTTGTGTAATAGATGTATAACATGTGTATTACAGTAAGGATATTACTGTTGTGTAATACTAATAGATGTTTAACATGTGTATTAAAGAAAGGATATTTCTGAAGATGTTTTGTTGAATTCTTCCATTGTTGGTAAATCAGACAAGTAGCGCTCTAGTCCGTCCAGTTTTACTTTCATGTCCTCGTAAGATTTATTCATTCTGGAATACTTGGATTGCCATTCTTCTATCTCAAGTTGCTTTTCATCCAGCTATAAAAACAAGCATTTTAATTTACATAAACACTTTCAATTAATTTGGGCGAATATTTGATTGTAAGCTTATTTACCGCCTGTTCTCACAGGCAAGCTTATTTCCAGTCATCTGCAGCAGACAACTTTGAAAACATCAGCAATTTCTTCTTTTGTCACAATGTTTTAACTCTATTCAAATTATATTTTATTTATAAATGGTTTCCATATGTTTGCCAAAATGTTTTCAAAGTCATCTGCTGAAGCTTTGCAATATGTGGACAAGTGTCAATACACAACAGTAAATAAGGAGAAAATCTACATGTCATGGCTCATTTAATCAAAGTTGATTTTCATCCAGCTATAAATACAAACATTACACTTATCATAATACAAGAGGGCCCCCCCTATATCGCTCACCTGATTTAATAGAACTTCAATAGTTTTCAAAGTTTTTCCTGGTGGCCATGTTTTTCAACGGATCAGATTTATTTGAAAAACCTTGGTAGAAGGTTACCCAAGAAACATTTACGCCAAATAAATTTTTAAATCAGGCAGGTGCATTTGTACCAAATTATCTTTAAATCGGGCGAGTACTTTTTGACAAGAAGATTTTTAAAGTTTTTACAATGCACATATAAGGAAAACAAGCTCTGCCCCCTGGCGGCCATGTTTTTAAACGGATCGAAACAAGATTGAGCAATCTTGGTAGTGGGTGCCCCAAGGAACTTTTGTGTAAAACAATTTTCAAATCAAGCCAGTACTTTTGGACAAGAAGATTTTGAAAGTTTTTGCAATTTTCCCCATTTCTGATGCCGCAGCAACCCAAGTTCTACTTGGAATAAAATTCTTTGAACAACTTTAAAAGAGGACCACCTAAGGAACTTTCCCGTGTTATTTTGAAATCAGTCCATTGGTTTAGTAGGACAAGTCAATTGTAGGAATTTGTTAACAGACGATGCAGGAAGACGACGATGGACGCTGAGTGATCACAAAAGCTCAGCTCGCACTTCGTGCTTAGGTGAGCTAATAAAAGTGATTTACTATAAAATCGACTATGGCATTTAGTATGTTGTTGAACAATAAGAGACATTTTAGCTATCAATTGTGTAAGTCAAAGCTTTAAACTCTTTCCAATATGCAGATCCGTTTTGATGCACTTTTGAAAACATAGTAGAACATGTAATTGTGCATTATCCCACAATGTACTCTTCACTGAGCTAAAATTGTACTTTCATTAACCATTTTCAACTTGTAGGTGCTTCCTGACGCCTCTGCAGCAAACAACTTTTGAAATCCTTGTGGCAATGATCAATATCTCCTTTTGCCACATTATTTTGAACACTATTTAATAATTAAATTCAATTTATGGAGATTTTCAATATCTTTGCCTATACATTTCCAAAGTCGTCTGCTGCAGATTTATTTTATCAGGGAAGGGTTAAAAGCTAGTTTGTATACTTCCACCAAGTCGTCAGATTCTTTCTATGTAAGAAAGAGTCAAAGCAGTTTATGACTCTCTTTTAATAATTTCAACATGGATGCAAACAGTGCCAAGGTGATGACAATAGCTTATCAGTTAAGTTTTTAAAGATCAAAAGAGATAAAAAAAAAGAATTAAACTCTTTACCACATGCAGACACTTTTTGAACAATCTTAGGACTTTTGAAAACATTTGTCGTTTCTTATTTTGCAAAAAGTTCTCAAATCATTTCAACAATTATACTTTCATTTATAGACTTTTCTTATTTTTGCAAAACAGAATCATAGTCCTCTGCTCAGAATGTGTGTATGTAAGAAAGTGATAAATACCTTTTCCTTCATATCAGCTGCATGTGGTTGTGCTTTCCTAAGAGCTGTTTTCAACTGAACAACCTCATGCTCCACACCCCTGTCAAGTAAAAATGAGTCATGATCTAGGAAAGTCAACCTCAAATTCTAATGTTGTTAATCATACATAAAACAAAAACTGCACAAATGTACACAATGACATATTAAATATCAACTGTATGAAATCGGATTTGTAAGTGATTCTTTGACTTTACAGTCACAAGTGCATATCTAAATGAGACTGCATTGATGCACAGGGCAACCCTTTCCCTCTTATAGACGCTATCTGACACATCAGCAGCAGATAACTTTTGAAGCACGGTGGCAAAAAAAAAGATATTGCTCATAATGAACAATTTCTCCTTTTGCCAGAATGTTTTCAACTAGTCTGAATGATTGTACCTTTATTTACAGAGATTTCCATATTTTTGCAGGCATGATTTTAAAGTCGTCTGCTGCAGATTTGTTGTATGTGTGAAAGGTTTAAGGTGAAGGTCTGCCACCGACCCTCTGATCCCTATTACATCAGAAATAACTACAAAACCCAACGGTACTCATGAGACATTTAGGATGATTGTTCCAACAAAGATCAAGGTGATCAGAATGTAATTCCACAAATTGATCTAAATCATTACAATCTTGGTTTTCTCTGTCATGGCCTATGTTATATTACTTGGTTTTCTCTGTCATGGCCTGTTATATTACTTGGTTTTCTCTGTTGTGGCCTGTTATATTACTTTGTTTTCTGTCATGGCCTGTTATAATACTTGGTTTCTTCTGTCATGGCCTGTTATATTACTTTGTTTTATGTCATGACCCATGTTATATTACTTGGTTTTCTCTGTCATGGCCTGTTATATTACTTGGTTTTCTCTGTCATGGCCTGTTATATTACTTGGTTTTCTCTGTCGTGGCCTATGTTATATTACTTGGATTTTCTGTCATGGCCTGTTATATTACTTGGTTTCCTCTGTCATGGCCTGTTATATTACTTGGTTTTCTCTGTCATGGCCTGTTATATTAATTTTTTTTTCTGACAAGGCCTGTTATATTACTTGGTTTCCTCTGTCATGGCCTGTTATATTACGTTTGTTTTATGTCATGGCCTGTTATATTACTTGGTTTTCTCTGTCATGGCCTGTTATATTACTTTGTTTTCTGTCATGGCCTGTTATATTACTTGGTTTCCTCTGTCATATTACTTTGTTTTATGTCATGACCCATGTTATAATACTTTGTTTTCTCTGTCGTGGCCTGTTATATTACTTTGTTTTCTTTCATGGCCTGTTATATAACTTGGTTTCCTCTGTCATGGCCTGTTATATTACTTTGTTTTATGTCATGACCCATGTTATATAACTTGGTTTTCTCTGTCATGGTCTGTTATATGACTTGGTTTTCTCTGTCATGGCCTGTTATATTACTTGGTTTTCTCTATCGTGGCCTGTTATATTACTTTGTTTTCTGTCATGGCCTGTTATATTACTTGGTTTCCTCTGTCATGGCCTGTTATATTACTTGGTTTTCTCTGTCGTGGCCTGTTATATTACTTTGTTTTATGTCATGGCCCGTTATATTACTTGGTTTTCTCGGTCACGGCCTGTGCTATATTACTTAGTTTCCACTGTCATGGCCTGTTATATTACTTGGTTTTCTGTCATGGGGGTATGTTATATTACTTGGTTTTCTCTGTCATGGCCTGTTATATTACTTGGTTTTCTCTGTCATGGCCCATGTTATATGACTTGGTTGTCTCTGTCATGACCCATGTTATATTACTTGGTTTTCTTTGTCATGGCCCATGTTGTATGACTTGGTTTTCTCTGTCATGTTATATGACATGGCCCATGTTATATTACTTGGTTTTCTTTGTCATGGCCCATGTTATATTACTTAGTTTTCTTTGTCATGACCCATGTTATATTACTTGGTTTTCTCTGTCATGGCCTAAGTTATATTACTTGGTTGTCTCTGTCATGGCCCATGTTATATTACTTGGTTTTATTTGTCATGGCCCATGTTATATTACTTGGTTTTCTTTGTCATGGCCCATGTTATATTACTTGGTTTTCTTTGTCATGGCCCATGTTATATTACTTGGTTTTCTTTGTCATGGCCCATGTTATATTACTTGGTTTTCTTTGTCATGACCCATGTTATATTACTTGGTTTTCTCTGTCATGGCCAATGTTATATGACTTGGTTGTCTCTGTCATGACCCATGTTATATTACTTGGTTTTCTTTGTCATGGCCCATGTTGTATGACTTGGTTTTCTCTGTCATGGCCCATGTTATATGACTTGGTTGTCTCTGTCATGGCCCATGTTATATTACTTGGTTTTCTTTGTCATGGCCCATGTTATATTACTTGGTTTTCTTTGTCATGGCCCATGTTATATTACTTAGTTTTCTTTGTCATGACCCATGTTATATTACTTGGTTTTCTCTGTCATGGCCTAAGTTTTTTACTTGGTTTTCTCTGTCATGGCCCATGTTATATTACTTGGTTTTCTTTGTCATGGCCCATGTTATATTACTTGGTTTTCTTTGTCATTGCCCATGTTATATTACTTGGTTTTCTCTGTCATGGCCCATGTTATATTACTTGGTTTTCTCTGTCATGGCCCATGTTATATTACTTGGTTTTTTCTGTCATGGCCCATGTTATATTAGTTTGTTTTTTTTGTCATGGCCAATGTTATATTACTTGGTTTTCTTTGTCATGGCCAATGTTATATTACTTGGTTTTGGAAATCTAAGTAACAATTAGAATCGTGGGTACCATTTCCTTTATGTGGTTTCCCTCCTTTGTACTAAGGGTTACGGGAAAGCAGAATGACTGATATGCCCTGGTGTCACGATAAGCTTACCAACAGTACTGGTAATTTATCCTGTAAATGCCGTGATATAACTGAATTACTGTTGAAAGCTGCTTTAAACATGAAACATACAACCAGAATTGTAGGTGAATACTGATAATGATATTCTAAGTGTAAAGGTCAAACATACCCTAGTTTGATTTCCAGATCCTCTATTTCTGTATCTTTGGTTAGTTTAAGTTTGGCAAGCTCAGAACGAAGTTCTGAATTTCTGTACTCTAAATCCTGAAAGGTAGATATCTTTAACTCTTTCTCACATGCAGATGTAATTTGAGACATCTGCATCAGCTGACTTTATAAAACATTAAGGCTAAAGGAGAAATGGCTCATAATGAGCAATTCATTCATGAGCCACAAATGTTCAAGTATTTACACATAAGATATTTTCATATTTTTTTCTTGATGATTTGCAGATTTTTGGTATGTGAGAAGAGGTAAAAGTAAATCATTTTATCAGCTTGTGATTAGCAATTTCTCCTTTTGCCACAATGTTTTTAACTCTTGTCATTAAAGATACATTGATAATAGTTTAATAGATATAATACATGTATATGTACATGTTTATGGAAACATGATAAACCTTTCCCTCATACAGATGCTTTCTGATTCCTCTGCTTTTGAAAACATTCTAGCCAAAGGAGATATGTCACATGATGAGCAATTTCTTGTTTTGTCACAATTTTCCAAATCATATATATGATAAATAATATATGATTATACTTTCATTTATCAAGTTTATCATATTTTGCAAAGATATTTTAAAAGACGTCTGTTTACTAAGATCATACATGAACAGATTACCTGCATTTTTGAAAAAGAAGCAGATTCCCCTGAGTGAGCTCCCCTTGTCATTTGGGTTCTTCTTAATTTGTTCTCGTATTCCTTCACTGCTTCCTGTAGAGTGACAACCTGATTTCTTAACCTGTCAAGTGTAACAAGATGAAATGGATTTGATCAATTGGCATATTAAATGCGGATTCCAACAGAACTTCATATACATAATGGCAACCACTTAACCTTTTCCCTCATATAGACGCTTTCTGACGCCTCTGCAGCAGACAGCTTTTTGAAAACATAGTGACAAAAGAAGAAATTGCTCAAAATGAGCAATTTCTCCTTTCGCCACAATGTTTTTTCACTTTTAGTCATAGGTTATCCATTCAATTATAGAGATTTTCTATCTTATGACAAAATATGTTCAAAGTCGTCTGCTGCAGAATTGTCGTATGAGGAAAAGGGTTTACATAAACATGTGTTTTCTGATTTCTCTCAAACAAGTACATTTGCACAAATTTTTCCCAGGCAACTGGCTATCTTCCCATGTTTTCTTTTAGCTTATTTGTGCAAGACCCCAAAAACACAGGGAAATTTCAGGATACCTGGGACATAAACAAGAAGCCAGTCTGTAGGTGCTGGACTTTCGTCTGATTTGATCCTTTTATGCATTACTTATTTTATATAAAAAATCTCACACAACTGTCCAATAATCGAAACAAGATTTACATGTAAATAAATCCAAATTCCTATACATGGTAAATCTTCAAGTCGGAAAAATGGCTGTTACAATCTCTCAAGATCATAAGCACAGAATTTGTGTATGAACGGCCAAATGAGATAAGCTAATGAATGCCTGTTCTTTTCTACAGCAGGCTGTGATAAAAGTTAAATGGTGTAATGCAAGCCAATTTACATTTTTAACCTTAACCCTTTCCCTCATACAACAATTCTGCAGCAGACGCCTTTGAACGTATTTTGTCAAAAAATAGAAAATCTCCATAATTGAATGGATAACCTATGACAAAAAGTGGAAAACATTGTGGCAAAAGGAGAAATTGCACGTTTTGTGCAATTTCTTCTTTTGTCACTATGTTATCAAAGAGCTGTCTGCTGCAGAGGCATCAGAAAGCGTCTATATGAGGGAAAGGGTTAAATATGGAAAGTCTTTATCAATAAAAGTGTAACTATTGAAAGGAGTTGAAAACATTATGGCAAAAGGAGAAATTGCACATCATGAGAAATTTCTCCATTTGTCACAATTTTTTAAAAAGCTGTCTGCTGCATATGCATCAAAATCCATCCGTAAGGGTTATATAGTTTGAGAGGTTATAGATTATCATCAAATGAGCAGACAGTGTATCAGAGGAATAGCATTGCTGTTGTGAACAAAAGCTCCCAGGTTTGAATCCTTTGGGAGAGGAATCAAATTTCAAACATCCACACACGCCTGCGAAATAATAAGTATCCAGAAAGCAAATACTGTTTTGCATTCAATTTTTGTACTTCGGTATTAGTTGACTGTATTTTTAAGCGTATCTTGGATGCTGTACAAATTGATTCATTATAATTGATTGATTTATTGATGTTTAACACTGTTTCCACAGTAAGAAGTTAAATTGGCGATCAAAATCACTCTTTGATATGTTAGTAATTTTTCCATTTTCCACAATGTTTTCAAAATTTGCCTGCCGTCAAGGTGTCTGAAAGCTTCTGTATGTGGGAAAGGGTTTAAATATACATGCATTTTCATCAGAAGTAAACCTTTGCCACTTAAATGGACCTGCAAGTGCGAAAGTGTTAAACTGTATGACATTTAACCCACCAATATTATTTACAAATCACACATTTATGAAAACTCTTGTTTGTTATGATAACTGTACAACTTTGCACACATGTCAGGATGAGGTCAGTATTGTAGAGCAATAACTCAAGTAAATATTAAACAAGAGGGCCATGATGGCTCTGGATAGTGCCTCCTGAGTTATGCCAACCAACCACATGGTCAATCACAGGTAACTAATACAAGTGTTAACAAGATTTTCCTTCAATTTGATAAAAACATACTGTTCAATTATTGCATCTTTATCCCGGATGATGGCGTCAGCTGCACTGCGAATGTGGTTGATTTGTTCTGATGATTGTTGTTGAAGTGATGGGTTAGGCATGTTGCTATGGTCTGATGATGGGCGGTGCATGTTGCCATGGTCTGATGGGCGGTGCATGTTGCCATGTTCTGATGGGCGGGGCATGTTGCTATGGTCTGATGGGTCTGACAACTTACTGCTGTGATGATGCTTTTCTTTGCGGTGTCTATGTAATGAGTCCTGTAAAACAAATATTAAAATTAACCCTTACCTACACATAGTGATTTCACCTTTAGACACAATGTTTTAAACTATATTTTTAAACAACTATACTACTCAACAAAGTGGCTACAGTGAGGCAAAACTGTGAACAATTTATATAAATGAAAGTATAATCATTTAAATAAGAGTTCAAAAATTGTAGGCTACTAGTAAAGATTTCATTTAATGTAACTGGTATCAAGAAAAGAGTAAACTTAGCTTATTGTAACATTGTATTATTGTCCTGAGTATTTGACACACCATGGTGAAGATCAACTCCTTGGTCCGATAGGTTTTAATGTAGACAATTGGGTATAATTATGTTAGTAGAGAGCATGCTAACTGAATTTTTTCTTTTGTCACAGTGTTTTCAATAGTCTTCTGCTTTAGAGGCGTCAGAAAGCGTCTATATGTGGGAAAGGGTTAACTTGACTTCTATATTTTGAAATAGCTCTGTACAAATACGACCTATACATATAACATAACAAGCAAATTCTCTAGCTCAAAATGAGATGGGAGTATACTTATCTTCACTCAAAATCAGTCTTATAACTCATTTAAAACCTATGTTGTTGGTACTTTAAAGAAGTGTCTCAGTGAGATGATTCTTTTGAGTACCAGGGCATAGGGTCTCAGCGCCAGGTATATACTTTAACTCATGAAATAAGAAACAAATTCGCAGCAGACAACTTTGAAAACATCTTAGCACAAATATAACAAGAGCAACGCGTACGGCACAGACGCTTGACTGATAGAAAACAGAAAAAAAGCTGAGCTGAACAAAAAACCTAAACCGGACGACCACGCCGCCGACGACGACGCCAGGGTCATGACAAAAGCTCTCATTTTTTCGAAAGTCGAGCTAAAAAATCTCTATGATAATTATTCAAAAGAGCTGAAAAGATAGTGACTCATTACGAGCATTTTGATCTTTTGCCACAAAGTTTTAAAAGGTGTCTGCTGTAGATGTGTTGAAATACATCTAGAGTTAGGAAAGTGTCAACTCAGTTTCTGCATACTTACATGTGAATGTGGATGATTTGTAGAATGTAAGTTAGTCATATCATTATCTGTTGAGCGAGACATATGACCTTGCTGCCACCGTGTCAGATTTCCTGCTTTACTTTTTGGAGGCTTGGTGGCCGTATGTGCAAAGCTTGTGTCTCCAATGGAGCCCCGATATATTGGCGGAGACTTGAATGACATCTTCTCGTCTTCATTTTCCTCAACATTAGACACTTGATCATCTTCATGGTTGCCATAGTTACCATGAGAACTTAATGTACCTTCTGTGTCATTCTCTGTATTTCTTGTACCGTTGTTCTGACTCTGACTATCTCTGAGGTAATCTGATAATGCTTCGACTTGTCGACTTTGGTTTTCAGTATAGGATGATTGATTGTCTGAGTAATTAAAAAAGTCAGATAGATGCATGTGACTATTCACTGGAGAGATGAACTCCATTTCCTCCTTTTTAAACGAGCGAACAGGACTGGGAATTTCGAGTTCAAACTCGGTAGATTTGTTCCCATGTCTAGGGGTTAAGGGTCCGTTATCACTGGTATAATCGAGAACATGTCCTCGGCCACCACCCGAGTCACTGGAATACCCTGTTAAGTAGCTAGAGCCATGATTGTTTGTAGGACCAGAATCACTGGAGTAATCTACCTTACGCCTTGCATGACCTCGACCTTGACCCATAGCACTAGAGTAGTCTCTTTGGAGCGGCTCCTGATCTTTTCCTTCTCTCAGAACCCCATAATTGTTGTCACTGTACCCATTGTCTGACCTGAATACACCCTCCTCTGTTTGACCTTGACCTCTGTGTAGGTCAATACTACTGTGGTATATAGAATCTGCAGCCAGGCCATATTTTGAGGGTTGATATGTGGCACCATATGCCCTGCTACTTTTACCATATGTGGGACTAGAACTGTGTGAGTTTAGGTACCCACCACCCAGAGCAGATCGCCCGGATCGCCCGGAGTACGCCGATAACCCTGCTTGTGTACTACTCCATCCTGAAAAGAAAGAAATAAGCTATGTCTTGCAATTTTGGGGTCTTGTTGGGAAAAGGTACATGAAGGCTATTATAAACAGTGTAGATCCAAATCATCCCAACATCCACAGTTTGATCAAGATCTACACCCTTCACATATTACTTACATAAGCTTGTTAGAAGCTATCAACTTGTGAGATTCTAATAAAATTGAGAAGATGGACAACCTTATAAATATGAATGCATACTGTCTAGAAACTTGTACCTTTTCCCATGGACTTTTCCCATAATGCTAACTTGTACCTTTTCCCATGGACAGGTTCAAATCCAGTTGAATTCATTATGGCAAAAGGAGAAATATTTTCAAAAGTCGTCTGCTGTAGATGCCTTGAAATGCAGCACCTGCTATGGGAAATTTATATCCTAAAATGCATTTTTTCCACAATGAATTTCCACTACTGTACTTCTAGAAATTACTTATTCAATTTTTTTAACATTTTCACATATATAGGTTTAAAGGTGCTGAACTCCAGAAAATAGATATTAAAGTTAAAGTTTTAAAACTGTTCAAAGGTTTTCTTGAAATATTAGAATCATAATTCTGGGAGAAAATTAGAATAATAATTTCACTTTCCAGTACCATAAACAATTTCACTTTCCAGTACCATAAACATCTAAATATGGATTGTTTATGCTTCATTTTTACTGGGTAGACATACCCAGTATGCCAAATGCTGTATATTTTCATGACTTTCAAATTGACAGTTTTTCAACATTTACTACTAAAAAAGTTAAGAACTAATTATTTATTACATTGCTATCCTTATTACATGTAGCAATATTTGCAAAAGTTTCAACATTTCAATATTTTTTATCTCCATCTGGAGTTCAGTAACTTTAAGTATATACAGAGGATATTTGTTTGTTTTGAGTGGATATGGAATATATCTCATCGAGAAGTAATACAATTTAAAATGTCAAAATCACTTCGAGTTGAAATATATTCCATATCCATTCAAAACAAACACATTTTCTTTTTATTTTTAAAATAAATGATGATATAAAAATGAAACTATTTGGTGTCTTCGTACCTGTTCACACGCGGACGAATCTGTGTGAATGGATTTGTTTACTACATAATGTCTGATTTGTTAAAGTTATGGACTACAGAATTATATATGGGTATAGATAAGATAAGGTTTTTATCACATGACAATGCTTGTATCCGATCTAATAATATACCCATTACATATTTCTTTATATATAAAACGTGTGTAGTATAACATGACCGGAAACTAGGAAAATTACGTCATTCCTATATCACTCACAGTGTGGCTGATATGGATTATGTCTCACTGATAGAACTCAGTATCTCATCGTTTAGCATTAAATAAATTATAAATATTTAGCAGTTTTGCTGCACCTGTAACTTTTACTCTTGATTTAATATTTTTTTTCATCTTTCCTAACTTTAAACTCTTTTCCTAGAAATAGAACTTCAAAACGTTTTCAAACAAATGAACAAAGGCAAAGCAATGTGCCAAACCAACTTCATTGAAGTTGGTGTGGAAAAAGAAATTAAGACAATAGATAAAACATTAACCTGTACTTGGGTAACCGGTCTGTAACATCTTCTGATAGTCTAAAAAATAAATTGAAAAGAGTTTACAAAATAACCATGGACTCATAAAGGTTTACCTCAAATGTGTACATTTGTATCAATTTTTACGCAAACTTTTTAAAGTATGATAAATATGTCCAAATTTGTCAAAATTCGAAAGTGTCATCTGCTCTACACTAAATGATCTAGATTACTTAATTTTTACTGAAAATGGAGTTAAATGAGTTTTCTCTGGTTTCCTGTACTAGACCTATGTCCTTTGGTTCAGATCTTTTTACCCATTGTCAAGGAGTTTATGCAATATTGAGTATCTTGTGTGCAAGGATGCTACATACCAATATCATCCATTTGAGGAAACTTCATAGCACTCTATCCCAGGTACTTACTGGCAAAATATAATCACTCTGGGACTCCTGTTTATTCATAAGAAGTTGTTTAAACATTTTTATATATTTGAACACTGTGGCCTTGAAAGTAGGTCAAGGCCATTTATTGGAACCATATAGTATTTCATGCCAGGTATCTACTGACAAAATATCATCACTCTGGGCCTCCTGGTTATTCAGAAGAAGTTGTTTAAAGATTTTCACATATTTGACCCTTGTGACCATGAAAGTGGGTCAAGGTCATTTATTGGAGGAAACTATATAGAATTTCATGCCAGGTATTTACTGGCAAAATATCATCACTCTGGGCCTCCTGGTTATTCAGAAGAAGTTGTTTAAAGATTTTCATATATTTGACCCTTGTGACCTTGAGAGCAGGTCAATGTAATTTATTTGAGGAAACTTTAAAGCACTCTATCCCAGGTACCTCCTAGCCAAATATGATGACCCTAGGACTTCCAGTTCTCAAGAAGAAGTCATTCAAAGAACAAGACATGGAAATTCCATGAAACCAGGTTTTCTATAATGGAAGGTGTTTGATTAAGAATTAACAGATCTGTCAAATCTTTCTGTTAATAGTTAATCAAAGCTAGTAATTCAAGTAACAGGGAATATTTCTATTGACGAATAATCATAATTACTTTGTCAATTAAATATATCACAATTTTATCTAACAAATATCTGTTCAATACAGTCAATCATGTGTTGATGGCCTCATTTATTAAGAACATATAATAGATAACAGATATTAAGCAACCTTTTGTTGTAAGCAGCCACATTTTAGGATCCTTAATGCCAGGTTGATAATCAGTGATCTGCCTTAACCCTTTACTTGATAGTAACATGTTTATGCCTTTGCAAACAGACTAGATCCAGGGCCCGAGGTTATGAAACTTACTCAATTTGAGCATGTAATAGAAATATTGTTGTTGAAGTTAGATGCTTGAGTTACAAGTTTATGAAATATGCTCATTGCAAAATAGGGTGAAATTACAAACCAACGATGAGAATAAAATCCATGTTTGGAGTTTGTCGCCAAGGTTACGAAGCATTTTTAGTTTGAGCATGATGCTCAAACTAAAAGAGCTCTGTTAGCTTGAAGACAAAGTTTACTTTGCAACGAGCCAATTTCTTAGCCTTGTAATCTAAGTGTGTAACTACAATAGTAATAATTATGTTTCATGACCTCGGACCCAGATCATACAGCTTCTGTAGGAGCTGTCTGATCAGGGTCTGCTCTGTTTGCTTATAGAATGTTATAGATTTGATTATTCACACAAAAAATCATTTGAAAATATCTATATGCATGGTAAAGTTATGGTCTGAACAAAAAAAGTTCAAGTAAAGTATATTTTCTGTCACTGTGACCTTGACCTGGAAGCTAAACACATAAATTGTGCATATGACACAGTGTCTTGATATGGTGTATATCTGTTCCAAGCTGTTCCAAAATATCTCTATGCATGGCAAAGTTATGGTCCGGACAAGGAAGTTGACGTCCGCCCGCCCAACCGCCCGCCGACTACGCCAAACTAATAACCAGATTTTTCCTTCGGAAAACCTGGTTAAAAAGGGAATAGATTCGTTGTACCGTTGTAACCATGCCAATCAATAAGACAAGGTGTGACCAACAGACGGACAATAGAGAAGGGTATACATTGTAGACCTACCAGGAACATTTGCATCAATATGACCTGTAGACCCCCGCCATGACATTGTTGAGGCCAACTGTTAGAAACAACTTTGTAAGTATACGACTAGATAGTGGTGGTCCTTTAACTTTGTGACTACATCCTGAAAAATATACAAATGTACATATTAACAAGAGACACATGATGGCCCTGGATCCCTTTGTAATTTGACATGCCAAACACATAGTGAATCACAATAACTCATTTTTCAGTAAGGTAAGCTTATACTAGAGACCTGTTTTATTTTACTTGATATATGACCTAAAAAATTTAATTAGTCTAGATATTACCAAGGCAAACCTTTTGGCAAACCTTCAATATACCCTTTCCCTCATATAGGTGCTTTCTGACACCTCTGCAGCAGACAGCTTTTTGAAAACATAGTGACAAAAGAAGAAATTGCTCAAAACGAACAATTTCATATGAGGGAATGGTTTAAGTAAACAAGAGGGCCATGATGGCCCTTGAATCGCTCACTTGGTTTTTTTTTTTTTTTCACTTTAGCTATATAAGCCTCGCCCCCTGGCAGCCATAGTTTCCGACCAATCAACTTGGCTTGAAGGAATCTGATAGAGGGTCACCCTAGGAACATTTCTACAAAATTATTTGAAAATCTGCCAACCAATTTGGGAGAAGAAGAATTTTGAAGTTTTTTCGGTTTCGTTGCCATGGAAACCAGAATTTTGCATGGATTTTGCAAAAGATTTTTGAAGTTTTCACTATAGCCATATAATGCAAAATAGCCCTGCCTACTGGCGGCCATGTTTTTTGACCAATCAACATGGCTTGAAGGAATCTGAAAGTGGGTCATCCAAGGAACATTTCTACAAAATTATTTGAAAACCGGGCCGACACTTTTGGAGATTAAGATTTTTTAAGTTTGCACTACAGCCATATAAGGCAAAATAGCCCCCCCCCCCCCCCCCCCCCCCTGGCGGCCATGTTTTTTGATCAATCAACATGGCTTGAAGGAATCTGATAGAGGGTCACCCAAGGAACATTTCTACAAAATTATTTGAAAATCGGCTTTACACTTTCGGAGGAGAAGATTTTTTAAGTTTTCACTATAGCCATATAAGGCAAAATAGCCCCGCCCCCCCTGGCGGCCATGTTTTTCGACCAATCAACACGGCTTGAAGGAATCTGATAGAGGGTCATCCAAGGAACATTTCTACAAAATTATTTGAAAATCTGCCAACTAATTTGGGAGAAGAAGAATTTTGAAGTTTTTTCGGTTTCGTTGCCATGGAAACCAGAATTTTGCATGGATCCCAAAATGTTGAAGGAATTCTGGTGAGGTCATTGAGAGGATGCTTTCTGTGAAGTTTCATCCAAATTGACCCACTGGTTACTGAGGAGAAGAAGTTGACGGACGACGCACGCCGGACGCCGGACAAAAGGCGATCACAATAACTCACCTTGAGCAAAGCTCAGGTGAGCTAAAAATACAACCTCTAGAAAATTAAAAAGATTTTTCTTCAATTTCACCTAGTTTTTTACCCAATATCAGCCATATTCAAACTTGGCCTAGATCATGTTATTAAAGGGACTGAATCCCATATGAGAAAAAAGCGAAAAAAAAAGAAAATTGTTAAAAATTGCTATTACCTTGATGTTTTTGCATGTAAGGCATTGAGATTTGCTGACTGATGTACTACAATATATATGCACACTATTAATATTGCGGAGATTTTTCGTTATTTTGCAATGTAAAATCTACTGGGTTAGTAACCCAGTAAATCTAAAAATATCGCTGTATATTTATCACGTGATCACTACAACCGAATTGACAATCTCCTTCCCAGAGTTGTTGTTCCTTACACTCATGCATACATGAATGTAATGAGTCGATAGTGTTAGAGAATGCCGAATTGAATCCACAAATTCAAATGAGCAAGAGGAAATTCCACGGCATTTTTAAACGGGAAAACACAGAGCGGACGTTTTTTTAACTGCTTATTTCCTATGAAATAATGAAAAACAAGACTTGTACAACCTTCTACAACATTCCGTTACATATATATCGACGTATTTTGGATTAATTAGAATAAGTATAAAATATAACGATTTTGGACCATTATGGTGTTCAGTCCCTTTAAGACAAACATTCCGACAATGTTTCACCATACTAAAGTCATACTCAAGATTGTTACCGAGATTTTACTTAAATTTGGCCTAGTGACCTACTGTTTGACCAGACAAGATCAATATACATACCGAGGGCCTGGCGTGAAACGGTTGTAACTAAAATTGTTATTTTTTTACCAAGGTTAATCACCTCACCATGAAGTTTTTTTAAGTGTCAAATCATTTTTCTTCGTAAACAATGGGAATTTAGAACAATGGGAATTTAGGTGCCATTGCTCGTTTTGAGCAATGGCACCTAAATTTGCATTGTTTACAAAGGGGTCAAAATTGTCACTAAACAACGAGTACCGATAATAGTACTCGGGTACTTGTGAACTCTTCCGATCGAGTACTCGGGTACTCGCAAGAAATCACATTGTGTAAATTCGTTCATCTTTCACTAAATTTGAGTTGATTTTATAAGAACAAACATGCATTAGTTTACACCTCTATGTTTAATATTTGATATTTGAAAAAAAATGGTTGTTTTATTTTTGAAAATAAAATAATTCAACAAATACATCCAGAATTTGCATTGGTGTAAACATCCAAACGTTTGAGTGCAGACTGTATATCTCTTTAAAGTCAAAAAAGAAAAAAGCAAGTCAAATGGTGGATGGAAAAAAATACCAAGAATGATAAAAAAAATGCATTTAATAAAAGAATATTTTTATCATCTATGAAAATAAGGAACATAAATCAACAATCAGAGGGAATCCACTGTCAGTGTGGTCGAGTGGTTAGCGTCGGGGATTTTCGAAACCTGGTGTCCCGGGTTCGATCTCCAGTCGCGGCACTACGGTCATGGTGGAGTGCCCTTGGGCAAGGCACATGTTCTAGCCTAGTACTGGTTTGTTTACCCAGGGATCATGAATAATTAAATTTAATTGCGCGCTAAATGACCTTAGCTGTCGATGTGCCATAAAACAATATACATTCATTCATTCATTCAAAAAATCAGAATGATTTTTTTTTCTTTCTATTTTCGAATTAACCGGTGTCCGTAATATGTGCACTACATGCATTTAACTGACTTGTCGTCTGCTGTATGCTTGAAATGTTTCCAGATGGCAGATTTAGCAGGAGACATGGTTGTAATTTTGTTGTTTTTCTTTCGTTTGAATAGATAAGAATGATAGAATATGGTTCTAATGATTTGACGAACAATTGCAAAAGTTCTTATCAAATCATATTGATGTGTATTTCTTACAACTTATGATCCAATTAAAACGTATCAACAATTGAAAGCAGTAATACGATGAAGGTGTGAAAAACCGACAGCCCTCCCTGTTTGACATGTTGTTTGACATATTGTTGCTAATTGACTGGATTGATATCGCTGATTACCTGTGTGTGTCACGTTTAACGTAAAGGACTCGCGATTGCAATCAAATCTTTAATTAAAATTGATTAAAATGGATTAAGTACCATCTTCAGATGAAAAGATGTTAGCTGTTTGTTTAATTTACCTTCACCGTTGATTTACCGACTTCTTTAGTAACTCAATAAGAAAAACAGATTCAATACAGTTTAAGTTTTTATTTACTTTAACATACTTTTATCAGATAAAAGATAGAAACAATGGAAACTAGAGATTGCTTTTTTGAAAAAGCGCTTGTCTCCCCATTTGTGTGGTCGTAGGGGAGGAAAAGAAATGATGGAGATGAATTTTTTAGTTTTGGACTGGAGATGAAGCAACAGTGACAATCCTCAGTTATTGAGCGGAAACCATTTTTCAGCTGAGGGTTACCATGACCTTGGTCTTTGACCTAGTGACCTAAAAATCAATAGGGGTCATTTGCTGCTGGTGACCAACCTGCACACCAAGTATGAAGTTCCTGGGCCCAAGCAATCTTCAGTTATTGAGCGGAAACCATTTTTCAGCCAAAGGTCACCTTGACCTTGACCTTTGACCTACTGACATCAAAATCAATAGGGGTCATCTACAGGTTAGGACCAAGCTGCACACCAAGTATGAAGTTCCTGGGTATAAGCGTTCTTGAGTTATTGAGTAAAATACATTTTTCGGCTGAAGGTTACCGTGACCTTCGACATTTGACCTTGTGACCTCAAAATTAAACAAATTCAATAAAGGTCATTTACTGGTTAGGACCAACCTGCACACCAGGTATGAAGTTCCTAAACATAAGCATTCTTTAGTTATTGAGAGGAAACCATTTTTCAGCTGAAGGTTACCATGACCTTGACCTTTAAGCTAGTGACCTCAAAATCAAAAGGGGTCATCTACTGGTGGTGACCAACCTGCACACCAAGTATTAACTGTCATGGCCAAAGCATTCTACAGTTATTAAGCAAAAACAATGTTTCAGCTCATTGTCACTGTGACCTTTCAGCTCAAGGTCACTGTGACCTTGACTTTGACCTCAAAATTAATAGGGTCTTCTACTGGGCATGGCCAACCTGCATACCATAGTATGGAGTTCCTCGGCCCAAGCATTCTTCAGTTATTGAGCGGAAACCATTTTTTACCTCACACGGTCACCATGACCTTGACCTTTGACCTTCTGACATCAAAATCAATAGAAGTCATCTACTGGTCATGACCAACCTGCATACCAAGAATGAAGATCCTATGCCCAAGAGTTCTTCAGTTATTGAGCGGAAACAAGTGTGACGGATGTGACCTTGACCACTGTGACCTTGACCTTTGACCTAGTGACCTTAAAATTAATAGGGGTCATTTGGTGGTGGTGACCAACCTGCACATCAAGTATGAAGTTCCTGGGCCTAAGCAAAAACTATTTATCAGCTCATTGTCACTGTGACCTTTCAAGCTCATGGTCACTGTGACCTTGACTTTAGACGTACTGACCTCAAAATCAATAGGGGTCTTCTACTAGGCATGGCCAACCTGCATACCAAGTATGGAGTTCCTCAGCCAAAGCGTTCTTCAGTTATTGAGCGGAAACCATTTTTTACCTCACAAGGTCACCATGACCTTGACCTTTGACCTTCTGTTATCAAAATCAATAGGGGTCAGCTACTGGTTATGACCAACCTGCATACCAAGTATGAAGTTCCTACGCCCAAGCGTTCTTCAGTTATTGAGCGGAAACAAGTGTGACAGACGGAAGGACGGACGGAACGGGCAAAAACAATATGTCACCCCCATGTAATGGGGGAGACATAAATACATAATCGAGTACTCGAATACCTATTTTGATAACCGGTACTCGGACGTCCGACCAAGTACTCGGGTACTCGCATACTCGGTCCCATCCCTAGTTACAACCTTTTCACCTCAAGCCCTCGATACTTAGCCTTGGTATCTACTTATTGTGAAAAAGCAAAACAAGAGGGCCATGATGGCCCTGGAATGGCTCACCTGAATTTTTGACCAATCAACATGGCTTGAAGGAATCTGCAAGACTGGCACCTGTGATGCCGCATCGCTCCTCTTTTTTCAACCAAATAATATGGCTTGAATTTTTTTTTATAGAGAGTCACTGAAGGAACATTTCTACTAAATATAACCTTGGAATCAGACAAGCAGTTTTAGATGAGAAGAATTTTAAATATTGGGCATTTTACGCTTTTTCTCAGATACCGCACAAACAAGAGTTCAACAAAATTAAGAAAAGGGCCACCAAAAGAACATCCCTTTTTTTTAGTCCAGTGGTTAAGGATGACTTGTCACTTGAAGCTGAACATTCAATTTTCCCCTTTTCAGATGCCATCTGGTTTCTATGACTTTCAACCCATCAATTAGACTTAAAACATGTAGAGGGTCACTGAATGAACAGTTCTGCTTAATTATCAGCCGTGTTTAACAACCAATCAATATGATTATATTTGTAGAGAGTTATCCAATGATAACATTGTACCACATTATATTGGTATCAGATAAGCTTATTCAGAAGATAACCATTTTAAAAGTTCAAATTTCACCCTTTCTGATTCCACAGCAAGTTCTCTGTAGAAAATAAATATACCGCACAATTTCTTCTTTTGCCACAATATTTCCAAAAGTCGTCTACTGCAGAGTCATTAGGGACTGTATGTGGGTAAAGGTTGATATCTCAGGTTTATTTTTCCGAATATATCAGAAAAGCATAGAAAACATTGTGGCAAAAGTAGATATTGTGCAGTATATTATTTTTGATAGCCTTATCCTTTAATGCACTTAACCCGTAACCCTGAAGACGCAATAGCAGCAGACGACGTTTGAAAACATAGTGGCCAAAGGTGAAATTCTAATCTGGCCACAATGTTTTCAACTTTATTTAAAATTTAAGCTATCTTTTATGGAGATTTTTCAGGTTTTTGTCACTATGTTTTCAAAGTCGTCTGCTGCAGAATTGTTGTATTTTGGAAAGGGTTAAATATGATATTTTACAGAGATATTTTTAACTTATTTCTGCATTCGTAATTCAGTCAAAAATGTTTTACATTTTTGGTAGAAATGGTGTTCTCCGTCATTTACATCATGTGACTTCACAACTTCACCTTGAAGTATATATAGCCTTGCTATAACAATTATACCAAAAATGTAGAAGCCATGTCTAATTCTCAAAATCCATTAAGAAAAATTACCCCAAAAAACAGGTAGCAATCAGCATCTTGAGCATACAACGTGAAGAAGGGTATTAGATAAACAAGTTTTCCAAGTTTTAAAGTAATAGCTCTGATAGTTTCCATGTAAGTGATCTAAACGCAAAACTTAACCCATATCGAAGACAACAACAATCAAGTGAAGACAATAGCTCCTCTTTTCCCCCCGAAAAACCAGACAAGCTAAAAATGCTTATATAGAAACAATGCATCTTTGAGGACCCCGAACGGTAGTGAAAAATGCTCCAAAACACAGAGGAGAAAAGTGGCAACCTTTCTACAGAGACTGTTAGCTTCATTGGTGAATGATGCTTGTCACATTGACTTTAATATCAACTAGAACTATCACTGATGATGATAAATACCCCCTAAACAGCACCTTGACCTACACCATAACTTAATAAGTAAAAGGGCCATAACTCTGTAAAATAACACGCAAGTGTAACCCCTTTAGGATATGCACTTCTCCTCTTGGTATAGAAGCTTCATTTAAAATGTTATTGAATTCCACCCAGTGGTTTGTAAGAAATAGGCCAGACAAAATATGGCTTACTTAATAAGTAAAAGGGCCATTACTCTGTAAAATAACATGCAATTGTAACCCCTTTAGGATATGCACACCTCCTCTTGGTATAGAAGCTTCATGTAAAATTTTATTGAGTTCCACTCAGTGGTTTGTAAGAAATAGGCAGGACAAAATATGGCTTCCGACCGAAAGACAGCCCGCCACAGTGACTCCTATATACCCCCCTCTTCTTCGAGGGTGTATAATTATTGGTAAGAAAGAATGGCTGGTTCCAAATCTAAAGTCGAATAGGTGTCAGAAAAGAATTCAAACAAATCCAAAGAATTCTCAATTAGGTGCAAATTTCATATCATAAAATCATTATATGACCATCAAATCTATGTGTGGGTATTAAAAAAAAAGTTTTATTGACACGATTCCTTTGAATAATTATAAAATAGGGGTAGGCGATAAGGGATAAATTTAGCTGCCCCACATCTATGCTTATAATATAGGCCTCTGATGTTGCCAGTAATTGTCAGCTTAACCCAGTCAGTCAGTCAAAAAATATTAATCAATGAATATAAAGTTTGTTTATGTTTCATATTATAAGTACACAGTAAAACTAGATGGTTGTTTTTGTTACAAAAGCATATGTCTCCCCCATTGCAGATTTTCAATGATTGTACTAATACTGAAACAGAATATTAAAATAAAACTAATATGGAGAAGTCACGTGAAATGTGTTTACAAAATAATAACTAAATGAGCTCAAGAGATGGGTGTTTTTTCATGCCACCACAGGCCTTGAACCAAAGTGGATGTGACATATGCTCTTGCACATCATCTCAGTATGGTGAAAATTTGTGGTGAGTTATTTCAAAATCCTTTAAAAGGTGAATAGTTATTGAGCGGACACGAAATTGCCATTATCCATATGACCGTTAGCCTCTTATTGTGACATTGACCTTAAACCAAAGTGGTTGTAACATGCGCTCGTTACATTGTCTCAGTATAGTTAACATTAAATTTTTTTGTGATTTATTTAAAAATCCTTCGAGCGGTTCAAAATTGCGATTCACGATTTGTGACTGACAGACAGACAGAGCAAAAACAATATGTCTATATGAACTAGAATAATCCATTCCAGTGTAGAAGGCCATCTCAAAATTCATTGTATCTTGACCATTTAAAATTTATACTTCAGAAACAAAACTAAAGGTATATCGTAACTGTACTTTAACGCCAATACAAGGCATATACAAGAGAAAGTTGATGCAAGGCATCAATGTCGCCGGAAAAGACTGCATTAATTTATTTTTTAACACACATGTATTCTTGACTTTCATTAGTCTTAACATACACATAATGTTTTCATAAGGACTAATTCCATCATTTATGAAATTCCACATAGATCTACAAATTTCAGGATTTCTTTTGGTCAGGATTTTGGATGTTTTGTATTTGTCAATAAAACCACAACAAATACATTTTGGGATTTAAATCTACATGCAATAAAAAGCTATTAAACCCTTTCAATGTCTGAAGCAACAATGAAAACCTTTAAACGCTTCAAACATTGAGAAAACAGTTAAATTGCTAAAGACATGAACTTCCTCCTTTTTAATAATAATTATAATAAATATTTCACAGATGTTAAAATTTATCCTCATATGTTTAACAAGAGGGCCATGATGGCCCTGGAATCGCTCACCTGATTTTTTTTTTTCACTTTAGCTATATAAGCCCCGCCATCTGGCGGGCATAGTTTCCAACCAATCAACTTGGCTTTAAGGAATCTGATAGAGGGTCACCCTAGGAACATTTCTACAAAATTATTTGAAAATCGGCCTGACACTTTTGAAGGAGAAGATTTTTTAAGTTTTCACTATAGCAATAAAAGGCAAAATAGCCCCGCCCCCTGGCGGCCATGTTTTTTGACCAATCAACATGGCTTGAAGGAATCTGATAGAGGGTCATCCAAGGAACATTTCTACAAAATTATTTAAAAAACGGCCCGACACTTTTGAAGGAGAAGATTTTTTAAGTTTGCACTATAGCTATATAAGGCAAAAAAGCCCCGCCCCCCCCCCCCCCCCCCCCCCCTGGCGGCCATGATTTTCGACCAATCAACATGGCTTGAAGGATCTGATAGAGGGTCACCCAAGGAACATTTCTACAAATTTATTTGAAAATCGGCCTGACACTTTTGGAGAAGAAGATTTTTTAAGTTTCCACTATAGCCATATAAGGAAAAATAGCTCCGCCCCCCCCTGGCGGCCATGTTTTTCGACCAATCAACATGGCTTGAAGGAATCTGATAGAGGGTCACCCGAGGAACATTTCTACAAAATTATTTGAAAATCGGCCTGACACTTTCGGAGGAGAAGATTTTTTAAGTTTGCACTATAGCCATATAAGGAAAAATAGCCCCGCCCCCCCTGGCGGCCATGTTTTTTGACCAATCAACATGGCTTGAAGGAATCTGATAGAGGGTCATCCGAGGAACATTTCTACAAAATTATTTGAAAATTGGCCTGACACTTTCGGAGGAGAAGATTTTTTAAGAATTTTGAAGTTTTTTCATTTCGTTGCCATGGAAACCAGAATTATGCATGGATCCCGAAAATTTTAAGGAATTCTGGTGAGGCCATTGAGAGGATGCTTTCTGTGAAGTTTCATCCCAGTTGACCCACCGGTTACAGAGGAGAAAATGTTGACGGACGACGGACGACGGACAACGGACGCCGGACATAGGGCGATCACAATAACTCACCTTGAGCACTTCGTGCACAGGTGAGCTAAAAAGTAGACCACACTTGAAACAACATATCAGCTAAATTGTTTATGCATACAATATATGTTTGGCGCAAAAGAAATGCCAGTTGCGAGTCCCATTACTATTTAATGGGTGGCAAGTATGAAATTAATTGGGTGCGAAAGAGCAGATTTTCTTTATTTCTAAATCTATTGTTTATCAGAGTTTGTTCTCCTCTTAATGTGTTTCAAGCCAAGTAAACATTTAATATCACATATATTTAACAAGACGAATGTTAGACGCAAAGGGTCAAAGATTAGCCGCAATTTTTCGTTGTTCATGTAGAAATAGGAAAAAAGAACATTTAAATCCACAAACAACTGTAGACGGTAATACGCTGACATATTTATCCCTTTGAAGACTGTTGTATACTTCAAATTACCTCCCTTTAAGCAATACAAGGATATTTATCTTGTGATTCGTATGAATAAGATTAATAAACATTGAAATTACATGAATGAAAAATATTATTTAAATAAGTAACAACATCAAAATCAAATTTAAGCCAAGATAAATGTGTACACATTTCATTAATTGTTTGTAGATACCCTAATGTATAGGTATGAATATAAAATTTATAAAATTATAAACAAATTTTAATTTCAACGTACTAAGTCTGTGAATCTCACAGAAACACCCATTTCAATATACCAACATGTTAAAGTAAATTTAATTATGAACCGTTTTTGTATGTACTGAAACTAGAAACTAGCTAACCCGGCACGACGTAAACTTTCCTCTACCAAATTGGTTGTTGTATGTGGGAAACGGTTAGCTGCTGAACATGTATTTAAATGTTTAACTGTGTTAAATATTTGTATTCCCTTTAAATTGTTTATTTAAATCGTCATACATGTGTATTATTAGACAAAGGTGTCAGACCAAATGGGAACTTAGTTAAAGTGTGCGTATATACTTCAAATTACCTCTCTTTAAGTACTACCAAGATTTTTTTCTTGTGATTCGTATGAATAAGTTTGATAAACATTAACATTTCAACTAGACGGCAACATTTATTGTGAAAAAGATATTTCTGGGGTTTATATATGTTCATGTCTGCACTTCTTCATCTAGAATTACTGCGTAATATATGATAGCATGTAAGGAACGGAATGGCATTAATGCCGAGCGCAAGGGTAAACAACGCCAAACAACAACAACAAGAAACAGATTACATTTACTGCGTGCCTTCTCTTGTTCATGGTTCCCGGTTTAACATACTATCGAACTAAAAAAGCGTATGAGGCAGGTAACCAAATTCAGTTTACTGTTTAGACAAGATACAGTATGAATTTTCGCTTAAATAAAAATGTACATATATTCAATTAATATACTGGCCTTTGTCTTTTGTTTTTAATTTGTAAAACTCACACATGTATATAGAGTGTAAAAGGGATGTTTTAAAAGTCATTAACTTAAATTAATGTACTCAGTAAGGACAAAGAGAAATCAAGATATGTGGTCACGCTGGCAGGTCTAAATATTCTCCTTGTTCGAAATTTCTAAGCATCCCGACAGGAAGCCGCCTCCTGGCGGCTTCCAATCATTTAAGTGTGTAATATTAGCTATCTATCTGTAATAAGGTGTTTGAGCATTCTTTCGAAATGTTGACCCTCGTGTCAAGATCGAGTCGTAGTGTCAGACATCGAAGAAAGTGAATAAAAAATCAGGCAAAGCTTTAGTGCATGTTTTATTCCACTGCATTCGAGAGAAAAAAAGCATTTCTATATTATCTTTCTTTCTCCTACATTCGACCCATGCACTCGTTTCGTGACGTTTAAGAAATCAATTTGTCTTGCGACATTTTTTGTCTGCATAAACAAGTCACTTTCTAAGTTTACATTTTACTTCCAGTTACTTCTCTTTACAATTTGGCAATATGAAACTAGGTCACAAACTGAGGAAAAGGCGTTTCGACGTTCACGACCGATAAACAGGCTTATATTTGAGACATATTTTCACAAAATATTTCTTATTTTTGTTTCTGTTACCAGTTTATGTTGATACGTATCTATTAAAAGGAGAATTCTACGGGATTTTCATATCGATAGTCTGCTTCAAGCAGGTGCGCGTATGTAAACAAATTAGACTGTGCGACGTAAAGGTTCGCAGTTATCGACTTTTGATTACATAGTTTATGAAAATAAAGTATCTCAGTCTAGCTATTAGGGACTATTTTGTCTTCGTAAATAAAACACAAAAACGTAAATGCGAGTAAAAAAAAAGAAACTGAACAAACTTAAAACATCGGAATATTTATTTCATTTTAGATGTGTCATTACTTAGTGTTTTTAAACTAACGCAATTGTAATATGTTAAAGACATTTAAAAAAAAAAAATCTAATAATAACCCCCCCTCCCATGTCATTTCCGAAAACCTATTAAAAATAGAAGTCGCTGGCTTCTGCCCGGCGACTAATAAGGAGGAGTAAACTTGTCTTTGCTAGAAAATATCTACTATTAAACAATTAAACCCTTTCCCACATACATCAACTCTGCAGCAGTTGATTTTGAAAACATCTACTGAACTTGGCAAAACTATGGACAATTTCTAAAAATGAATATGCATGTATAACTATTGAATACTTCAATAGAGATGAAAACATTGTTGCTCATAATGAGCACTGCACTGGGCCTTATTTTTTGATGGAGTCTTCATTTAAGCTATTTTGGTGGACAGTCACAAGATGATAATTGTACCAATCAATTCAGCGGAGAAGATTTTTGGATTTTCTAAACTGCATTTGAAAGAAAAACTACACCACCCCTGGGAGGGTCTAGCTAATGTTTTGAAGGACAGTTTTCACTTTAGCTATTTTGATAGATTGAAACCAGATTATTTGGAATTCTAACCACCAGTTTCAGTTAAAGATTTTAAAAGATTTACATCTCTATTGCCATGGCAACCAGAGTTATGCATGGATAACACTTATTTTAGCTAATTTGGCAGAGGAAATGTCAGGGTCATTTATACAAAGTTTAACCCTTTCCCACAAACAACAAATCTGCAGCAGATGATTTTGAAAACATAGTAATAACAAGACATGGAAATTCCATGAAACCAGGATTTCTATAATGGAAGGTGTTTGATTAAGAATTAACAGATCTGTCAAATCTTTCTGTTAATAGTTAATCAAAGCTAGTAATTCAAGTAACAGGGAATCAGTTCAACTGATGTCTATTTGTTGTCACTGTGACCTTGACCTTGAAGCTACAGACAAAAGTTTTGCATGTGACACATCATATTGATATAGTTCATATTTGTGCCAAGTTATTTGAAAATATCTCTATGCATGACACAGTTATGTTCCGGACAAGAAAAGTTCAATTAAAGTCTATTTCTTATCACTGTGACCTTGACCTTGAATCTACAGATATTTTTTTTTGCATTTGGCACATCGTCTTGATATGGTGCATGTTTGTGCCAAGTTATTTGAAAATATCTCTATGCATGACAAAGTTATGGTCCGGACAAGAAAATTTCAATTAAAGTCTATTTCTTATCACTGTGACCTTGACCTTGCAATTTTTTTTCGCATTTGGCACATCGTCTTGATATGGTGCATGTTTGTGCCAAGTTATTTGAAAATATCTCTATGCATGGCAAAGTTATGGTCCGGACAAGGAAAATTGACGCCCGTCCGCCCAACCGCCCGCCGACTTCGCCAAACTAATAACCAGATTTTTCCTTCGGAAAACCTGGTTAAAAACCTGTAAAATGTCCATAAAAGATAGCTTAATCGTTAAATAAAGTTGAAAACATTGTGGCCAAAGGTGAAATTGCTCATCATGAGCAATTTCACCTTTGGCCACAATGTTTTCAAAAGTCGTCTGCTACTATTGCTTCAAAAGGCGTCTGCAGGTGGGAAAGGGTTAAATGAATTCACCAAGACATAAATAAGTGGTATAGGAGATGTTAAAAATCGGAAACATAAAATGAATGATCAGAAAAGCTCACATTGACCACTATGTGCTCAAACATGAACAAAAAGCTAAAAATTCCGTTTATCACTTTCCTGGGTTAGTTACCAGTACTATACTGGTCAATTTATCCTGACATCAGCAAGTCAATCATAAAGTTAACCCCACAATCCTGATCGGCATTGGCAGAATTCGCGGAAAGCCATACGACCATTTTTAAATTGAAGTCTTTGATATTCCCAGGCCCCAAATTGAAAAAGCCTAGAGGCAGTATATTCCATCACTTGAACCTGACCCTACATTAAACATTTCTATACTTACTTATAAACACATTATGATTATGAAAGAAGGATACTAATTTAAACACTCAAAACATCCCATATAAAATTTAATGTAAATCATCTTAAATAAAAAAGGTTTTTTTATCCAGCAATCCAATAGACCAAATCAAGTAAACACCCATTCCCTCATACGACAATTCTGCAGCAGTCGACTTTAAACATGATTTGTCAAAAAATATAAAAATCTCTATAATTGAATGGATAACCTATGACTAAAAGTTGAAACATTGTGGCAAAAGGAGAAATTGCCTTTTTGAGCAATTTCTTCTTGTGTCACTATGTTTTCAAAAAGCTGTCTGCTGCAGAGGCGTCAGAAGGTGTCTATATGAGGGAAAGGGTTAAAGGAATGAAGCATACAGAGTTGTTTGTTTATCCGTTTATCAGTACAACTTTGACACTACAATATGCGGGCATCCACTTCAATGACAGATAATTCTATCAATAATGAAATCAGTATTCTTGCACATAAAAAACATATCATCAAAGTTAATCAACCTGTTTTCTATTACAGACAGTTTTTGATGTCAAAGACAATTTTTGAAAAGGAAATGTGGTGCAAGAAACAAATTCCATACCAGTTCATAATTCCAGTATATTAGTCATGCACCTTTTCAGTCAATTCCTTCAAACAAAAATTTAAAATACATGTAGATTGTTTCAATTTCATTTAGAAATTAGCATTTAAATCACTTTAATACATTCAAACGTGTATTTAACAGATGACTTTGAAAATGATATTGCAATTTCTAAGTATTAAAACAGTGTTTTGAGCTCAAAGTTTAATAATAATACTTTCAAATATAGAGATTTTCAATATTATTTTACTGAATTGTTTCTAAATCGTTTGTTGCAGATTTGTTGTATGTGGGTAAGGTTAAGTTTTTAGGTTCAGTTAAGGTGAACAAAATATTGTTAACCCTCTCCCTCAAATAGACGCTTTCTGACACCCCTGCAGTAGACGACTTTTGAAAATATTTTTTTTTGTGACAAAAGAAGAAATTGCTCAAAACAAGCAATTTTTCCTTTTGCCACAATGTTTTCAACTTTTTGTTTATAATAATACCTACATTTATAGAGATGTTTTATTGTTTTGTGAAGACGTTTTAAAGTCGTCTGCTGCAGATTTGTTGTATGTGGGAAAGGGTTAAGGGTTCTATATGACTAAAATCAATAGATTATCAAATACAATAAATCGTTAAGGTTAATCAGGCATATAGAGAGCCAATGAATTACACAATGAATTATATGCCCTTTAATCCTCTCAAATTGGCATGTCTGAAACAGAAAACTTAAACAAAAAACATTGTGGCTAAAGGAAAAAATGCTAGTCATTCAGCAATTTCTTCTTTTGTCCGGTGTTATCACTTTCCCTCATATGACAATTCTGCAGCAGAAGACTTTGAACATATTTTGTCAAAAAAATGAAAATTTCTATAATTGACTAGCAAATTCTTCTTTTGTCACTATGTTTTCAAAAAGCTGTCTGCTGTAGAGGCGTTGGCAATTTCTGTCTTTTCTTATTAAATTCTTGTCCGATCAACTGAAATTCACATTTCACATTTATAATCTTTCTAGAGTTATACTTTAAGGGTAAGAGTATAGGTTGATTGATTGATTGATTGGGGTTTAACGCCGTTTTTAACAATTTTTCATATGTTTCCTGGTTTTCGCACACCAGTACTCCACACAACAATCTTCCCAAGCAACTGGCTGCTTTTCCACATAGACTTAGCCCATTGGTGGAAGACGAATGACGCATGTCGCAATGACTTTTGTCAAACGTCGGAAAGAAAGTTGGCCGAGCCGGGATTCGTAAGAGTATAGGATTATTTTGTTTATAATCCATTCTTTAAGTGCCTAAACATTTTTAATTCTTCAACACCTTTTCAACATGTTATAAAGTATTACAGGAATTGTTTGACTAAACTCCAGCACATGACTTCTGAATTCATTGGGGCAAAAGATAATATTATTGCGAATAATGAGTAATTTCTCCTTATTCAACAATGTTTTCAAATCTACTGCTACATGTTCTAAGTTTGAAGTTGTTACCTAGTCAATGAATGGACAAGAAATAGTGACAAAGGGAGATAACTCCAAAACTATGGATGGTATTTGCACATTGCAGGTCACTCAGGTTTTCTGGCTTTCAAGTTTAAGTTGTAATCTAGATTACCTACCCCTATCACTGACTATGTTACAGTATTTGTAATATATAGTATGCAGGGATTCAGACTAGTTGATCCATTGGCTAATAAGTGAGAAAAAGGCCAAGCAAGGTTGGGAGACTAAGGAAGATAACTACAAAGTGATATACAACTGGAGAACTGCAAAGTACATATAATAAAAAAATTACCAAATTATTGTATCAAATGTTTCAATTTGAATTTAAAACCAGTTTGAAAAATATGTCTGTTAATACAGCATACAGGTAATTATGTATTTTTCTTGCTGAAATGTTAATATTCCTAAAGGACAAAACAAACCACATTTGTGTTTAAATTAACAATAATTAACATTGTTGAAAAAGATTAGGGTCTTTATAAGGCATTTGAGGTCTGTCAATGATATTGGTCTCACATCCTAATTTCCATATTTACATTGAGATAAAAGTGTATTACAACCACATCTGCCAGAGCTGAAGAGTTCAGAACCATTTAGCCATCTCTTACAATCGGGATAAAATAAAACAAATAACTTCTTACTGTACATGCAACACAGAAATTCAGAATTAACAGTTCAATGTCATATATCAATTAATAGAACAAAGGTTAAATAAGTTGTGTCTGACACATTTTTAAACTATTTAAGACATAGTTTTTCAAATATAAGTTATTGAACCAACAAGTCTGTGATGTAACACAAAATCATGGACACCATTTCATGGCTCAAATACAATGTATGCGTTTTGATGACTGTTAAGTCAAGTGATACGGTAGATCATAAAGTTCAACTTTTCAAAGGCACAAAATAAGGTAACTTTTATCTGTGTTTGTTTATAAACCATAATCAAGTTTAGCACAGAATATTCTGTAATATGTTATATTATTGCATAAAATCTATGTTTTACGCCCGCTGAAGGGATATAGAAACATTGCAATAACCGGCGTAAACGGCGAGAAAACGTGTATAAACAAAGCGATTCTCACGCGTACGTGCCGTTTCAGACCGGTTATATGTTTTACATATGCATTACCCGGGCACCGTTAGTAAACAAAACATGGACGCTGCATCTCACGGCTACTGGCCGAAAGTTGACGATTTATGTCAGCTATTGCTTAAACATGGTGGTATTATGTGATAGGAATAGATTTTATGCAATAATAACGTTGATAAAATGTCTAGATGAAATTTACGGGTTTTGGCGCCAAATGACCAGCGTTATGACATCAAACCGCTAACGTGACGTCATTTTCCTAGTATTCGGACCCACTTTAATAATGAATCATAATAATAATATCAGCTTTTTTAACTCGATAATCGGTAACATGCAATAGACTCACAGTTAAAGAGCACAAGCCGGTAAGCGACGTGGGATTCACCTTTACATATATATATGAAGAACTAGTGTGATAGGGTCACTATTGTGGTGACTTGGTGAAAAGTGTGCACCTTGTAAAAACACTCTCTGGTCAACCAACCATGTTTTATCAACATGCCAAGACGCATCCGTCTACACCCCAACCGTTTTCGCATTTGCATATTTTGAAAACTTCCGGCTCTAGCTCGGAAACCCGAGGTCGGGGGTCAATAACGTAAAAAACCTTTTTGAAGCGCTTGAATAGCTCTATGAGATGGTGTATTAAAATCGCTATTTAATACTACCACTGCAGCGCTAGGGGCGATTGAAGTAAAAAAAGACTGTAAAAAGACCCTATCTTTGAAAGACTATTTGTTGCACCATTTTGAATCTAAATAAGTTCAACACTGAGTGAGCTAGGCTGCATATTTGTGCTTAACTATTCAGGTCCTCCACTGTCAGTCGGCAAAGTTGCCAGTGGTGAAAGAGTTGCAAAAGAAAAATCTCAGCAAATTGAACCTCCATTTTGTTTATATAAATACTCTAAGCGACGTATTTTTTCAACAATACAAGCAAGCTATCTATTTTTTCTCCGTATATATAGCTTATCGCAATAACTTTAATAGGTAACCAGTCTCGATATTTGACAATGAGAAGGACAAGTTACTGTGAGGTCGGAGGTTTTCCACACGTTTAATCAAGTGTATTGGACGAATTAGTGTTATGAATGATTAACTGATGTTGTTATAGTCAATTAAAGAGACACACGGTGAACTGTTTACCTGTTTGTTCTTTGATTTGACATATCTTTTTAATTTGAACATGTTTTCGTCCATAATCAAGAGTATGTTTGACCAAACACTTTCGGGTGCGGACAATTAAAGAAGTTTATTTTAAGTGTTGAAACAATAGTTTTTATAAAACTCTAGTGAAAAGCAAAAGTAAGTGATTTAAAGAACTATAGCATAAATAAACAGAATGGAAATGGCAATCAATACCATTCTTAAAAATGGCTTCTAAACGTACACTTGTTTGTCACCATTCTGAACTTCCTGCCAAAATACAAAAAAATCAAACTTATAATGGAAAGTGGTAAATGACTGGCTCAGTTATGATCCAGTATCAAAGTCTATGCAATGTAAAATTTGTATCAGAACACAACGTATAAACATTTTTACCTCTGGATATTAGTCTTAAAGATAGAAAATGACAACTTTTTACTTTGCTGCAAAGCAAAACTTGTTATGATAGTTACTTTAGGGATGTTGGAGATTTCGTCTAACTACCATTTTGTCTAACTGATACTATAGAGTAAACGGGGTAGAGATTTCGTCTAACTTATAAATAAGAAGGATTATTATGTCTTATATGTAATATATACTTTAAATAAACGCAATTAATAAATTTGACTTACGATGTAGTGTCCAATGTGTTCTTATATTAATAATATGTTGTTATTCATTATAGAACAGAACAGAATAATATTTGTAACATCAGATGTACTGTACGAAACTTGAAAAAACCCATGTGTCTATATGATGGTTTTATTTATTCGTTACCTAGCTATATTTTTTTGTCATAACATTTTAAATTATAAAGTTTATTGCACTTTTGTGTCGACTGTTTGAACTCAATTGACGGCATAGGCCTACTTCTAATCGTGTCAGCTTTAATCATACATGTTTACTGATAATTAAAAACAACTTGTGAATTAAAGAGATGATGTTCGTCTTTTGTTAAACCCTCTGCGGAAGACAGTGGTGCAGAGGTAGAGCGTTGGCCTCTCGTATCAAAGGTCCCTGGTTCGAGTCCCGTGATGAGTGGGTCCTGACTTTGGGATTTTTCCACACAAACGACGCGAGTACTGGTTAAGTCTCCAGGAAGCAGACATCGAGCGTGATTAATCTAAGCCCAAGGCTTGTTTCGCAATCGATGTAAAATAAATAAGTTTAAACTAAACCCTCTGTTTGTTACGCTATTTGTATCCATTTCCCATAAATAAATTTACTCTCTCTCTCCTCTGTCTCTCTGACTCTACCCTATCTCTCTTTTGATGTGTATAGCGTCGAAAGTCGTCTACCTTATTCTTGTGTAACTGTAATGTCGATATATATTAAGAGTAGAAATATTGTAAGAAAAGGAGCTCTCGATTATTTCTCTCTTTTTCCTATAATGATTCAATACTTTTTGAGTGACTGAATGTGATATAGTTATTCTATTCCCGTAATCTTGATTGAGTAGAAAATTTGGAAAAGGTTAAATTCATGTAAGAAAAGGAGCCGTCGCTAATTTGTAAACGACTTCTACTTTTTTTCTTTGAATTGACAAGTGACAGAATGTGATATAATTATTCTATTCTCGTAATCTTGATTGAGTCAAAAGCTTGGAAAAGGTTAAATTCATGTAAGAAAAGGAGCCGTCGCTAATTTTTAACTACTTATGTTTTTCTTCTTTGAATTGACGAGTGACTGAACGTGATATGATTATTCAATTGGCGTAATCTTGATTGAGTCGAAAGCTTGGAAAAGGTTAAATTCGTGATCTCTGGTCTGGGGACAGTTGGGAGTTCAGATAGAATTCACGACGAGGAATGATAATTAAAAACCTGCGTGCCTGTATATGTATTTATGCGTGTCATTCACTATGTACTTTGTATACGTCAAAGATTATTATGTTCTATAAAATGTTGTTATGTTCTGTTAGAAATATGCAAATTATAAAAAGAAACAAGTAGATAGGAGAAAAAAGAGTTATCATTGTGGGAAAATGATTGAAAACATTGAGGAAAAGTATTGAATTTACTGTAAATATTAAATTAAATGATAACAAATACATATTAAAATTACGAATTAAAATCATAAAATGTTCAAACTAATTGAAATTGTTTGTTGTCTTTTTCTATAATCGATCAATTAACACCTTACTATAACACCTTCATATCGATATAGATTATATTGTACTATAATCGATAAGTTAGACGAAATCTCTACCCCATTTACTCTATAGTATCAGTTAGACGAAATGGTAGTTAGACGAAATCTCCAGAATCCTTACTTTAGTATACTAAATAACAAATGTGGTATTGGTAAATGAAATAAAAGAAGAAACAATGTATTTGATTTTACTTTTTTGGGGGTAAAGTTAAACCCTTTATCCATTGAATTGTTTCCATGTATAAAATGATTGGCACCAAAGTTGGCTTAAACTTTGACTCAAACTTTTTTATTTTCAATTCAAATAGCGAATGTGTTGGCGAAAGAAAGAAATTGTCCAGGGGAGGCCCTGTTTAATTTGTGGTTTTTAAATCTTGGACATACTTTAATTTTGAATATACGGTATATGCTTAACCAGATGATGATTTTTTGTTTATTTGCTTAGGACGGTAGGACTCGTAAATAACTTATAATCAAATCACTTTATTCACTAATAGTGCTGCAATCAAGGTGTGCGGTTTCTGGAAGTTATGGCCCAAACATTTATGGCCCATATTTGGAAGTTATGGCCCATATATGAATTATATAGTGGTAGCTATAATACCCTGGAGGTGGTATTAACACCTAACAGATGACTGTCCATAACCTTTGATTAGATTGTGTATTATATGAAATTGCACTTTTATAGGATTAAAATAATTAATACATTCAATTCAGTTGTTTTAATTGTCACTTCTTATAAAATTGAATATTATGTATTTTCATTTATGTCATTTATTTTATTTACTTTATTAATTGCATTTAATGATTTATTATGGAGCAAAGTGTTTATATAAATGATAAACAAAAACTGCAACAATCCTCTAGTTAAAGTACTTTGATCACCAAAAAACTAACAATCCATTAATTAATGTAGTTTGATCACAACTACTGTAATTATCTGTTTATTAAACCAATTAAAGTAGTCTGATAATAAAGAAAACCTGTAACAATCTTATGAAGATGGGGTACATGGGATGACGACCAGAAAACTCCTGAGAGAAATCAGCTATTTAATATGTTTTGCCCCGCCAGAACAGCATCAGTAGAGTTCATTCGACTTCTTAACATACTGTTATAAAGCAGAAGTGTGGTGATATTGATTCTCGTTGTTTTATTTAATTGAAAAATGTGCTCTTAACTATTTTACTCCATAAATATGTATTATCTTTTATTTTCTTGCAAACAGTGATTTTCTTAGATAGAAAATAAGTTATTCCCATTATTTATTGGTTCACATTTTTAAATATTTATCATCAATAAATTATTTTCACATTCTTACTCATTTATCATTAATAAAATACATAATTTAAACAGAATGTCATATGTTATCACACCTCCAGGGTATTATAACTATCACCTGTTAAGGTGTTTATAAATACCACCTCCAGGGTATTATAGCTACCACTATATAATTCATATATGGGCCATAACTTCCAAATATGGGCCATAAATGTTTGGGCCATAACTTCCAGGTGTGCTAACTGCGATTTACCAATTACAAAAGTTAATAAATCATTAAATGTTTACCCCATATAGGTGCAACCTATACTAATACGTGTGAAAGCTCGAGCCGAAGGCTTGGGCGAAGCACGCCTATAGGTTACACATACGAACACATCATACAAGATCAAAACAACGAGAATTCAGTACAATCTTACTGTTTTTCACATATCAAATCTCAACCCCATAGCACTTTTTTCGGCCATTTTGCTTCCTGTCTTACTGGACGGACAAATTATCGTAACCTATTAATTTCGTAACCGGTAAAACCCACAAACACGATATTCGTATGTTTTGACAAATCAAAAAATACTTAGAACTAGAGAGAAAAATTAAATTAAATTCCTTCTCGATAAAGGAATGAAAACAAGGAATCTGATATGTGATCATTTGTGTGTAATTGCACTCGTTTTCTATTTTTAAAATGATATTTTCTCAACCGGAAGTAAACACATCCAAATGTGACGTCATTGCAACACAAGTGAATTCATTGTAATGCAAGTAATAGATAAATAACAAAAGGAAAACGACAGAATGGTAGGAAAAGATAGTTTGACTCGTTACAAATGGATTTCATTAACTGGAAGGACTTTATGAAGGGTAAGCCGACTATTCTTTTGTACCTGTCATCATTATTTCATGGATTTTATATCTTGGCAATATAGAGAAGCAATAAACACTTGAAAATGATTGTAAATATTTCAACGGAAGTTATCGTTCGTTACACTGGCCTCGGATATTATTTTAACTGAAAAGGACGAACAATTCTGTTTCTGTATCGACAAAGCTTCATTTCAAGGTAAGATATTGATTATATCAATAATTTGCTTAAGAATATAACTTAATTTCTAAATTATTTGTTAGTATCTGTTGGGAACCATTCCCTGATGCTTTCGTCACATCGTGGGTATTGTTTTTGTCTGTATCTGTTCCACGATGCTTTCGTCACATCGTGTGTATCGTTTTTGTCTGTATCTATTTGAAGCCGAAGCCGTCTTGTCAAATGTTAACCCCACTCAAGAAAATATTTAAACTATCATATCATCGCCTGTCTAGTTGTATTTTAAGACGTTTATCTATATATTGCAGTAAATGTAGCAAACAAACAAAACTACCGTCTATTTCAAATTATTTGCTTTCAATTTACATTTTTTTTCACATTGTACAGTTTAACAGTTTATGTCAATGACCTAGTCTTTGTCAAATCATGAAAGTATGACCAGAATCAGTTCACCCTCACTTTTCTTTCAACAGGCTGAATTTCTAGTAGTTTCATCTTTTTATTATCCAAAATTTGTTTATTGATCAAACTCAAATGAAAGGTCTAGAAGCCAATTTATTTTCAAGGTCATAGGTTAAAGGTCAAGGTCAAAATTGGACTTTGACTATTTCCCATATCAACAAGCTTGTGACCACTCTACACTGAACATCCTTCGACCGATCTTAACCAAACTTGGTATACAGTTAGTATTTGGCAATGTCTAGAAGCCTATTTATTTATTTATTTATTTTTAAGGTTAAAGGTCAAGGTCAAAATTGGACTTCGACTATTTCCCATATCAACAACCTTGTGACCACTCTACACTGAAGATCCGATCTTAACCAAACTTGGTATACAGTTAGTATATTGCAAGGTCTAGAAGCCTATTTATTGTCATGGTCAAGGTCAAAATTGGACTGACTATTTTCTTGAATACCGAGGGGATGCATCCGCTTTGCGGTGCCCTTGTTTTAAATACTCTGCATGTATGTATTCAAACCACATTTACAAAAGATTCAACATCTATTGACAGCACTATTTTCATACTTGGGAGCACAACATCCAATGATGTCATAGAACCCTTCAAATTGAAGAGCAAATGCAAAATAAAAAGCCTTTTACGGTCACCGATTTAGGTCCGTCTATGAAACAGGGCAATGTACACTATATTACATATGTTAACTATATCAAACTAAAATAAGATAAAAACAAACTGAACATTGAAATCTGCAGATAAAGAGGATCAATCTCTTTTTAAATTCAACAAACACTCGAAATACTTTTTATTCAAATAAATATGTATTAACATTTTGGTTGAAAAATAAAGAAAACTTTGATTTGACTTTGAAAAAACCTTAAAGGCAGTTCATAATTAATGTCAGTTATAACTTATAAGTCACCCAGTGACCTCACATAAGTGTTCTGTCCTCTGATATAACTGAAATACCACTGAAATGTATCTGTTTTCTATGTAATCTTACTAATCTATACAATACAAATGGTAAAATTTAAACTAGTATACATTCATTGTAACAAAAAAAATCTTATACTTTAGTAAATTACTGACTGGTAATAAAATTACACATATTTTCATGAACTGCTGCTCAAAGTAAAAACCTATACTGTAGTTTAATGGTAGAACACCCGTCCTGGTCTAACGAGCAGGTACATGATTTGAAAGAAGCAACTAAACTTAACAATTTATACATGAAACAATTCTGTTGTGCAACTAAACTTAACAATTTATACATGAAACAATTCTGTTGTGGGGAGTTGTCTTACTTAAACACTTATTACATTTTTGTCCAGGCTTCTAGTGAAAATATTTTACTCCCTGTACCCTTTTCAAAAGCTTTTATAATTGCGCAACATTGATAACTCTGAGAATCTGTACATGTTCACGGTCTGATCAGATCTTTTACTATCCAATTTTGTTTTCAAACAACATATTTCATGTACATGTATACATAATCAGTTGTTGACACTAAGTCTGGTATTTATTAACAAATAACCCGATACTGTTTCATGTTTTACAAATTAAAAACCAGAAAAGGAGATAGGGGTTCAAAGGGAAATGTTGTTGAATAGGAACATATATTGATCATTTTGGATATGTTTATTTAGGATCAATTTCACCATTCCGACAATGTATTCAGATTAGTAACAGCAATCATGTAATTTACATCAGGCAAGGGGCTAAACTTTACCCGTTCCAACATACATTTAATTTTAAATGGGACTTTTGAAAATATTTGTCAACAATTAGTTTTCTCAGTCTGTATGCATAGTGTTCTCATCTTAAATTGTCTCAAGATTATACATTCAGCCAGATCATGCAAAGTTAGCCATGTGCCTTGGAAGATTGTTGTGTGGAGTACTTAAATATTCTAGAAAGCCAGGGGAAAATGTTAGGTGAACTGAAGTACCATTGAAAGTAATGTTAAGCTCAAGTCATTCAATTAACTATGGTAAGAGTCAGTTTCTAATTATATTATTACTAGTTTACAAATAACTGGTATTTGTGAAAATAAATCAGAATATTCTTCAATGCCTTCTAAGTCACAGTAAGTGTTGTTTTCCATCAACATCCTTGGAAATATTAGTCTGTTACAATCCTGACCTAATAAAAAATGAAACAGATATGTACAAATTAAACTTAAATGCCTGATAAGTTTGGGTTTTTCCAAAATGTTTTTCAAATTCTGTTTGGTAACTTTCTACAATTTGCCTATTAATCTGTTTCTTGTTGGGGGACTGACAAAACTTAATTAATTGTTCTTGCTTTCACACGACCTAGGCTTTGCCTATTAACATATTATTATCTATTCTGGAGCATATGTATAAATATATATGTTTTCGTCCCAGATCTATTGTTGAGCTATACAAAGTTGCAGTTGAATTGTACGATGCACGAATCTAGAGGGAAAGAGAATATACATAAACAGTTTGAAGTCGAACACAATTCTTTGTCTTTACTCTACCGACAATGTTCTGTTTTATGAAGATTGTTTGATGAATGAGATTATGACAAAGGTTAAATTGTTAAAACACTGATAAATGAAATAAAATCCTAACCTTATGATTAAGATCACATTGGAGGATAACAAATTTAATTTTCTCTAGACTACTCGTACAAACAGGATTTCTCCTTTTGTAAACTTCCGGTTGAGAGGTAAAGGCTAAAAATCTTTTTTTTTTAATTTTGATTACCTCCCTTCGTTATAAAATAAGAGACAACACTAAAAGATTAAGGTTTAACAAAACACGCTGGCAATACATTATAGATGAAAAATAAAGCCCATTTCAAACTATTTTATTTCTTTTAAAATTGCTTGCTGCAAAGATCACAGGCTTCCCAGTTTTTTCCTTTGAGAACATTTGGGGGAAAGACACACATTACGGACCTATAATAATCTAAGAACAGGAAGTACTGCTTGAAGGTGATTTCAGCTAGGTGCAGATGGGGTAAAGAAATGTTTGCAAGGTGTGAACAAATCATGGAACTAACGAGAGCAAATATTTTGAAAATTAACCGAAACAAGGAATTTAAGTCGTTAATACTTCCATATCCAACTTCCAGAATCAGCGACAAAAATCGCATTGAATTATGAAGGAACTCAGTCAAGAATTGCCAGCGCTATATCTGATCTTGGCGTCCTCAGTCACATTACGTGACTTCAAAATGTCACTTCTAGCTATGGTAGCTATGGTAGCCTTGCTATGCAATTATACCAATAAAATCAATCCTCTACCACGATAGTGGGGTTTTACGATATAAAGTTAGAAGGAAAGTAATAGTCTCTATCGCTCCATCATGTCCGTCGCGTGCGGCGATCGAACCCGAAACATGTGAAGGTCGTTCTTCGCGTGACGTTACAAGTTTGTTCGTATGTACCTTTAAATACGAAAAGGACACGTTTTCATTTCCGAACATTGTAGGCTCAGTTCAGCCTTTCTATCTGCTCAGGCTTATCAGAATGAACACAATTTGATAAAAGCTTACATATAATATGAGCCGTCTCGGGATAAAATCAACATTGTGGTCTGACTCAGCGTAAAGTATCTACCCGGATCAGCCTAAGCATGCCGTGCAGGCTAACCCGGACAGATAAATTTCGCCTCCTGTGGATTTTCTGTTTCAGGAATCATTACTCTGTACCTCTATCCCCCTTAGACGGAATGTGTCGGACCGGGTCAGTCTGCGCGGACTTCGCAGGCTGATCTGGGTCGATCCATTACGCAGAGGCCATTATGTTGGTTTTCTCACGGGACGGCTCACACAAGTTGAACAGTGTAGACGATGATCTGAACACACAGGCTGATGTGGATCTACACTGTTCACAAAAGAAAACTTATACTTTCTTTTTCCCATGGACGGGCTCTAGCATTCTCAGAGAAAACTGTATGAAACAAGTACAAACATTGATGCAAAATGCAGCAACAAAAGGTTGCACAGTGGAGCGAAACATAATTCAGACGAAATATACTCGGTTCGCATAATCCACATACGGACGCATTAACCCACACATGTGCAGTAGACGACTTTTTAAAACATTGTGATAAAAGGAGCAATTTCTTCTTTTGCTGTAATGGTTCAACTCTATTTGATTATTATACTGTCATCTATAGACATTTCAATATAGATCTATTTCCATAGAGGTTTCGAGAGTCGTCTGTCGTCGAGTTATTTAATACATTTAGTACTTAAATTATTGAAGTTGATGAACTAGTTTTAAAACAACTGCGATGCATTTATGCAAATCGGGAGTCAAGTTAACAAAATCATAAATTACTTTACTATCTTCTACGAAGCTGTGAATGTTCAGAATAGATCACACTGAGCCTTCCGTTCAGGTGATTTAAAAGATAATCCCACCCGGTAGCACGTGAACACATCATTGACAGTTTCTGTATTGTGAAATTGTATTTTAAGCTCACCTGTGCACGAAGTGCTTAAGGTGAGCTATTGTGATCACATTTTGTCCGGCGTCCTTCCTTCGTCCGTCGTCCATCGTCAATAATTGCCTTGGTTAACACTCTACAGGCTACATTTTGCATTCTATCTTCATATAAGTTTATCAGAACATTCATCTCTATCAAATCTTGGACAAGTTCGAAACTGGGCCATATGAGGTCAAAAACTATGTCAAATTGAAAGAAAATCTTATTAACACTCTGGAGGCCGCATTTTTAACTTAAGCATGTTGACACTTTATCAGAATGGTTGTCTTGATGATATGTAGGTCAAGTTCGAAAATGGATAATGTCTGGTCAAAAAGCAATTTTTGCTGCAGCAGTTTGACATTTTGTCAGAATGTTTGTCTTAATGATATCTAGGCCAAGTTTTAATATGGGTAATGTTGGTATAAAAACTAGATCACTAGGTCAAATTAAAGTTAAATAGTGTTAAAACTCCGGAGGTCGCATTTTTACTGAGTAAGTTGAAACTTTGTCAGAATGTTTGTCTTGATGATATCTAGTCCATGCTCGAATATGGGTCATATTAGGTCACTAGGCCAAATAAAGGAAAATCTTGTTAACACTGGAGGTTTCATTTGAATCTTTGTCAGAATTATGTTTTGCATTAGAAATCACATTGCATAATGCAGGTAAGCGATCTAGGGCCATCATGGCCCTCTTGTTTTAAATTAACTTCAAAACATTGTGAACAATGGAAAAATTGCTGATAAGAAGCCATTTATTCTTCTGCTTCAATGTTTACAACACTCAAGGAGGGGTTGAATTATTATTATTATTAACAGTACAAGAATTAAACAGAAAATAACATTTAAAAATCTAATTAAGCTATTGCACATGTTTATTCTTTGCTTGTATAGTTGAAACTATATATACACATGTAATGAAACAATACACACTGGTTACACGATATTTTTTTTTTTTTTTGAAAGATTAAAAACAGCATTCTGCAATCCTCAGCCAGTTTCGGTACCCTACATCTTAGATGTAGTCTGCCGAAATGTTCCAAATGCCATAAACCGGAAATGATATGATAATATAGACATTGGCCAAATTACACCAACCTGACTTAGCGCTTATTTATATTTAACAAGAGATTTTTCAAGTTTTCACTATAGCCATATAAGGCCAAATAGCCCTGCCCCCTGGCGGCCATGTTTTTCGACCAATCAACATGGCTTGGAGGAATCTGATAGATGGTCTCCCAATGAACATTTCTACAAAAAGAATTGAAAATTGGCCAAAAACTTTCGGTTGTTTTTACTATAGCCATATTAGGCAAAAAAGCCCCGACCGCTGGCGGCCATGTTTTTCGACCAATCAACTTGGCTGGAAGGAATCTGATAGAGGGTCACCCGAGGAACATTTCTACAAAATTATTTGAAAATCGGCCTGACACTTTTGGAGGAGAAGATTTTTTTGAGTTTACACTATAGCCATATAAGGCAAAAAAGCCCCGCTCCCTGGCGGCCAAGGAACACTTCTTTAAAATAATTTGAAAATCTGCCAACCAGTTTGGTAGAAGAAGAATTTTTAAAGTTTTTTTATTTTCGTTGCCATGGAAACCATAATTCTGCATAAATCACAAACATTTGAAGGAATTCTGGTGAGGTCAATGAGAGGATGCTTTCTGTGAAGTTTCATCCCAATTGACCCACTCGTTACTGAGGAGAAGATGTTGACGGACGACAGACGCCGGACAAAAGATGATCATAATAACTAACTTTTAGCACTTCGTGCTCAGGTGAGCTAAAAAAGAAACATCTATCCAAATGAAAGAGTAATTGAAATCATGTAGAAAATATTGTGGAAAAAGGCAGTACTAATATTTATATGAGCACTTTAAAAGAAACATGCTTCAGACTTCAGAGGCTTTTGAATTCATTTGCATTATAAAAGGATTAAATGCTCCAGAGAAAACCAATACCTGTGCCGTCCGAATTTTACTCTACAGTATACACCTAAGCTGGCCGCTGTTTCCTTTAAAGGGTGTTTAAGCTTGCCAAATCAATTAAGGATGCGTGACCATACACTGTTAATTACCATTGTGTACGAGTGTCATTCCAAACAAATTATAAATGTAACCCCTTTTCCCAATAAACCTATCATATACATGTATGTATTTGTAACTTGCCGGGATGTGTCGATACCGTCATGGTACAATGTGATATATGCACAAATTGGTTTCACAAATCTTGTGTTAATGCACCTGTGGATATTTCGACAACAGATGCGGACTTTAATTGTAACTTTTGTTAATTATTTGGCTATTATAATGATAAGATATGTGATTAAATTGGCAACATTTAAGTTTTTTACTTATAACAGCCTTCAAATACAAATTTGGTTTATACGACGGTAAAGAAAGGTTATGGGAATTAAGAAATTGTTTAAATAAGCAAATTTTCCTTTTCCCACAATGTTTTCAATATATGTTGCTTTTTACTGTTTACACAGCAAGAAAAAAACATTTAACTTATTTGTTATAGATTAGTATTATAGTTGTATATATATATAATTACTAGAAACAAATTAAGATTAAAAGTGTTGTTTATATATATATATATATATACTTATTGTTTATTTGTTATTTAAATTGTTCTGCCCCTTCCAAGTACCCTACAGAATAGAATGTTGCATGGATCATTTGCCTCGTAGTATGGCACATGGAAAACTGTTGAATGTTACAAAGTAGAAAATGAAGAGGCCCAACAATAACTAGAACTCATGACCCTTCAATCGATTGTAAAGGAGAGGATATAATTGAAGCAAAACCTATGGCTAGTTACTAGCAACCTATTCTATTCTTGCAATGTTTTCACATTTCGTCCGCTGCAGATGCGTCAAAAGACATTTACTTGTCGGAAAATCAATCCATCAATTCTCTTTATTGATATCTATAGATATGATATAAAGAGGAAAGTCGTTAAAACACTTTACAAAGAGATTCCATTTCAGCATGATCTCGATTTTTGGTTTAATCTATATCACTGATAAAAGCAATCAAACACATTATATATTTACAAAGTGAACCCCGGATATAATCATATGTAACAAATTATACACATTTGCCCATCTTTAATTAAACATTTTTTACAACAAATCATAGCGTCCGCAGATTTGCTCTATATTCTATTGCGTCCGCATTTTCCCTCTATATTGCATTTGTCCGCATTTTCCCTCTATAATGTATTTGTCCGCAGATCGCGTCCGCACTTTAGACCCTCCCCCCATACCGTTGTATTTATAAATAGAATTCGACGATCACGATTTCTCTGCAAATGTGTTACTCTCATTTTAAATGCATTTTATGACGCACATATTTGTTTTTTTAATTCTTTATACTATATTTATATGGCCGACAAGGCACAAAGAAAATATTTTCAATTCTGTTTTTATCTACATTTTCAATGCGTGATTGAAAATTCAAATACCGTATCTGCAGCTTAAATCGGAATAGTTCTCCCTGTATCAGTTCACTCATTGAGATTTATAAATCTCTCCGCGTTCATGTTTTAAAATACAATGTTTCATTTTATTTCGTAATTCTCTTTGAATATAAGAACCACATAAGAAAACAAAGACGATATAAATATATCATTATATCAAAAATCGTGATACATTTGAAAAGTAAGAGCAAGTATTGAGTACTACTTTCACGCGTATGAAATTTAGGAACTTTTCCATAAGACGTATGGCTTCAGAATTACAGCTACTAAATTTGTTTGTTCCAAACAAATAAAAATGACGAAATACTTTCTTTAGTATTTAGGTATTACTTAACGCTAAGCAAGGTTGGTGGAATTGGACGGACCCAGTATCATCGCAATTATGAGAAATAATTAAACAAATACTTAAGATATTGGAATTATATATTTCATTTTAGGTAGTAGGAGCGTAATGAAAACCTCCACTTGAAACTCTTCAATTTTAATGCTTTAGCCTATGTTGTTAAGCGCAAGACTACGAATCTTTTGAGGATTTCAAGGTAGTGGTTCGAATCCCTCCAGAAGCACACATTTTTTGTTTTCTTCTTCTTTGTTTTCATTAGCTAACACTTTTTACAGAAGTTTATATTGTACTTTGAATTAAAAAGTAATTAAATATATTTCTATACATAAATATTAGCTTCTTTGAAGATTTTATTACTTGCAGTCACGGCTGAAATAGGTGGTTGGGAATTTCAAACTCTATTTTTTTTAAATGAGACGGTTAAAACATTTTGATTTTTTGGCATAATGTTTCCGAAAGGTTAAAGTTAATTATCAATAAAGAACAGGTCATGAGTATTTCTAGAACTTGTTGGTTTTTGCTTTTAAACGTCGATGTTTCAAATTTACGCGGTCAAAATAGTATGTTTGTAGTAGTACAGTTTGATTATATTTGCTGGTGATGTGATCCATAATGTATTATTTCTGAAAGCAAATATATTTCTTGTTACTTTGATACTAAAGTATTACCAAAATGTTGAAAAATAAATGAAATAAAGGATTTTTCTTGTCTCTCGGGTGATGTCGTTTTTATCGAAAATTCTGAAAGGGGGGTAGGGTAATTCAAATTGAAATAAAATTGTTATTTGACGTTAAATTTCTTTTAAATTTTGTTTTTGAATCAAGGAAATGATACATATTAAGAAATTATCAAGCTGATCATAATTTGAAATGTTGCCCATTAGGCTCCTACTACCTTAATTAATTAAATGAACTATAATTAAGGCTTTATCGAAATTATAACTTCTCCTATCATTGTCAACTATGGTAAACAGATCAAAGTAACATCATATAGCCCGGTGCGTGATCCCACCGCGCAATAAACTGATAGGTTTTAGGCTAGCAGACGATGTCAAATGGCGCTAAATCATTAGGATAGTGACGTTTACAATAATCACGAATCTTTCGATTGAGAGGAACGAATTTGACGGGTGCTATTTGTTCGTGACTTTAACCGTCTGGAATGAAACAATTGAACATATATAACAATTCTGCAGCAGACGACTAAAAAGATATCTTGGGCAAAAGTTAATAATCACGGTCTTTTTAATGAAAGTGTCATTACTGAATAGGGTACAACACGTTTTGACAAAGGAAATGGTTTGGAGGAACTTCATCGAAGTCAATCTGTATTAAATATACTACATAGAATATGTAATATGGCAATTAGACCACAGGCGTCCGAATTTCTATTACAGCAAAAAATGCGGAAAATCACACAATACCTCGTTTTGGGGAATCCCGAACGTGTTACTATAAATAGCCCCTCTATACGTCCATATAGTGTAATAATAATGACAAGGTGTGCAACGGCATTTTACCCCCTCGCTCGATTCGGGCTATAATTTACGCAGAAAAACGTCTTAAACGACCTGGTCCCAGGTAGAGACAGGTTCATAAACGATTTTTCTCGTGATCCACCACATCAATATTTGCCAACCGACAAATACGCCGGCGTTTGCTTAATGTACATTATTTGGAAAGTTGCAGTTGTCCTTACCGCCATTACTCGATTGATCGTTTAACTCGCGCTATTATCCGAGTAGCGATAACTCGATTGATCGTTTAACTCGCGCTATTATCCGAGTAGCGATAACTCGATTGATCGTTTAACTCGCGCTATTATCCGAGTAGCGATAACTCGATTGATCGTTTAACTCGCGCTATTATCCGAGTAGCGATAACTAGATTGCTCGTTTAACTCGCGCTATTACCCGAGTAGCGATAACTAGATTGCTCGTTTAACTCGCAATATTATCCGAGTAGCGATAACTCGATTGATCGTTTAACTCGTATCATCGTATTAAACGGATCGGAATTTGAAAGCAACGGTTTGCATTAATCTTCATAATTGTTGCTACATTATGTTCTTAATATGATAGCATCTCTGTCTTGTCTTTCATTAAAGACAAATAAATAAAACATATCTAGAATCAGTATAAATTAAGCGATCACTGGAACACCTCGATAACTCGATAACTAATGTATAGCTCCTCTTCCACTTCGAATTATCGCGTCTCTTCTGAACGAATGACAACCCGTCTTACATTATCAACATAAATATCGGATAATCTAACCAGCATAACAACATACAACAACTCTGCAGTAGAGGACTTTGAAATGATCTTGGCTAAATATGGAAACTCTCTATAAATATTATTAAACACAGTTAAAGACATACTGTAGCAAAAATAGAAATGGCCCAGCTTGAACAATTTCTCCTCCTTGTCCTACATACACTGTGTTCAGAAACCGTCCGCTGCAGATGATTTAAAAAGCGTCTGTATGTGGGAAAGGACTAACATCATATTGATGTAATACGAGTGACCCAAATTTAAACAAAACAGTCATACAATGTCTTCACATCTTTTTTAAAGAGAAAAACGAGTTCTGAATACTTGACAGAAAAGGGACGTATTTATAGACGTGGTAGAAATCCAAATCGATACATTGTGTCTGTTGTCGGGGGCGATGTCTTGTATTCACAGAGGATTTTGTTCCCATCTGTACCTAACCCCGCTCTACATTGTTCGAAGATGGTATCCCCGCTCTGCTTTACTACATTGTTCGCAGATGGTACCCGCTCTTCGTGTAATTCGTATATCTTTCCCATCTCACCCTTATGGTGTCAAATAACAATTGCAATCGGGATATTCGGATTTTGGCAAGGGTCTAAAATAGAAATATTTTAATTTCTCTTTCTGGTTCATATGTTTAGGGACAGGAGTGTGACAACTAGGCGTGAATTAAGTGTTTGTTTGAATACCAGCTTTCGAGTCCAAGATTGATTGAAAAGGAGCTGGAAACATGCTATTTCTAGCAGCTAACTCCCTGCGTTTTTGTTGGGTTATTTTAAAATCATGTTAAAAATTGCTCTTTTTGTCCTACTTTTTTCACCCAGTTTCAAACCATATGTGTGGCCATTTTATTCCATACAATGTATTGAGAGTTTGCATTCCAGTCATTTTCGAATCCTTCTGGGTCTCCTTGATATAAGAACACTCATTTAATAATACCAGAATGGATATTATGAGAAATATTGAGAGAAAGAAAGTTGGGTTGTCCCCGGGGAACCGTACATCAGTGTATTGTCACCTTATCGCTGTTCTACAGTACTCGTAGATGGTACCCCTCTTCTCACTACCACCGTTCTACAGACCTCGCCAATGGTACCGATCTCTTCCTTACCAACGCTCTACATTGCTAGCAGATGGTACCCCTCTTCTCATTAGCACCATTCTACAGTACTCTTAGATGGTACCCCTCTTCTCCTTTCCACTATTCTACAGTACTCTTAGATGGTACCCCTCTTCTCCTTTCCACTATTCTACAGTACTCTTAGATGGTACCCCTCTCCTTATTTCCACCGTTCTACATATCTCGCCAATGGTGTCAATCTCTTCCTTACCAACGCTCTACATTGCTAGCAGATGGTACCCATCTTCTCCTTACCACCGTTCTACATTGCTAGCAGATGGTACTCATCTCTTCTTTAAAGCCGCCCTAAATCGTACGAAGTTGGTGTTTGAACCTGTCCCAAATGTTAAATTATCATTACAATTTCAGCATTGATTTACTCGAACCTCTGTGTTTACCCCACCCTTTTCCCATTTGCAAACAATCTGCCGCAGACGACTTTAAAGTAATTTTGGCTAAAATACGGATTTTTTTTTTTTGTAAATGAAAGAATACTTATGGAATAGATCTTTAGACATTTTTGCGAAAAGAAGAATTGCTCATTATGAGCAATGTCTTCTTTTTGCAATATGTTTTCAAAGGTCATCTGATGCATCAAACTGTGGTAGAAATGCGATAGCAAGGCTTCCATAGTTTCAAGTGAAATTTTGAAGTCTCGTGATACAATGACTGAGAACACCATTTCTACCAAATTCAGTATGTCAAAAAAATAGTGCAAAAAATGACTGAATTACGAACAAAAGTAAAAAAAAGGTAAAAATATCCACTTATTCTAGATACAAAATAAAACTTCAAGTCTCTGTTTGTGTAAATATCATATATTTAAATGTAATAAATGATTATGAACATTGCCTGAACAAATTACCTACCCTTTGTAAATTGTAACCCTTTATTTCCTATAGTAACAGAAATAGTTGAGCAACATCTATTTCTTCTGACAAAGTAGATTTATTTGTGATATTTTAATAGCATTTTTTCCAACTTGCAGATGCATTTGCAGCAGACAACTTTTGAAAACATTGTTGTAAAAAGAGACAATGCTCTTAAAAAGCAATATCTCTTTTTGCCACAATGTCTTCTATGCTTCTCTGAAATATTCTGAAAAATAAACCTCAGATATCAACCCTTACCCACATACAGATCCATTTGTAACGCCTCTGCAGCAGACGAATTTTGAAAATATTATGGCAAAAGAAGAAATGAAGAAGTATATTTATTTATACGGAGAACTTTCTGCGGCATCAGAATGAGTGAAATTTGCCCATTTTTAAAAAAATATTCTCCAACAATATAATGTGGTAGAAATGTTCATTGGACAACTCTCTACAATTAAGATCATATTGATTATTGTTAAACACGGCAATCAGGCGGTATAAGAAAGGGAGCAAAATTTGAAAAATAAATAAAACTACTTTCTTAGGAAAGTGTTTGTCTGATTTCAAGATAATTTAGCAGGACTTTTCATTCAGTGACCCCTCTACATGTTTTTCAGTCTTATAATTGATTGGTTGAAAGTCATAGAAATCAGGTGGCATCAGAAAAAGGGGAAATTGAACTTTTAGCTTCAAATGACATATAATCCTTATCCACTGGACAACAAAACAGGGAGTGATCTTTTGGCGGTCCTTTTCGTAATTATTTTCAAAGATATATGTAGAACTCTTGTTTGTCCAATATTTAAAATTCTTCTCATCAAAGCTCGCTTGTTGGATTCCAAGGTTATTTAGTAGAAATATTCCTTCAGTGACTCTCTACGAAAAATTGTTCAAGCCATATTAATTGGTTGAAAAAAGACGATCGTGGCGGCATCAGAAAAGGGGAAAACGACAACATTCTCAAGCTTTATTCTTATGAAAGTGTTTGTCTTTTGTATTCCTTTAGTGACCCTCTTCATAATTCTTGAAGTCATATTGATTGGTTGAAAGACATAGTTACCAGGCGGCATAAGAAAAGGGGTAATTTTAACTTTTAGCTCCAAATGACATCTTATCCTAATCCACCGGGAAAATTTCATCAAAACTTTACAAGAACGTTCCTTTGGTGGTCCTTTTTCAAATTTGTTCAAAGATATAAATTCGAAACACAACTTTTGTTGCTGCGGCAGCTGGAAGGGAGTAAAATGCCAAAACAGTAAAATTCTTCTTCTCTGAATCCGCTCGTCAGATTCGAAGATGATTTAGTACAAATGTTTGAATTGCGTGGCCGACCCTCTACACGATTTGCTTAAGCCGTATCTCTTGGTTAAGAAAGCCCGACGCCATCAGAAATGGACAAAATGACAAAACTTTATAGTTTGTAAAACACCTAAAACACCAACATACCCAAAATGAGGTCACTGTGTCAGTCTAAAATAACCATTGTGTATAGCAAAACGAGTGAATGTAGATTAATGTCGAATATATTGATATATACAAGGTTGACATATCTTATAAGAGAATAGGCAGGAATGAAGAGTAAGGTACGCTTCTGCATTAAACGTTCTTATTGTTCTAAAATATTTGAAGAATGCTTCGATTGTGTAGGAGTAGAGCGTTAGCCTCGAGTGCAAGTGGTCGCGGATTCGATACCCGACCAGGTCATACCAAAAAACTTTAAAAATGGGAGTATTGTCTTTCCCCCCATTTAAGCTTATGATTGTGTACCAACACGACTTACTCGCTGAAGTCGGGATAAAAAGGATCAGTAGTACCTGTAACTTGGATCAGTAGTACCTGTAACTTGGATCAGTAGTACCTGTAACTTGGATCAGTAGTACCTGTAACTTAAAATAAAAAGACCGTGATGAACGAATCAAAACCGTTCGGTGATAGTTAAGTCGATAACGCCGAGGGCCATCCAGCCACGGCTCGCTCATTCATTATTGACAAAGAGATGCTTATTAGTTTCGCTTGCCACCCACAGGCTCAATATATCTATGTTGGAAGGGATTTTTTAGTCATATGAAGCCGGCCAGTTAACTTACCCATCTGTTGCCTGGCTTTCTTACACCAGTACTCTACACAATAGTATTTTCATGCAATTGACTACTGTTCCACATAGTATGTTAGTCCGTTGGTGGAAGACAGATGATGACCTACCCATTTACCTTTGTCAAACGTCGTAAAGAATTATTTTGAGCTAGGGTTCGAACTTACAACCCTTAGTCCACGTCGCTAAAAGCTGAGCTACCGGGGCTCGGCTGTCTACTTGTGTGAGAAAACCAAGAAACCCAGGGTTATACTAACTGTTCGCCATGATGTAACTGAAAAAAAAAAAACACACCGATAAACTCGAATCAAACCAATAAATCAAATCACAGTCACAAAAATATATACATTTAATTGTCATTGTCGTTGAAATATGTAAGATCTTGAAATTGGAAGAAACGTAATAATATTTATCTATCGGGTGATGAACACATTAAAAGCTTAGTTTACTATTACCATTATTGTTACATGTACAATGACCTGGTTATGTTATCATCATGCGACAGTTGAACTTACTCGGACAATATCATTTTGATAACATTTCCGAGAAATGGTAATATTGCTTATATTGAGCAGTTTTTCTTCTTCAAGATTGTTTCATTATTCATAGACGTATTTACCAAACCTCAGCGAATCAGAAAAATACGAATTTTAAATCCAGGCAAAGTTTTTGAAACTCTGTATGATTGAAATAACAATAATTGGTAGAGTTGAAGACATGGTTACAAATGGAGAAATTGCCGATAATTTTGTCACAATGTTTTCAAATGTCGTCTGCACTAGATGCGTCAAATCAAAAGCAGCTAAATAGAGACAAAGATTGCATAGTATTAGTAAGACAAATAATCATTTCGCACGGACGAACGGACGAAAACTACAAACGACATTTATTCAACTGCATATCTATACGGACGGGCTGACAACAGTATAGACGCGTTGTTCGTCCTTGGTTAATGTTGTAACTATTTAACCCACTACTACACGCACATCTCGTTTACAAAAGTATATACGCGTTGTTCGTCCTTGGTTAATGTTGTAACTATTTAACCATACACTACACGCACATCTCGTTTACAACAGTATATACGCGTTGTTCGAACTTGGTTAATGTTGTAACTATTTAACCCACTACTACACGCACATCTCGTTTACAACAGTATATATACGTTGTTCGTCATTGATTAATGTTGTAACTATTTAACCCACTACTACACGCACACCTCGTTTACAACAGTATATACACGTTGTTCGTCATTGATTAATGTTGTAACTATTTAACCCACTACTACACGCACATCTCGTTTACAACAGTATATGCGCGTTGTTCGTCCTCGATTAATGTTGTAACTATTTAACCTACTGCTACACGCACACCTCGTTTACAACAGTATATACGCGTTGTTCGTCCTTGGTTAATGTTGTAACTATTTAACCAACTACTACACGCACACCTCGTTTACAACAGTATATACGCGTTGTTCGAACTTGGTTAATGCTGTAACTATTTAACCCACTACTACACGCACATCTCGTTTACAAAAGTATATACGCTTTGTTCGTCCTTGATTAATGTTGTAACTATTTAACCTACTGCAACACGCATACCTCGTTTACAACAGTATATACGCGTTGTTCGTCCTTGGTTAATGTTGTAACTATTTAACCCACTACTACACGCACACCTCGTTTACAACAGTATATACGCGTTGTTCGTCCTTGTTTATGTTGTAACTATTTAACCCACTACTACACGCACACCTCGTTTACAACAGTATAGACGCGTTGTTCGTCCTTGGTTAATGTTGTAACTATTTAACCTACTGCTACACGCACAACTCGTTTACAACAGTATATACGCGTTGTTCGTCCTTGGTTAATGTTGTAACTATTTAACCCACTACTACACGCACACCTCGTTTACAAAAGTATATACGCATTGCTCGTCCTTGATTAATGTTGTAACTATTTAACCTACTGCTACACGCACACCTCGTTTACAACAGTATATACGCGTTGTTCGTCCTTGATTAATGTTGTAACTATTTAACCCACTACTACACGCAGATCTCGTTTACAAAAGTATATACGCATTGCTCGTCCTTGATTAATGTTGTAACTATTTAACCTACTGCTACACGCACACCTCGTTTACAACAGTATATACGCGTTGTTCGTCCTTGATTAATGTTGTAACTATTTAACCCACTACTACACGCAGATCTCGTTTACAAAAGTATATACGCATTGTTCGTCCTTGATTAATGTTGTAACTATTTAACCTACTGCTACACGCACACCTCGTTTACAACAGTATATACGCGTTGCTCGTCCTTGATTAATGTTTGAACTCTTTAACACACTAGTACACGCACACCTCGTTTACAACAGTATATACGCATTGTTCGTCCTTGATTAATGTTGTAACTATTTAACCCACTACTACACGCACACCTCGTTTACAACAGTATATACGCGTTGTTCGTCCTTGATTAATGTTGTAACTATCTAACCCACTACTACACGCACACCTCGTTTACAACAGTATATACGCGTTGTTCGTCCTTGATTAATGTTGTAACTATTTAACCCACTACTACACGCACATCTCGTTTACACATGTATATACGCGTTGTTTGTCCTTGATTAATGTTGTAACTATTTAACCTACTACTACACGCACACCTCGTTTACAAAAGTATATACGCGTTGTTCGTCGTTGGTTAATGTTGTAACTATTTAACTCACTACTACACGCACACCTCGTTTACAAACGTATATACGCGTTGTTCGTCCTTGATTAATGTTGGAACTCTTTAACCTACTACTACACGCACACCTCGTTTAAAAAAGTATTTACGCGTTGTTCGTCCATGATTAATGTTTTAACTCTTTAAGGTGGAATCATACCTTTAACCCACTACTACACGCACATCTCGTTTACAAAAGTATATACGCGTTGGTCGTCCTTGATCAATGTTGGAACCTTTTAAGCTACTACACGCACACCTCGTTTACAACAGTATATACGCGTTGTTCGTCCTTGATTAATGTTGTAACTATTTAACCCACTACTACACGCACATCTCGTTTACAAAAGTATATACGCGTTGTTCGTCCTTGCTTAATGTTTGAACCTTTTACCTACTGCTGCACGCATACCTCGTTTACAAAAGTATATACGCATTGTACGTCCTTGGTTAATGTTGTAACTATTTAACCCACTACTACACGCACATCTCGTTTACAAAAGTATATACGCGTTGTTCGTCGTTGGTTAATGTTTGAAACTTTTAACTTACTACTACACGCACATCTCGTTTACAAAAGTATATACGCATTGTACGCCCTTGGTTAATGTTGTAACTATGTAACCACTACTACACGCACACCTCGTTTACAACAGTATATACGCGTTGTTCGTCCTTGATTAATGTTTGAACCTTTTAACCTACTGCTACACGCACACATCGTTTACAAAAGTATTTATGCGTTGCTCGTCCTTGATTAATGTTGGAACCTTTTAACCCACTACTACACGCACACCTCGTTTACAACAGTATATACGCGTTGTTCGTCCTTGGTTAATGTTGTAACTATTTAACCCACTACTACACGCACACCTCGTTTACAAAAGTATATACGCGTTGTTCGTCCTTGATTAATGTTGGAACTCTTTAATCCACGTCTACACGCATATCTTGCTGATACAAGTACATACGCGTTGTTCGTCCTTGATTAATGCTGGAACTCTTTAACCCACTACTACACGCACACCTTGCTGACAGCAGTATATATGCGTTGTTCGTCCTTGATTAATGTTGGAACTCTTTAACCTACTACTACACGCACACCTCGTTTACAAAAGTATTTACGCGTTGTTCGTCCATGATTAATGTTTTAACTCTTTAAGGTGGAATCATACCTTTAACCCACTACTACACGCACACCTCGTTAACAAAAGTATATACGCGTTGGTCGTCCTTGATCAATGTTGGAACCTTTTAACCTACTACACGCACACTTCGTTTACAAAAGTATATACGCGTTGTTCGTCCTTGATTAATGTTGGAACTCTTTAACCCACTACTACACGCATATCTTGCTGATACAAGTATATACGCGTTGTTCGTCCTTGATTAATGTTGGAACTTTTTAACCTACTACTACACGCACACCTCGTTTACAAAAGTATTTACGCGTTGTTCGTCCTTGATTAATGTCGGAACTTTTTAACCCACTACTACACGCACACCTCGTTTACAAAAGTATATACGCGTTGTTCGTCCTCGATTAATGTCGGAACTTTTTAACCCACTACTACACGCACACCTCGTTTACAAAAGTATTTACGCGTTGTTCGTCCTTGATTAATGTCGGAACTTTTTAACCCCCTACTACACGCACACCTCGTTTACAAAAGTATATACGTGTTGTTCGTCCTTGGTTAATGTTGTAACTATTTAACCCACTACTACACGCACACCTCGTTTACAAAAGTATATACGCGTTGTTCGTCCTTGATTAATGTTGGAACTCTTTAACCCACTACTACTACATGCACACCTTGCTGACAGCAGCATATACGCGTTATTCGTCCTTGATTAATGTTGGAACTCTTTAACCTACTACTACACGCACACCTCGTTTACAAAAGTATTTACGCGTTGTTCGTCCATGATTAATGTTTTAACTATTTAAGGTGGAATCATACCTTTAACCCACTACTACACGCACACCTCGTTTACAAAAGTATATACGCGTTGGTCGTCCTTGATCAATGTTGGAACCTTTTAACCTACTACACGCACACTTCGTTTACAAAAGTATATACGCGTTGTTCGTCCTTGATTAATGTTGGAACTTTTTAACCTACTACTACAAACACACCTCGTTTACCGAAATTTATACGCGTTGTTCGTCCTTGATTAATGTTGGAACTCTTTAACTCACTAGTACACGCACACCTCGTTTAAACAAGTATATACGCGTTGTTCGTCCTTGATTTATATCGGAACTCTTTAACCCACTACTTAACGCATACCTTGCTGATACAAGTATATACGTGTTGTTCGTCCTTGATTAATGTTGGAACTCTTTAACTCACTAGTACACGCATACCTCGTTTAAACAAGTATATACGCGTTGTTCGTCCTTGATTAATGTTGGAACTCTTTAACTCACTAGTACACGCATACCTCGTTTAAACAAGTATATACGCGTTGTTCGTCCTTGATTAATGGTGGAACTCTTTAACTCACTAGTACACGCACACCTCGTTTAAACAAGTATATACGCGTTGCTCGTCCTTGATTAATGTTGGAACTCTTTAACTCACTAGTACACGCATACCTCGTTTAAACAAGTATATACGCGTTGTTCGTCCTTGATTAATGGTGGAACTCTTTAACTCAATAGTACACGGACACCTCGTTTAAACAAGTATATAAGCGTTGTTCGTCCTTGATTTATGGTGGAACTCTTTAACTCACTAGTACACGCATACCTCGTTTAAACAAAATATATACGCGTTGTTCGTCCTTGATTTATATCGGAACTCTTTAACTCACTAGAACACGCATACCTCGTTTAAACAAGTATATACGCGTTGTTCGTCCTTGATTAATGGTGGAACTCTTTAACTCACTAGTATACGCACACCTCGTTTAAACACGTATATACGCGTTGTTCGTCCTTGATTTATATCGGAACTCTTTAACCCACTACTTACGCATACCTTGCTGATACAAGTATATACGCGTTGTTCGTCCTTGATTAATGTTGGAACTCTTTAGCACACTAGTACACGCATACCTCGTTTAAACAAGTATATACGCGTTGTTCGTCCTTGATTAATAGTGGAAATCTTTCACTCACTACTTTACGCATATCTCGTTTAAACAAGTATATATACGCGTTGTTCGTCCTTGATTAATGGTGGAACTCTTTAACTCACTAGTACACGCACACCTCGTTTAAACAAGTATATACGCGTTGCTCGTCCTTGATTAATGTTTGAACTCTTTAACTCACTAGTACACGCATACCTCGTTTTAACAAGTATATACGCGTTGTTCGTCCTTGATTAATAGTGGAACTCTTTAACTCACTACTTCACGCATACCTCGTTTAAACAAATATATACGCGTTGTATGTCCTTGATTAATGTTGGAACTCTTTAACTCACTTGTACACGGATACCTCGTTTAAACAAGTATATACGCGTTGTTCGTCCTTGATTAATGTTGGAACTCTTTAACTCACTTGTACACGGATACCTCGTTTAAACAAGTATATACGCGTTGTTCGTCCTTGATTAATGTTGGAACTATTTAACCCACTACTACACGCACTCCTCCCTGACAACAGTAAATACACGTTGTTCGTCCTTGATTAATTTTGGAAATCTTTAACACACTACTACACGCACATCTCGTTTACAAAAGTATATACGCGTTGTTCGTCCTTGATTAATGTTGGAACTCTTTAACCTACTACTACACGCACACCTCGCTGACAAGAGTATATACGCGTTGTTCGTCCTTGATTAATGTTGGAACTCTTTAACCTACTAGTACACGCACAACTCGCTGACAGCAGTATATACGCGTTGTTCGTCCTTGATTAATGTTGGAACTCTTTAACCTACTACTACACGCACACCTCGCTGACAAGAGTATATACGCATCGTTCGTCCTTGATTAATGTTGGAACTCTTTAACCTACTACTACACGCATATCTCGCTGACAAGAGTATATACGCGTTGTTCGTCCTTGATTAATGTTGGAACTCTTTAACCTACTAGTACACGCACACCTCGCTGACAGCAGTATATACGCGTTGTTCGTCCTTGATTTATGTCGGAACTCTTTAACCCACTACTACACGCACTCCTCGTTTCATGCATCTGTATTAGACGACTTTTGCAAACACACTGGCATAATGAGCAAACTCTCCTTTATTCACACTGTTTTCAATTATATTTAATAATGATGAAAACGTTTATAAAAAGTTTCCATATTTTTCCTAAATGTTTACATAGTAGTTTACTGCAGATTTTGTGATTGTGTGAAAGGGTTTAACATTACATACCATCTTGAAATCAACTGTTTACGCTTCTTTGAGAGAAGCGCACTATCTGAATATTTGACAGATAGCACAGGAGTAGAAACATTTACAGACGCGGTAACGTTGCAAATCGATACAATTTGTCTGTTGTTGAGGCGATCTCTTGTATTTATAGCGGATACCTCTAGCTGCCTTCTATAGTTCTATTGACATAGTCTTTCATAAATAACTCGGGGGATCGCGAGGAAACACAGGATTTATAGCATCATCTTTTTTATTTCTGTGATTATAAGTTGACTGTTAATTTTTGGGATTAATAGTTGATCGCCAAGTTTTGAGATAACAATCTGACCAGTGAGTTTTGAAATTGTATGTTGACCGCTCAGTATTGTGAATACAAAGTGAACACTGTATATTCCGATTATGAGTTGAGCGCTGAGTTGTGTGATTAAACGTTAATCGCTGATTTTGTGTGATTTAAATTTGACTGGCGAGTTGAGTGCTTAAATGCAGTGTGATAGAGATAGCTGTATATTGGAGGGTGAATAGTAGAAGTTTTGGTATTTTTGTGAAACCGGAATAGGAATATCCACGGTACGAAGGCTTTCGAATGCGTTCTTTGTATGTGTAAGTTTTTTCTCAATAACTTTATCTATTTGTTTTGTTTAACCCTTTCCCACTAGTAGACACTTTCTGACGAAGCGGCAGACGATTTTCGAACCCATTGTGGCAAAAAGAGAACTTGCTCAAAATGAGCAATTTCTTCTTTTGTTACAACAATGATTCGAACCCTTATTTATTTTTCAGTTATTATCCATTCATTTATAGAAATTATTCATATTGTTACTTAGATGTTTTCAAAGTCGTCAGCTTTAGATATTTTAATTTAAATTGCGTTTTTACAATCTTATGAAATCGTTTCAAACAAGCAGATTGCACTTTGGAGCATATTCAGCAGAAAATACTTTTCAAAACATTGTAGCAAATAAAGGAATTGCTCATATCGATTTCGCCATTCTCCACAATGTTTCAATTGTATTTAATAATAGTTGTTACAGTTATGAATAGTTTCCTTATGTATGGCTATGTCAGGACGTCTGCAGCAGGTTGGTTAGGCCTCGTGACTTAGTTAAACGTCCATCCCTGTAAGTACTTAAATCTTTCCCACATACAAACGCTTCGCAGCAAACGACGTTCTAAAACATTGTGGCAAATTTAGAATTTGCACTTAATGAACAATTTGTCACTTTGCCACAATATTTTCTTCTCTAATCAATTAGTATACGTTCGATTAAATATATTTATCTTTTGCTTTAGATTTGTTGTATGTGGGTAAGGGCTACTGTGACTAATTTCTTAACGTATATTGTCCGTGTACATTGAACTGGCCCATTGTTATACATAGATGTACACGGTCAATCCATACATATATTGTCCGTGTACATTGAACTGGCCCATTGTTATACATAGATGTACACGGTCAATCCATACATATATTGTCCGTGTACATTGAACTGGCCCATTGTTATACATAGATGTACACGGTCAATCCATACATATATTGTCCGTGTACATTGAACTGGACCATGATTATACATATATCTACACGGTCAATCCATACACACATTGTCCGTGTTAACTGGCCCATGATTATAGATAGATGTACACGGTCAATCCATACATATATTGTCCGTGTTCATTGAACTGGCCCATGGTTATACATAGATGTACACGTTCAATCCATACATATATTGTCCGTGTACATTGAACTGGCCCATGGTTATACATAGATGTACACGGTCAATCCATACATATATTGTCCGTGTACATTGAACTGGCCCATGGTTATACATAGATGTACACGGTCAATCCATACATATATTGTCCGTGTACATTGAACTGGCCCATGATTATACATATATTTACACGGTCAATCCATACACACATTGTCCGTGTTAACTGGCCCATGATTATAGATAGATATACACGGTCAATCCATACATATATTGTCCGTGTACATTGAACTGGCCCATGGTTATACATAGATGTACACGGTCAATCCATACATATATTTTCTGTGTACATTGAACTGGCCCATGCTTATACACATATTTACACTGTCAATTCATACATACATTGTCCGTGTTAACCGGCCCATGCTTATACATAGATGTACACGGTCAATCCATACATACATTGTCCATGTAAACTGGCCCATGGTTATGCATAGATGTACACGGTCAATCCAAACATATATTGTCCGTGTAAATTGAACTGGCCCATGATTATACATATATGTACACGGTCAATCCATACATATTGTCCGTGTACATTGAACTGGCCATTGATTATACATATATATACACGGTCAATCCATACATATATTGTCCATGTAAACTGGCCCATGACTATACATATATGTACATGGTCAATCCATACATATATTGTCCGTGTAAATTGAACTGGCCCATGGTTAAACATATATGTACACGGTCAATCCATACATATATTGTCCGTGTACATTGAACTGGCCCTTGATTATACATTTATGTACACGGTCAATCTATAGATATATTGTTCGTGTACATTGAACTGGCCCTTGATTATACATTTATGTACACAGGCAATCCATACATACATTGTCCGTGTAAATTGAACTGGCCTATGTTAAAATATAGATGTACATAGTCAATCATACGTATAGTTTCCGTGTACATTGAACTGACCTATGTTTAAACCTAGATGTACACAGTCAATCCATACATATATTGTCCGTGTAAATTGATCTGGCCCATGTTTATGCATAGATGTACACGGTCAATCCAAACATATATTGTCCGTATAAATTGATCTGGCCCATGATTACACATAGATGTACACGGTCAATCCAAACATATATTGTCCGTGTAAATTGATCTGGCCCATGATTATGCATAGATGTACACGGTCAATCCATACATATTGTCCGTGTACATTGAACTGGCCCTTGATTATATATAGATGTACACGGTCAATCCATACATATTGTCCGTGTAAATTGAACTGGCCCATGATTATATATAGATGTACACTGTTAATCCATACATATATTGTCTGTGTAAATTAAACTGGCCCATGATTATATATAGATATACTCTGTCAATCCATACATATATCGTCCGTGTAAACTGGCCCATCCATGGATGTACACGGTCAATCCATACATATATTGTTCGTGTAAATTGGCCCATGATTATACATAGATGTACACGGTTAATCCCTATATGTTTTTTTGAGCTACTGTATTAAAAGACAAGCCGAGACCAAATTCTTTTGACGTATGCTAATACAGCTTCTTGTCATTTTTAAACCACAATCACCTTTCAAATACACAATAAACAAAGTGTTTATGGAAGAAAGCTTGAACATATATAAAAAAACAAAAACAAGCATATCGGTAAGGTATTTGTAATACGTGTATTTTGCTGGGTCTTTATAGGTCGATGGAGCCCGACTCTACTTGTTCTAAAAATAGACATCGGAAGCAAAAACGTGCCAAGTTAGTGACGTAATTCAAAAGTATAGTGCCAGACTTCCAGAGCGAGTCTTGTCCAAATGCATATAGTTTATGTGGTCTGATATCCAGCATCGATAAGAGATTGCTTAAATTGCATCACGGACATCGGAAACAGATTCACTTTGCTTATTTCATGTACATTCATGAACGTTCCCCGAGATTTGTATGTTTGAATGCTGTTTTACGCCGTTTTCAGTATTACATTGCTTCACGGGGTTTCCTTGGTAAATTCACCGATCAATCAGCCGTTATGATATCCCACACAACAATGAGCGTCAAGGAGGGTAGCCATTACTAACATTTTTAAAGTATTTGGTATTAACCGAGCTCGAATCGAACCCAGCTCTCTCGCTCCCAAGGCGGAGGATCTAACCACTGCGCCAAGAAGACCGTAATAGCATTCCCTTTCAGACCCGAGGTTTAAATCTAGTAGACTAGTTTAGCAGAATATTGTTATATGTAATATTATATCATATTGTGTTGGACTTGTGGTTCCAAAACATGATGACTGTTTCCAGTGGTTAAGTCGATAATAATCATCGTTTAAAATTGTATATTATGCGAAAGGTTGGATTAAGTGCATACACGAGTACGTTTTAGTGTTTACGACTAGCAATGATGCGCCATCTAAAGAAAACACAATTCTGTTTGTTTCATCCCCTGACCTGACCTACTGAGTGAAAACATTTTGAGTGAAAACAGAGTAAATTATGACTTGATAATATCGCTGTTGTAAATAGAGAGTGTTCAAGGACGTAACTTTAAAACAGGTTCTTGCCAGTGTTATTTCCAAATACTCCACTGTTAAAAACACCCACTAATATTCTAAGTGTGTATTATATATTTCTGTAAACATATCCGATTTTGGATAACATTTCTCGAATTTTAGAGAGAGGAAGATCCTCTTTCAGGTATTTAGGAGGAAACAATTGTTGAACGGCAAACACTTTTCCCATCGTGCAGACACCGTGCACGTGCAGACACCGTACACGTGCAGATACCGTGCACGTGCAGACATCGTGCAGACACCATGCATACACCATGCACGTGCAGACACCGTACACGTGAAGATACCGTGCACGTGCAGACATCGTGCAGACACCATGCAGACACCGTGCACGTGCAGACATCGTGCAGACACCATGCAGACACCGTGCACGTGCAGACACCGTACACGTGCATACATCGTACACGTGCAGACACCATGCAGACACCGTTCACGTGCAGACACCGTACACGTGCAGATACCGTGCACGTGCAGATACCGTGCACGTGCAGACACGTGCAGACACTGTGCAGACACCGTGCACGTGCAGACACATGCACGTGCAGACACCGTGCAGACACCGTGCACGTGCAGACACCGTACACGTGCAGACACCGTGCACGTGCAGACACCGTGCAGACACCGTGCACGTGCAGACATCGTACACGTGCAGACACCATGCAGACACCGTGCACGTGCAGACACCTTACACGTGCAGACACCGTGCACGTGCAGACACCGTGCAGACACCGTGCAGATACCGTACACGTGCAGACACCGTACATGTGCAGATACCGTGCACGTGCAGACATCGTGCAGACACCGTACACGTGCAGACACCGTGCAGACACCGTGCAGACAGACGCATTTTGACGCAACTCAAACAACTAATACTGTCTTTGCGCTACAACAGCAGATGCCGTTTGATCATATTATGACAAATAGTGAAATTGGTCGTAATGACCATTGTTTTCTATTTCATCAATGCTTTAACAAATGATAGTAATGTCATGTAAAAAAGTTCCATGTGATTGTGTATGTATTTTCAAAGTCGGCTACTGTATAGTGTGTATATGTGGGAAAGCGCCATGTTATCCAATGCATAATCAGAGACTTGCTAGACTAGAACCTTCACTGTGTGAATATATCAACACGCCGCGTCTTGAGATAAACGGTTTTATTGTACCATCTTAACGTCGAGACGTCACAGCTCAGTCGATACCGACGTACATCTATGTATATATTGGTCGTAAGTTCGAACCCTGATCCGGCCATTGATTCTTTCTGGTAATTACCAAATCGTCACCGTCTTCTTCCAATATGACAGTAAATGTCTAGTGAGAAAGCAGCCCGAATGATGTTGTGTTGAATACTGGTGCGAGAAACCAACCCAGTACACGCACAGTGACATGATTCGGTTAACTTGCCGCCGGGATATAACTGAAAAACAAGTTGAAACGACATTAAATTCCAATAAATCAATAAAGCTGAAGGGTAGACTATGCAAGCGGAGGGTGAGACCCAAGTTTCATAGGTCATTGAATTACGATTTGGCTTTTTTTCCTGTGTGTTATGCATGTACGAATATAATTATTTGTTTGTATATATATATATATATACCGACCTCGTGCGAAAATTGCTGAATGCGTTATGGGTATTCCGCCTTAATCCTTTCCCTCATATAGACGCTTTCTGACACCTCTGCAGCAGACGCCTTTTTGAAAACATAGTGACAAAAGTCAAATTTGACACTCTGAATACATCCCATAGCAATGGCCAACCGAACTTTGAAATTATTGGGAAAATTCTTTCATTCATGGTTCTTGCTCGTAAAAATAAAACACGATATCACTCAGCGATCGAACAAATATCGTCCGACGTGATATCACATAATAAAGGAAACGCATATCGTCGAAAACACGATATAACATAGCGAACGAACACATATTATCACTACATGGCGAACGAACACATATAGTCTATTATATCGTGTCTGAAAGTATTATTACAGACGCAATTGTGTCCCGGATTTACATAAACACTGTCAACTTTTCTATAATTCTTGTGTACAATATGTAGATATATACATCGGCTGCTATGTATGTCAATAATCATTCCCACATGCAGACGCAAGTTGACGCTTGTACAGCAGACACAATTTGAATACTTTGTGACAAAATAAGAAATTACCTCTAGTGCCCGTAGTGAGCAAATTCTTTTTTTGCCAAAATGCGTCCAACTCCAACTCCAACTTTTATTCGTAGAGATTCTCCTAATTTGAGTCAATGTGTTTTCAGTGTCGTCTTCTGTAGATTTGTTGTATATGAGAAAGCATGGATTTTATATCGGTTGATTCTGATAATTACTACTATCGTAATGATCATATTGACACCAATTAATATATCTATAGGTGCTACCTATTTACTAAATAACGCAAGATAATTGTAAACAAAAATTTAAGAGCATACTTTGGCCATAAAAAAGGATTTATAAGTAATTGACTAGACAATAATGATGTTAATGTCATGTACTTTTAGAAAATCAAGGCAATACATTTATAATGAATGAGGTTAAAACATGAGGGCCAAGATAATCCTTAATCGTTCACCTGCATTATGGTAAAGAAGCAAATAGATCAGCCCTTTTCTGATGCCACCTGGCGACTGCCCTTTTCAACCAGTCAATATGACTGGAACAAATTATGTAAGGGGTCACATTTCTGCTAAACCCTTTCCCTATTAGAGACGGTTTCTGAGGCTTTTGCAACAGACGATTTAGGAAAAGATTGTCGAGAAAGTTATCCTTTTGCCACAATGTTTGATAAATAATTATACTTTAAATGAGTGAGTCAATAGCTCATGTATAGGAATTCGGGGTCTTTCATGTTGATACCACTTTTTTTGCGGGAAACGACGTCGCTCCATTGACGTTACGCCAAGATGAAGTGTAACGGAAATGAAGTCACGTCCTTCTTTGGCTACGATACAGTCACCATTTAGGTTCGGGCGTAGAAGGCTAATACTGTCGTTTTTTTGACGAACGGGAAAACATATTTCTTACATATTTCCATGAAAGTTTAATCATTGAAAACATTTTGAAACATTGTGTCAAATGGTGAAATTGCTCTTCATGAGCAATTTCTCATTTTGGCACAATGTTTTCAAAAGTAGTCTGCTGCAAAGGCGTCAAAAAGCGTTTGTATTTGGGGAGGGCTAAATTCTACGCAGAAATTTGGTTTCATAGGAAAGGGGGGAAAATGCCAAAACTTTAAAATTCTTCTCCTCTGAATCCGCTTGACTGATACCAAGATAACATGGTAGAATTATGTCTTGGGTGACCCTTTACAAAAACTGGTCAAGCCGTATTAACTGGGTGAAAAACATGGCAGCATGGAGCAGATCAGAAAAGGGGCAAAATGACTAAATATTGAAATATTATTCTTACGAACTCTTACTGATTGTTGGGTGTATTATATCAATGTTACAATAACTTCAATTGCATAACTGTTTATAATCAATAACGGATGAACGGCTAGAGGTGTGGTCAACAGAGCTTGGTTTTGGAGACTTTTCCTTATTGAAGAACATTTTCACAACTTCGTAAACAATATAAATGTAATTGTGATGTTGTTTACTTGGCTCCCGATTTTCTTGCATGCCTCGCAGTTGTTGACAAGCTTATCAACTTCAATAATTTAAGTGATGTTTATTAATTTACCTTTTCCTACATAAAATAACTATATCTGTATGTACAATGTATTTAAATGATAATGTAATAATCAAATAGATTTACAAACATTGCGGCAAAAGAATAAATTCAAAATATTTACAAAAGTCGCTGCTGCACATGCGTCAATAAAAAGACGGCTCCCCTCCACTGCGCTTCCTGTTTTTCCCTGCATTCTGCAGCAAATTATTTTGCACTTGTTAATATCAGGTGTTTGTTATGCATCCGCACACTGCACCAACATAACATATATTACAACTGTGATGAGGTAACTGAACTATGTATGTTATACGTATTAAATGTATTATCAGGACTATATACATTGATCACAGACACTTTATATAACACATGTTAGGGTTTTTCACGTCTGTGTGATTTCAAAAGGGATTTTATGAATTGAAACCAAAACTAAACGAGCAGGTTTAGATAAGTCCAAAAGGATGTTTCACGTATTGACTGCATCTGGACGATTGGCCACTTATCTAACTCTATCTAACTCGATCTAACTCCTATTTGGATGTCTATTTACTCTCTGGGAATTTCATAAAAAGTTAAATTACACGAAATACATCAGGGGTCACGTTGAGCTACATCCAAATGGTCTCTAAAAACAGGAATGAGTGTATACCTTCACCAGAATGCACTGACTATGTGACAATTGTTAGTATGTATAGGATGCACTTATACTGTTTGATTTGATACGTTTTAGAATATTGGCATTGTCTGATAGGGAAAATAAAGTTAGTGGAAAACCAGTTTCGCAAACAAATATTGTTATGACTATTTGGCTAGATCAGCATGGCCGCTGATGTATTTGGCGTAATTTGACCTGTTTGGCATTCAACCATAAGGAACTAGCAAAGTTTACGTTATTTCCATATTGAAGCATTCTTTTGAATATTTCAGGGGCAAAGAACTTGCATAAACATCAAACAATTGACACAGTCAAATTTAAATATTTTACGTTTTGTTTTCTTGAAGGCCTATATGATGCGCAATAGCACAAACTCTTTCCGGAATAAAGCCTTAAAATGGTGGTATAGACAAATTAAATTTTCTTAGGAAATAATTGCCTTAATATCCGAATACTTCTTTTTTGTTATCATGTTATATAGTACAGTATAGTAAATAAATACAAAAAAAAACCCTAACAACAGACCCTGATGGGCAAAGAATATGTGTTAAGAACTTCTGAGGCAAAAAATGAAGGGTCAATTTTGTGTCGTCCTCAAAATGGTCAGAAACAGTCACACAGTTTGAAAAATGATGCAACTGGTTGCCTGAAATGGCTGAGTAAAATGCATACACATGAAGTTTGATCATTGCTATTAACCTATGACTCAATAAAACCTAAATATATTATAAGATTCTTATTTTCTTCTGAAAGATCTATATATTGGGTGATAGCAAAAACGAAATTTGTTCCGCAGAGTTGTATTGACGAAATTTATCCCGCAGAGTTGTATTGACGAAATTTATCTCGCAGAGTTGTATTGACGAAATTTGTTCCGCAGAGTTGTATTGACGAAATTTATCTCGCAGAGTTGCATTGACGAAATTTATCCCGCAGAGTTGTATTGACGAAATTTGTCTCGCAGAGTTGTATTGACGAAATTTGTTCCGCAGAGTTGTATTGACGAAATTTGTTCCGCAGAGTTGTATTGACGAAATTTATCCCGCAGAGTTGTATTGACGAAATTTGTCCCGCAGAGTTGTATTGACGAAATTTGTTCCGCAGAGTTGTATTGACGAAATTTGTTCCGCAGAGTTGTATTGACGAAATTTATCCTGCAGAGTTGTATTGACGAAATTTGTCCCGCAGAGTTGCATTGACGAATTTTGTCCCTCAGAGTTGCATTGACGAAATTTATCCCGCAGAGTTGTATTGACGAAATTTGTCCCGCAGAGTTGTATTGACGAAATTTGTCCCGCAGAGTTGTATTGACGAAATTTATCCCGCAGAGTTGTATTGACGAAATTTGTCTCGCAGAGTTGCATTGACGAAATTTGTCTCGCAGAGTTGTATTGACGAAATTTATCCCGCAGATTTGTATTGACGAAATTTATCCCGCAGAGTTGTATTGACGAAATTTGTCCCTCAGAGTTGTATTGACGGAATTTGTCCCGCAGAGTTGTATTGACGGAATTTGTCCCACTGAAACTCTACAAGAGTTGCATTAAAGAAAATGATCCCGTTGGATTTGTACAACATTTGCATTGACACAATTTGTCCCGCCGAATTTCTACAACAGTTGAATTGACACAATTTATTCCGCCGAATTTATTTCTACAACAGTTGAATCATTGTTGACACAATTTGTCCAGCCGAATTTTTACAACAGTTGAATTGACGAAACTTGTCCCGCTGAAATCCTTAAACAGTGGCAATTTTGATGTGTTGATATATATATTTTTATATTTATGGAGTAGTTTCGCTAAATTTTGATGTAAAATTATAGATCAATGTAGACCAAGATCAGACTGAACTTATAAACAGACTGATCTTGATCTGTACTGTTCTCACATGTGATTCAAAGTCGTGTATTAGAACATGCATGTACGTAAATGGTGCTTAAAGTCGTGTATTAGAAACATGCATGTACGTAACTGGTACTTAAAGTCGTGTATTAGGGCATACATGTACGTAAATGGTACTTAAAGTCGCTTCAGCGGATGAAGGGTTAATAATCACCAGTTATCTGGGGGAAATCCCTGGTCTAATTACTTTCGTGAACTGAAACCAAGAATCGTTGTAAGATTGATTGATTAGATTATAGCAGTAATTCAGTTACATCACGGCGGACCAGTTCACCTAATATTCCTGCACCAATACTTCCCTTATTTTTGGAAGAAGAATGACGCGTTTCACAGTGACTTTTGTCAATCATTGTACTGATGTTAGAATGACATCGCGATGGCTGTGTGAATAATTTCTGTAATACGGCACTGAAATGGTAGTAATTGGAACTCAGCGCTGAAAGTTTCTCACACCTAGTGCTCTCTTATAACGCTAAACATCTCTCACACCTAATGTTATCTTATAACGCTGAACATCTCTCACACCTAGTGTTATCTTATAACGCTGTACATCTCTCACACCTAATGTTATCTTATAACGCTGAACATCTCTTACACCTAGTGTTATCTTATAACGCTGAACGTCTCTCACACCCAGTGTTATCTCATAACGCTGAACGTCTCTCACACCTAGTGTTATCTTATAACGCTGAACATCTCTCACACCTAATGTTATCTTATAACGCTGAACATCTCTTACACCTAGTGTTATCTTATAACGCTGAACATCTCTTACACCTAGTGTTATCTTATAACGCTGAACATCTCTTACACCTAGTGTTATCTTATAATGCTGAACGTCTCTCACACCTAATGTTATCTCATAACGCTGAACGTCTCTCACACCTAGTGTTATCTTATAACGCTGAACGTCTCTCACACCAAGTGTTCTTTTATAACGCTGAACGTCTCTCACACCTAGTGTTCTCTTACAACGCTGAACGTTTCTCACACCTAGTGCTCTCTTATAACGCTGAACATCTCTCTTACCTAGTGTTATCTTATAAAGCTGAACATCTCTCACACCTAGTGTTCTTTTATAACGCTGAACGTCTCTCACACCTAGTGTTCTCTTACAACGCTGAACGTTTCTCACACCTAGTGCTCTCTTATAACGCTGAACATCTCTCTTACCTAGTGTTATCTTATAAAGCTGAACATCTCTCACACCTAGTGTTCTTTTATAACGCTGAACGTCTCTCACACCTAGTGTTCTCTTACAACGCTGAACGTCTCTCACACCTAGTGTTCTCTTATAAAGCTGAACGTCTCTCACACCTAGTGTTCTCTTATAACGCTGAACGTCTCTCACACCTAGTGTTCTCTTATAAAGCTGAACATCTCTCATACCTAGTGCTCTCTTATAAAGCTGAACGTCTCTCACACCTAGTGTTCTCTTATAACGCTGAACGTCTCTCACACCTAGTGTTCTCTTATAACGCTGAACGTCTCTCACACCTAGTGTTATCTTATAACGCTGAACATCTCTTATACCTAGTGTTATCTTATAACGCTGAACGTCTCTCACACCTAGTGTTATCTTATAACGCTGAACGTCTCTCACACCTAGTGTTATCTTACAGCAGACGACTTTGAAAACATTTGTGGTAAAATAAGGAGAATTTACATGTATATACAATAGGGTATATGCAAGCTGTGCTCTGCGAAACCATACCTGCGTCAAAATGCGTCTGTAAGAAAAATGATAAGTATATTCTGACAAAGCGATATTGAGAATAGATTAAATTACCAAAGTTCCAAATTCAAAGAGGCCCTGATCAAGCGATTTCCCGGGATGTCCCGGCATATGAAATGTGGAACTTACTGTGAAGTAATTTGCATGGTTAATCAAGTTATTTTATTCCGTTAAATTAGTCGTTCCCTTCTTTTAACTATATGAATGACACTAGCATAGCATACAATTATATGATCACCGATATCTTTAAAATGGGACATTGAACGAAAAATAAAGAAATGTCTTCAAAATCAATTTTGTTATGTATGGCTAATTCAAAACGACTGGTGTGTGGATAAGACAAATGTACTTCAGTCTTCTAAATATTATTTATACAAAAGTCAAATTCCCTCCCTCTCAGACGCATTATCACGTAACTGCATCAGATGAGTTTGAAAACATTGTGGCAAAAGGAGGAAGTGCGCATACTGAGAAATTTTTCCTTCATCCACAATTATTTCGTCTCTATTCAATTTAACACTTTCGGAGAAAATCATGTAGATTTAAACGTACGTATTTAAAACAATGAAAGAAGCACAAATACCCCAAAACCCCGAATCCAGATTTTGATTTGGAAGATTCCATTACCAACTTTAGAAACATTTATGAAGAATTGTTAGTTAATTGGCTAACAGTATAGATGCTGGTTAACCGGGACAAGTTGATAGTTACACTTAGTTGTACTATATGTGCCGTGAATACGCACTGGCTGGATCCCTGTTTATTATCGTGATAGCTGGACTCGGTTGATAGTTACACTTAGTTGTCCTAGATATGTTGTGACTACGCGCACTGGCTGGATCCCTGTTTATTATCGTGATAGCCGGACTCTGGAGAAGGGAACAAGCGTGTGAATTTGGATTATTGGATTTTTTTGGGAAAAAGTAAAGAACGAATATGACACAAAGTGTGAACAATTAAAAATCAACTTTACAGTGGAAAGCTGTATTCTGCAACTATTTGATTTAGGTAAGTTCATTTTCATTGTTTTCCTAGTTTGTTTACCGTATATTAACTGTTTTCAAACTAGACATTGATTGGGTGTGTGCAAATATGGATTTACAGATTACCACGAATAAACAAATTTCCGCATTTTTTTCAAGATTAAATTCAAGAATTTTTCAAGAAATGTCCCTTTTAAAATTTGTTCAATACGATACAACAAATAAGGTCTCCGACCCAAAGTGTAGCACAAAAATGAATCAATTGGTAGATGTGTATCATTGTGCTGTTTCAAGATCTCTCCGTTTTAGAGATTTTTATGATTATTTTTGGTTCAATTTGATTTTACTCGTACATATATTCAAATCATGTGGCATATTTCATTTACATGTAACAGTAAAACAATTTTAACGAAAATATATGGTCTACGAACCTTAATTATCGCATGTCGTCACGTGATAATTCGATACAATGGGGTCTCATATTTCACAAGTTGAATGGCTTTTTTGGGATTTTCAGCTGTGGAAAACTTGTCCAAGATTTAAAGACATTTTTAACAAACAAAAAATGGTGATACACGTTCTAAGGCGTCCACGTTTTTAACCCTTATCCTGTTGAAATACCAGCCACCGATTGCGGATCGTGGGATATCCCCTACTAAATATTGATAACTGAGTAGCGAGCTGATACTACATTGCTACCATCGATTGAATGGCTGGTGTTTTACGCCGCATTCAACCCTGTCTTCAGTTATATCACGGCGTGTCCTGTAGGTCCAATTAAATACTACTAAGCCCTGGAATTGTTTTTACGAATATTACTGTCTCGATGACAAGTTTGCTCATGAATATTCTTTGAGAATAGATTGATTGGCATTTAACGCCGTTTACAACAAGTTTTAATTCATATCACGGCAGACTGTTCACCTGTTCATGTGTTTTAATTCATATCACGGCAGGCTGTTCACCTGTTCATGTGTTTTAATTCATATCAAGGCAGGCTGTTCACCTGTTCATGTGTTTTAATTCATATCACGGCAGGCTGTTCACCTGTTCATGTGTTTTAATTCATATCACGGCAGGCTGTTCACCTGTTCATGTGTTTTAATTCATATCACGGCAGGCTGTTCATCTGTTCATGTGTTTTAATTCATATCACGGCAGGCTGTTCACCTGTTCATGTGTTTTAATTCATATCAAGGCAGGCTGTTCACCTGTTCATGTGAGCCCCCCAGCTGGGCGGGGGGGGGGGGGCTAGAAATAGCCCGGCTGTCGCACTACAGTTGGTAGAACCCCAACGCTGTGCCTGTCCGTTTGCCGTGGGCTGCAACCTGTGTCGCCTGATGACGGGGACCTGGTGGTTGAGTAGTTTCAGAGTAAGGCAATTTAAACTCTGTTACTGCAACACACTGCTTTGGCCTTGAGTTTGGCTAAACGGGAGGTCAGGGGAGCCCGTCCTGATCAATCGGCTGGTCATGCCTTGCCCTTGGGCATTACATTTCACCTTTCATCTTCATCGCCTACTTATCATGCATTTCTTTCTACATTTTCAAACATTTCTTCCTAACCCTATTTTCTCAGCTGCCCAAGAAGGCGGTGGCTCATGGGCTAATCAGGTGAAAGATTTTTAGGTATTTGATTGACACTTCTAACCTCCCAAAGATAGTGAAGCTTGGAATTACGTTCTACGGGAATATATTTGTCCAGTCTAGCCCTTTCATTCTGAGTATATCATTGATGTATCCATGGCATGATCTGTGTTAGGTTTCCCCAGATCATGTCCCCGTGTTGGGCTCCGAGGTGGTTGGGGATCATCTGTGATGAACAATCTAACTTTAACATGTCAACTCCAAAAAAAAGCTGCCAAGCGTCCCCTCTCAGAATCTGATTCTGAACCTGACTCATCTCAATCTCCTCTTCACTTTGCTCGTTTTGTTGTAATAGAGGCGGAAGATCCTTCTACCCCTGTCACAAACATATCCCCTTTTGTTATTGAGAAGCAAATCTCTAGCATATTGGGCACTCCGAAATCGGTAAAGAAATTGAAAAATAGCACAATCCTTGTTGAATGCTTTTCTAAGCAACAAGCTACCAACCTCCTTAAATATAAAATGTTTCATACAACTGAAGTTACGGTCTACCCTCACAAAACCTTGAACCAATGCAAAGGAGTTATCCGATGCAATGAACTTTATTTACTGTGATTCAAATGAGGATATTCTGACCAATCTTAAACCTCAAGGTGTTTCTCATGTCAAGAGAATCAGTGTTAACAGAAATGGACAACAAGTAGACACAAGCACTTATATTCTGACTTTCTCCTCTCCAGTTTTGCCTAGTAGATTAAAAATCGGTTACCAATTTGTGAATGTTGATACTTATGTGCCCAACCCCCTGCGCTGCTTCAAGTGTCAGCGGTTTGGTCACCATGAGTCAACGTGTACAAATGCACCCATTTGTGCCAAGTGTGCCTTTGTGGGCACTGAACATGACTGTAACAACTGCTCTAATGTCCATTCCTGTTTTAATTGTAAGCTTGCTCATCCAACATATTCCAGGGATTGCCAAGTGTGGAAAGATGAAAAGGAAATCCTTACCATTAAGTACACACAAAGCATTAGCTTCTATGAAGCCAGGAAAATTGTGGAACAACGGAAGAAGGACAAACTTCAACTCAATAGCAGTTCAAGCTATGCAAATGTTGCCTCGCCTCCGCCCTCAAAGTCAAACTGCCATACCTGCGAGGTTCTCATCAAGAAACTCTTGGAGAAGTTCCCAGAGATGGCGGATGAGCTTAGGAGCTTGGTTCCTGCAGCATCACCCACTATCTCTACTCGGTCATCAACATAAGAAAATCAAAATAAAACTCTTTCTTCCATTGAAAAACCATCTTCTGACCCTACCGCAAAACCATCTACTACCTCTACCACAAAAACATCTTCTGCCCCTGTTCAACAATCTGCATCTTCAAAGAAATCAAAACCGATTTCTTCTTTAACTACCCAAGCAAAATCTACTACCTCTAATGCAACTGCATCTTCACAGAAATCTTCTACCTCTACTACAACTGCATCTTCACAGAAATCTTCTGTTGAACCTGCAATATCATTATCAAAACCTACTATTACTCAAAAACCTAAGTCTCAAAGCTCTGCTGTGAAGCAGCCAAAGACTAAATCTTCGGCGTCAAAGTCAAATCCTGACCCAACCCCTGAAATGTCAGTCCTTGTTGAGGTCGATCTACCTCAAATACCTACATCCAATAGCTTTGGTGGATTTGAGGGGATGGACACAGAGGAGGCACTCGAAGGAGATGCCTCTGATTCTGAGCAAGGTACTTGGCATGACACAAAGGATGAGTGGAACACCAACATTAAGTTGTGGTCCACTTCTTTGGCTGAGACAAAATTTCACCCTGCCAAGTAATCTCTTTTTAAAATGGAGTATCCAAAATGTATTTCTGTCTTATTTTTTATATTTTTAACTTGCACAATGGCTAATTCGATTATCCAGTGGATCTGTCGTGGTCTGAGATCGAATTTCGAAGAACTCTCACTTTTAATAAACTCGCATAAACCTGTAGCTCTTTGTCTTCAAGAAACTTTCATGAAACAAGATGATGGTATTTCATTGAAATACCACTCAATTTATAATAGAATCCACACTGAGGGAGATAAAGCCCAAGGTGGAGTTTCTATTGTTATTAACAACAACGTACCGCATAAACATATACAGCTGAATACACCTCTGCAAGCTGTTGCCGTGAGGATTTCTTTACACAACACAATTACTCTGTGTTCCATATACCTTCCTCCTAGCAAGACTATTGATGACAACTCTTTGAATTACCTCATATCCCAATTACCATTACCTTTTATTTTGGCTGGAGATTTTAATGCGCACAGTACCACTTGGGGATGTAATGATACCAACCGCAAGGGTCCACAGATAGAAAACGTCATCTCCAATAACTCTCTCTCATTTATGAATGATCCAACTATCAAAATATACTTACATCCAGCAACAGGCACTTACTCATCTATTGATCTCTTTTTGTGCAGTCCAGCATTACTTCCAGATTTCTCTTGGAAGGTTGCTGATGATTCTAGTGGAAGCGACCATTTTCCGATCTTTATCACTGAAGATAAACCTTCAGTTCTTAAACGTGAAAGAAAATGGAAGTTTTCCAAAGCTAACTGGAATGAATTTCAAATGCTTTGTGAGCAGTCTATCACTCATGACAAATTTACAGACTGTGATGACCCTTCGCAACTCTTTACATCTTTACTAATAGACATAGCTAAACAGTCTATTCCTCAGGCCTCGACAGACCCAAAACGACCCTGTAAACCCTGGTTTACGGATGGGTGCAAGAAAGCTATTCATGACAGAAAAGAAGCTCTCAGGAAATTTAACCTGAGACCGTCGCCAGATAATCTGAATAGCTTTCGAATCTTTCGTGCCAAAGCTAGATGCACAATCAAAGCCAGTAAGCGTACTTCTTGGAAAGAATATGTCTCAAGGCTTACAAGTCGCACTTCGACTAAAAAGACTTGGGATATGATTCGAAAAATTAATGGGAAAGGTACTTCATCCGTTAACCATCTTTCACTTGATAATGAGGCCATCAACACCCCTCTTGACATCGCAGATACTCTAGCTGATACTTTTGCAAAAAAATCTTCTTCTGAGAATTATTCTGAAAAATTCCAGAAGTTTAAAGCCAGAGAGGAGAAGAAAAAACTTAACTTTAAGTCCAAAAATCTTGAGCGGTATAACAAACTGTTTTCCTTAAAAGAACTCAGATCTGCCCCGAGGAAAGCTCATGATACCTCTCCTGGCCAAGACAAAATCCATTATCAATTTCTTAAACATTTACCCTTCACTTCTCTTTCTGTTTTATTGGATATTTTTAATGATGTATGGCAGTCTGGTGAATTTCCTCAGTCTTGGCGAGAGGCTATTGTTATACCTATCCCAAAACCGGGCAAAGACACCTCTAATCCTAGCAACTATCGTCCCATTGCTTTAACTAGCTGTATCTGCAAAACATTAGAAAGAATGGTTAATGACCGACTTGTATGGTTCCTAGAATCAAACAATCTTATTGTCAATGTTCAAAGCGGTTTTCGTCGGCAAAGAAATACACTTGATCATCTTGTTCGTTTTGAATCTTTTATTAGAGGAGGCTTTATTAATAAGCAACATGTTGTCTCTGTATTCTTTGATCTTGAAAGCGCTTATGACACAACTTGGAAATACGGTATATTAAAGGATCTCCATGACTTTGGTCTTAGAGGCCGTCTACCTCTATTTATTGCTGCATTTTTGGATGAACGCCTCTTTCGTGTTCGTGTTGGTAACACCCTATCAGGTGCTCATGAGCAGGAAATGGGTGTTCCTCAAGGTTGCATTTTATCGGTCACCTTATTTAGTGTGAAAATCAATTCTATTGTTAAAGCTATCAACCCAGGGGTTGAATGCTCCCTTTATGTGGATGATTTTGTTATTTGTTTCCGTTCAAGAAATATGGACATTATAGAACGTCAACTTCAACAATGCTTGAATAAACTTCAAACATGGTTGACGAAAATGGTTTTAAATTTTCCAAGACCAAAACCAAATGCACGCACTTCTGTAATAAACGTGGTTTCCACCTAGACCCAGATCTTCATATGAATAAATGTCGCATTGAAGTTGTACCAGAGTTCAAATTTCTTGGTGTAATCTTTGACCAAAAACTTTCATTCCTTCCACATATTAAAGCTTTAAAGAAAAAATGTCAGAAAGCGTTAAACCTTCTCAAGGTTGTAGCCCATTCTGACTGGGGAGCTGATAGGAAAGTACTATTACGTTTGTATCGCTCTCTTATTCGTTCTAAACTTGATTATGGCTATATTGTTTATGGTTCTGCTCGCAAATCTTACATTCAGTTGCTTGATCCCATAGATAATCAAGGTCTTCGCCTTGCCTTGGAGCTTTTAGAACCTCTCCAGTTAACAGTCTTTATGCTGAAGCTAATGAACCTTCGCTCTCTTCTAGAAGACAGAAACTTACCCTTCAGTATGTACTGAAATTAAAATCCAACCCTTCTAACCCTACATGTACTTACGAAACTGTCTTTCAGCCTCAATTCAAGCCTCTTTTTCTTAAAAAACCAAATGCAATACCTCCCCTTGGTATCCGCATAGAGCCATTTCTTAAAGATCTTCATGTGGATATGGAGTGTATTGCAAAATATCAAGTCCCAGATATAGCTCCTTGGACACTTAAAACTGCGGAATTTCGTTTTGATCTCGCTGCTCATAAAAAGTCTGAAACTGACAGACATGTATTTCAAGCCGAATTTCATGAAATTAAAGATTTTTACTTTGCCTTTAAGCCAATTTACACAGACGGCTCTAAATGTAATGACTCCATTGCATCTGCCGCCGTATGTGGTGATACCATTTTGAAATCTCGCATTCATGATAAATCTTCTATTTTCTCTGCAGAGTTGAAGGCTATTGATCTTGCACTTGACATAGCTGAAGAATCCCATCTGACCCGCTTTATTATTTTCTCTGACTCGCTTTCTTCTTTACAGGCCCTTTACAATGAGAAGTTTGAAGATCCTCTTGTTTGCGGATTACTTCAACGAATTTCATCCCTGTTGAAGTTTAATAAATTTGTTTTCTGTTGGTTGCCTAGTCATTTAGGTATTGCGGGTAACGAGAAAGCGGATGAAAATGCAAAGTCCGCATTATCTTTACCAATTTCAGATTTTAAGGTTCCACATTCTGATTTTAAACCTACTATTTTTAAATATATCCAATCTTATTGGCAAACCAAATGGGATGCTGATGTTTTTAACAAGCTTCATTCTGTCAAACCAATCCTTGGCGAGTGGAACCCCGTTTACAGGTCTATTCGTCGAGAAGAGGTTATTATAGCTTGTTGCCGAATTGGGCACTCTAGACTTACACATTCTTGGCTCTTTACAAAGGATGATGCACCTGAATGTATACCTTGCTCTGCAAGCTATACCATTCAGTACATTTTAATTGATTGCACTGACTTTTGCACCAATTCGTGCTAATTATTACAGTGTTGATATTCTTAAAACACTATTCGACACTGTCCCAATACATGCTATAATTTCTTTCTTAAAGGAGATTGCACTTTACTATAAGCTGTGATCATCTTTATTTGTCTACATATATATATATATACTCTTATTTATATAACATACATTTCATTCCCATTACATAGATTTTAGTCATAAAACATTATTTATTTCTACTTCCATCATTTCCCATTATATAGTTCTATCAAACATATTCATTTTTAAGTAATATTTCATGTACTACTTAATTTTAATGCGCGCTAAATGACCTTAGCTGTCGATGCGCCATAAAACACTATACATTCATTCATTCACCTGTTCATGTGTTTTAATTCATATCACGGCAGACTGTTCACCTGTTAATGTGTTTTAATTCATATCACGGCAGACTGTTCACCTGTGCATGTGTTTTAATTCATATCACGGCAGGCTCTTCACCTGTTCATGTGTTTTAATTCATACCACGGCAGGCTGTTCACCTGTTCATGTGTTTTAATTCATATCACGGCAGGCTGTTCACCTGTTCATGTGTTTTAATTCATATCACGGCGGCCAGTTCACCTGTTCATGTGTTTCCTGGCTTTCTCAGACCAGTACTCCACACAACAGACTCTCCAGGCAACTGGCTGTTTTTCCAAATAGATTTTAAGACCAATGGTGGAAGACGAATGACGCTTATCAAAGTGACTTTTGTCAAACGTCGGTTAGAATGTTGGCCGTTTAAAATCGTGCTTAATGGTAAACGCTCATGTTGTATGAAGTCGTGCATAAGTGTTGTAATGTGTAACCGATTTCGTTAATTAAGAAAGACTATGCTAGAAATTATCAGTAAAAAGTCAATATTATCAACAGTAAGAATTATCCCAAAAAGCTGTTATAATAATTCCTTTCTTGAAACGGTGTTCCTTTATCATTCTCGGATAAGGCATGTGTATTGAACGAGGACGTCTAGATACTTTACATATAATACAATTAATTAAGATATTGATTATTGCCAATATTACGGTTTTGCAAACAATACAGCTTCAGGTGAGCCAGCTCGTAACGAGCTATTTCACCGGAAATGGGCATTGGTTGCCTATTAGTTATCAAAATAATCTAAAAAATCGTATCATATGAATAAAAGGATCACCCGATATTGAACATGGAAGAGTCTACTGTAAACAAATATCGGCGCTGAAAGAGTTCAGTGTTTTTGTATCGGAGGCTTCTGCACCGGTTTAGATATACTAGACAACTAGTACAACTGTTGTCAGGCCAGTGAGCTAGCTACTTGACAACCGAGGAATTATTGTTTAATTAAAATAAAACAAAGTCGGACAACGGAATATGCATCGATTATAAGAACATTTGATCTACGATAATTCGACCATGTGATAACTCGAACATATCGTTTAACTCAAACCATTTCCGGTCTTTTGAAAGCATGCGATCAATTCAAAAGTCGATATTTTGAGGTACCAATCATCCAAACATCCAAACAGTCAATAATTCGAGGTAATAATTCACCAACGATTTGCCGGACACGCAGATAATTCGAGGTAACGAGCTGTCTCACCCGAATCAGATCCTCAATACTGCCATTGGTGCTGAAAGAGTTAGTATGTGAACAAGCGATGTAACCAGGTCATAAGAAATTCGACAGTATGGACTTTGCAGAGATCCAGATCAGCCTGTACTTTCTCGCAGATCTCCCTCGTTCGTCGGATAGTCGCCTATTACTATACAATCAAAGAACGCACGCATTTGACTATTCAAATGGTGCGAATATCTATATTTAATTCCTGCTTTAAGAGAACCAACCAAAGTGCATTTCGGCAAGTACATGTATATATTGAGAATTGCTTGCATTTAGTAATGCTATCTGAGTAATACTGACAATGTTTCATGAGACCTTTTGTGAATATTCGGCGAACACTGCTGACCGAGAACAAACTACGGTGATGGACATTTTCTTCCGAGATTTCACTTGTTGCACATTCCATCTGATAGGTTTTCTTTTTTTGTGAATTTCTCCTTTGGAAATATGGCGATTTGGGTTCCCTTTGCTTCTTCTGCGTACCTGAATATATGCATACACATAGTCGCACCAGAGTCGTCACCTTCGTAGTGTATGTTATAGAGACACACACATAGTCGCACCAGAGACGGCGCCTTCGTGGTGTATGTTATAGAGACACACACATAGTCGCACCAGAGTCGTCACCTTTGTCGTGTATTTTATAGAGACGGACACATAGTCGCACCAGAGTCGTCACCTTTGTCGTGTATTTTATAGAGACACACACATAGTTGCACCAGAGTCGCCGCCTTCGTGGTGTATGTTATATAGACACACACATAGTCGCACCAGAGTCGTCACCTTTGTCGTGTATTTTATAGAGACACACACATAGTTGCACCAGAGTCGCCGCCTTCGTGGTGTATGTTATATAGACACACACATAGTCGCACCAGAGTCGTCACCTTTGTCGTGTATTTTATAGAGACACACACATAGTTGCACCAGAGACGACGCCTTTGTGGTGTATGTTATATAGACATACACATAGTCGCACCAGAGTCGTCACCTTTGTCGTGTATTTTATAGAGACACACACATAGTTGCACCAGAGACGACGCATTCGTGGTGTATGTTATATAGACATACACATAGTCGCACCAAAGTCGTCACCTTTGTCGTGTATTTTATAGAGACACACACATAGTTGCACCAGAGACGACGCCTTCGTGGTGTATGTTATATAGACATACACATAGTCGCACCAAAGTCGTCACCTTTGTCGTGTATTTTATAGAGACACACACATAGTTGCACCAGAGACGACGCCTTCGTGGTGTATGTTATAAAGACATACACATAGTCGCACCAGAGACGGCGCCTTCGTGGTGTATGTTATATAGACATACACATAGTCGCACCAGAGTCGTCACCTTCGTCGTGTATGTTATATAGACATACACATAGTCGCACTAGAGTCGTCACATTCGTGGTGTATGTTATATAACATACACATAGTCGCACTAGAGTCGTCACCTTCGTCGTGTATGTTATATATACATACACATAGTCGCACTAGAGTCGTCACATTCGTGGTGTATGTTATATAACATACACATAGTCGCACTAGAGTCGTCACCTTCGTCGTGTATGTTATACAGACATACACATAGTCGCACCAGAGTCGTCACCTTCGTCGTGTATGTTATACACATAGTCGCACCAGAGTCGTCACCTTCGTGGTGTATGTTATAGAGACACACACATAGTCGCACCAGAGACGGCGCCTTCGTGGTGTATGTTATATAGGCATACACATAGTCGCACCAGAGACGGCGCCTTCGTGGTGTATGTTATATAGACATACACATAGTCGCACCAGAGTCGTCACCTTCGTCGTGTATGTTATAGAGACACACACATAGTCGCACCAGAGACGGCGCCTTCGTGGTGTATGTTATAGATACATACACATAGTCGCACCAGAGTCGTCACCTTCGTCGTGTATGTTATAGAGACATACACATAGTCGCACTAGAGTCGTCACATTCGTGGTGTATGTTATATAACATACTCATAGTCGCACTAGAGTCGTCGCCTTCGTCGTGTATGTAGTATACTACATATAGTCGCACCAGAGTCGTCCTTCGTGGTGTATGTTATATAGACACACATACATCTTCCAGTAAATTACTAGAAGTGTAACTCCTTTTTTTGCACGCAAATATAACTCTACATGATGCCAAACCAGAGAACCAATACGACCTAAATTGCAAGATGTTCATATATATATTGTAACGTGCCGGGCTTAAGACGCAGAAGATCCCTTCAGCGAAATGTATACTCAACCCTGAAGGGGTCCACTTGTCTTATATATGTAACCATAAACTACATCACTTCGAAACGGTGATGCAAATTTGCATATCAAATGCAACGTATACCGAACGTTTTCGTTACTATATAAATGTGGCACCGATCTATTTCTATTTTATGTAGCCGAGAAAGAATAATTGGACAAATAAGATAACGGTTTGGCACGAGATATGGGGTTTGTGTTATGATTACTGCTAAACGATATTGGAAAATAGAATTCCAGATTCAATTTTGGGTGTTAGTTTATTAATGGGCCACGACAACCAGACAGGAGTAGTCCGATATCCGGTGCACTATAGTAGTACCATGTGATTGAAGGGGATGTCTAGTTCCCTATGTGTATAATATCATAGGATGATATGGGTAGTCTGATACCCTATGTACTGTAGTAAATTAGTATCATATGATGATATGGGTAGTCTGGTACCCTATGTACTGTAGTAAATTAGTATCATATGATGATAGGGGTAGTCTGGTACCCTATGCACTGTAGTAAATTAGTATCATATGATGACAGGGGTAGTCTGGTACCCTATGTACTATAGTAAATTAGTATCATATGATGATATGGGTAGTCTGGTACCCTATGTACTGTAGTAAATTAGTATCATATGATGATATGGGTAGTCTGGTACCCTATGTACTATAGTAAATTAGTATCATATGATGATAGCGGTAGTCTGGTACCCTATGCACTGTAGTAAATTAGTATCATATGATGACAGGGGTAGTCTGGTACCCTATGTACTGTAGTAAATTAGTATCATATGATGATATGGGTAGTCTGGTACTCTATATACTATAGTAAATTAGTATCATATGATGATAGGGGTAGTCTGGTACCCTATGTACTGTAATAAATTAGTATCATATGATGATAGGGGTAGTCTGGTACCCTATGTACTGTAATAAATTAATATCATATGATGATATGGGTACTCTGGTACCCTATGTATTGAATTTAATTCGTATCTCGTTATGGTAGGGTATATATAATAACATTATTTTTTAAATAAAGGCCACCGGCCCAAAATACATTACATATGATACAAAAGTAATTCACGGAAAATAATCTGCCTTTGCAATGACTTTTGCAATCGGCGGTATTGTATGGCAATGACTTTTGTTTCAGTTAGCATTATCTGTAAGTTTCATAAAAACAGAGATAAACTTAGCGATCTTTCTAATAACTGTAATGTTTTCACTTTTGAGCTAATTATAAAAGCTTCTCAAATCATCTCTCCCATTGTACCATGAATACAATAATGACTGTCTTTCTGCACTGAAAGAAGTCATGGTTTCATTTTAAACTATCACAATATCGTTAGAGAGCAAACAATATGAACGGAACATACACGATATCCTTTCAATATTTAAATGTCTACCTAATTGTATTCTAAGTTTATGGCTAGAATAACGAAAACGTCCTAAATCCCTTCCTTAATACGGAGAGATATCTGTCAAATAATATCTTTACGGCGAATTTAACAAAGAAGAGATATGCTTATAGAGATCACAACGTGGAGAACTTGTATTCATTTCTTATAAATATTGAAAGGAAAAATCTGACATTCTTTTTCCCATACCATATCTGTAATAAACCCATTCCATATCTATTAAAAAACCCATTCCAAATCTATCAAAAAGCACCATTCCATATCTATACAAAAAAACAATCAGTCGTAATCTATAAACAAGAGGGTCATGATGGCCCTTGAATCGCTCACCTGATTTTTTTTTTTTTCACTTTAGCTATATAAGCCTCGCCCCCTGGCAGCCATAGTTTCCGACCAATCAACTTGGCTTGAAGGAATCTGATAGAGGGTCACCCTAGGACAATTTCTACAAAATTATTTAAAATCGGCCAGATACTTTTGGAGGAGAAGATTTTTTAAGTTTTCACTATAGCCATATAATGCAAAATATCCCTGCCTACTGGCGGCCATGTTTTTTGACCAATCAACATGGCTTGAAGGAATCTGAAAGTGGGTCATCCAAGGAACATTTCTACAAAATTATTTGAAAATCGGGCACTTTTGGAGAAGAAGATTTTTTAAGTTTGCACTATAGCCATATAAGGCAAAATAGCCCCGCCCCCCACCCCCTGGCGGCCATGTTTTTCGACCAATCAACATGGCTTGAAGGAATCTGATAGAAGGAACATTTCTACAAAATTATTTGAAAATCTGCCAACCAGTTTGGGAGAAGAAGAATTTTGAAGTTTTTTTCGTTTCGTTGCCATGGAAACCAGAATTCTGCATGGATCCCTAAAATTTGAAGGAATTCTGGTGAGGTCATTAAGAGGATGCTCTCTGTGAAGTTTCATCCCAATTGACCCACTGGTTACTGAGGAGAAGATGTTGAAGATTTTTTAAATTTTCACTTTGGCCATATAAGGCAAAATAGCCCCCGCCCCCTGGCGGCCATGTTTTTCGACCAATCAACATTGCTTGAAGGAATCTGATAGAGGGTCACCCAAGGAACATTTCTACAAAATTATTTGAAAATCGGCCTGACACTTATGGAGGAGAAGATTTTTTAAGTTTTCACTATAGCCATAAAAGGCAAAATAGCCCCGCCCCCTGGCGGCCATGTTTTTTGACCAATCAACATGGCTTGAAGGAATCTGATAGAGGATCACCCAAGGAACATTTCTACAAAATTATTTGAAAATCGGCCAGACACTTTTGGAGGAGAAGATTTTTTAAGTTTGCACTATAGCCATATAATGCAAAATATCCCTGCCTACTGGCGGCCATGTTTTTTGACCAATCAACATGGCTTGAAGGAATCTGAAAGTGGGTCATCCAAGGAACATTTCTACAAAACGCAATGAATTTATACAAATACTACAATCCAGTGCGGAGAGTATGAAATGTAAACAGCGTACATCCAAGGAAAACAAACTTCTACAACCAGAATGGTGGGACAGAGATTGTACTGCAGCAAAATCATTAAAACACCAAAAACTACGTAAATTTAGATCTTCGAACAATAATTGTGATTTACGAGAATACTTTAAAAGCAGAAACACTTTTAAAAACCTATGTAGAGCTAAGCGACTATCGCTAGAGAGAATGCGTCGTAGCGAACTTGTTGACTGCCGAAGAAATCCGCAAAAGTTTTGGAAACATTTAAAGAGTTCGGTTGGTTCTAGGAAAACTGAGTCATCGGTTATATCAGGTGTAACATGGTTTGACTATTTTAAAAAACTATTTAAAGATGACCACCAAGCTACAAATGACTCTTTACATAATGATACATTTGATTTCATGACAGAACAGAAAGACGGAAGTAGCTTAGATATGACTATTACAAACGAAGAAATTATTAATTGTATAAACTCTTTGCGTAGCTCGTGTGCTTCGGGGATAGATGGCACCTGTATAGAAATGTTCAAATGCACTACCCATAAAATAACGCCATTCCTGAATACACTGTTCAATAATATATTATTAACAGGTTTATTTCCCCCAGAATGGAGTGATACAGTGATAACCCCCGTTCATAAGAAAGGGCCAAAAGATGACCCAAATAATTATCGCGCAATAAGTCTTATTAACAGTATAAGCAAAATATTTATCAAAGTGCTCACAAACAGACTATCTGAATGGGCCGAAGAAAATGAGGTCATCGATGAGGCACAAGCTGGATTTCGCCGCGGTTACTCAACTATTGACAATATATTTAACCTACAATCAGTCATACAGAAATATATAAGCAAGAAACGGGGTAGAATATATGTTTTATTTATTGATTTCCTCAAAGCTTTCGACAATTGTTCACATAAAAAACTCTGGGAAAGTTTAATACGGAAAGGTATAAGCCCCGACAGTAAATTAATCCGTGTCTTCAAATCCATGTACGAACAGTTAAAATCATGTGTAAAAGTTGAAAACGGTGTTACAGAATTCTTTAAATGTGAAAAGGGTACGAAACAGGGTTGTGTGAGTTCTGCGGTCATCTTCAGTCTATACATAAATGACCTTATCACCTATCTTAAGTCTAAATGCGAACACGGTATACAAATATCCCAGGAAAATTGTGATTTATATGGACTTTTATTTGCAGACGATGTTTCTTCTTTCGCTGACACTGTGTTGAATCTCCAACACCAAATTAACCACATAAGTGATTTTTGCGATGCAACTGGAATGCAACTAAATATGTCAAAATCAAAAATAATGGTTTTTCGCACAGGCGGTGTACTACGAAATAGTGAAAGATGGTTATACCGAGGTGAAGAAATGGAAGTTGTCCAGTTTTACAAATATCTAGGAACATATTTTACAGCAAAGTTATCTTGGACAAAGACGAAGCAAACTCTTGCTCTTCAAGCAAATAAAGCTATAAATACTATATTGCATTATCAAAAACAATATGGTCATTTTGATCACAATGATGCGTTTAAACTTTTTGATGCTATGGTGCTGCCGATACTAACATATTCTTCTGAAATATGGGGCTACCAATCATGTGATATCGTTGAAAGACCACATATCCGATTTTGTAAACGAATAGCTTGTTTAAACAGTAATGTAGCCAATTTCTTCGCTCTTAGCGAGTGTGGTAGGACACCCATAGCTGTGACGTACATGGTCCGCTGTGTTAAATACTGGTTAAAAATCTTAACAATGGAAGAAAATAGGTACCCAAAACAATGCTACAAACTTCTAAGACGACTCGATGATGTAGGTCGGACAACTTGGGCTACCAACATAAAACGTCTATTGTTCCAGTATGGTTTCGGTTATGTATGGTTAAGTGAAGACGTTGGTGATTTCAACATATTTTATCACAGTTCAAACAAAGACTCATTGATTGTAGCTACCAAACACTAAATGGTAACATTGAATCATCTCCAAAAGCGTTATCATATAAACTGTATAAAAGTGCCTTAAATCCTGAAAAATACATATCTGTATCGTTACCATATCAGTATAAGAACCTATTATCAAATTTCAGATGTTCAGGGCATAACTTAATGATTGAAAAGGGTCGGCATCTACAAATTGACAGAGACCTACGGCATTGCCAATATTGTCTGGGAAATAATAACTATGCTATTGAAGACGAAAAACACTTTCTGCTTTGGTGTCCGCTATATGAAGAATTGAGGAATGCTCTTTTCTTACAAGAATGGTTAAATTACAATACATGTGATAATCTATTTGTGATTATTATGTCAGACACTCGTTACCAGGGCATCATTGCACTTGCAAAATATTTGAACCTGGCATTCGACAAAAGAAAGCAGTATTTGAGCATTTAACTGTTAAGATAGTCTCGTATGTACATGTATATAGAAATGGATCTTGTATAAAACATTGATCCACCAAGTAAAGTGATTTTTTCAGAACACTCCACCATATTAAAACTACTTGTATAATGTTAACTTAAATCATTTTCACAATTACTTTTATGTTCCTTGGTAAAAATAATAGTGTATTTTGGGCCGGAGGCCTTGTATTACTGAATAAAACTATTTGTAATTTGTAATAATAATTTGTAATAATAAAGCAAAATAGCCCCGCCCCCCCTGGCGGCCATGTTTTTCGACCAATCAACATGGCTTGAAGGAATCTGATAGAGGGTCACCCAAGGAACATTTCTACAAAATTATTTGAAAATCGGCCTTACACTTTTGGAGGAGAAGATTTTTTAAGTTTTCACTATAGCCATATAAGGCAAAATGGCCCGCCCCCCCTGGCGGCCATGTTTTTCCACCAATCAACACGGCTTGAAGGAATCTGATAGAGGGTCATCCAAGGAACATTTCTACAAAATTATTTGAAAATCTGCCAACCAATTTGGGAGAAGAAGAATTTTGAAGTTTTTTCGGTTTCGTTGCCATGGAAACCAGAATTTTGCATGGATCCCAACAATTTGAAGGAATTCTGGTGAGGTCATTGAGAGGGTGCTTTCTGTGAAGTTTCATCCAAATTAACCCACTGGTTACTGAGGAGAAGAAGTTGACGCACGACGGACGACGGACGACGCACGACGCACGACGGACGACGCACGGCGCACGACGGACGACGCACGACGCACGACGCACGCCGGACAAAAGGCGATCACAATAACTCACATTGAGCAAAGCTCAGGTGAGCTAAAAACCAAATCCAAATCGATTTCTTTGTCAGAAAGTAACACAATATTTACATAGTCGGTTTTGAACAATCGGTTGATATTTGTTTTCCTTACTACAAACTAATTTACTCACATCCGTTATAGTTCCATCATTGATGCAGAGACGTGATTAATAATAATTTTGTCAGTGCTACTTTGGTACCGGATTGTTACTAATATTTGAGTTTTATCGAGACATTATCTACATATAATTAAAATATGTAAATATTATCTTCGTCATGATTGGGCAGATCATAAATATCATTGCGCGTTCTATCTGCCTTGCAAATAACTGATGATACATAAATCTGGAAATTCCAAAAGGTTCTATAAATAGCGCGCGAGACTAGATGATAAGACTGGTGTTACAAAGGTTTAAGCACACACGAGGTCAGTGTGTACACACGTTATGTGTACACGTCTGCACGTTTTAGAGTCAATTAGCAATCAATGCTGAAAGTGTAGCCTAATTTAGTTTGGAGATCGAGCATTATATATATGCCTATATTTTTATAAATTGAACAGTTTAGCAAATAGTGAAATTATGCATTTTGAGCATGTTTGTGTTTGTTTTTGCACTCACATTTTTCGAAGCAGTTTAACAACCTCAGATACATATAAATATACTGTGTTTATATGTCTCTGACAACCCTCAATCATGCAATGTGAAGGGACTAAATTGATTGATTGATTGATTGATTGATTGGGGTTTAACGCCGTTTTCAACAATTTCTCAGTTATATCACGGCGGCCAGTTCACCTACTCATGCATTTCCTGGTTTTCTCACACCAGTACTCCACACAACAATCGTCCCAAGCAACTGGCTGCTTTTCCACATAGACTTAGCCCATTGGTGGAAGACGGATGACGCATGTCGCATTGACTTTTGTCAATCGTCGGAAAGAAAATTGGCCGAGCCGGGATTCGAACTCACAACCCCTGGATTGACAGCCCGCGTTGCTACCAACTGAGCTACCGGGGCTCGGCTAGGACTAAATTGAACAGACCTGTTTAATATCGGACATCATTGAAACAAACACCAAACTAATGGATACTGTTTTCTCTCCTTCCTTGATAATTTAGTCATTTCTAAAAAATGTACAAAATATTTTATCTTAATATGGCCCAGCGACCTGGGGAGGAACATGTGATTACCCGAACAATTTAGATTACAAATAGCCATTCTAATGCGCTAAAACGGTAGTCTATCGAGTACCAACTAGATTTTTCATAAATTTGGAATGGCCTAATTTTTAACACATCACGACCAATTTCAACTAAAAAAATCACCAAGACAACATTCTGGCAAACTAACATTATTCTACTGTCAAAAGATGCAGGGTTACATTCTCAAATTTACCCGCAGTCATCGCAAGCCCTACACCGATATACTACTTGTTACTTTGCAGGATTATCCATACGATCGCCACTACAGTGCCATTGGCGCTTTGATTCTTTAGGCAATCAGACATTCGAAATATTTGGCCTATTCCTCCAATTTAGAGGTTTTAACCCCGGCTCGGCCATTCATTAAAGTCATGCAGTGAATGCAATTCGGGTATTTTCGTATCTAATAACATTGAGGATATTCTTGATAGTTTGTTTGCAGACGAAGTTTCTTGTGTATCCGACACTGAATTTCGCTTACAGCAGCAGTTAAATACAATCCATAGATATTGTCAAACAGTAGGAATGAAACTAAATTAAGACAAAACTAAAATAATGGTTTTCCGAAATGGTGGTATTATAAAGCAAAACGAGAAATGGTTTTTTAACGGAAAAGAAATTCAAACTGTCTTATTGAACGCCTTTACTGTCTTAATATGTTGTATTGTATAATACGCAGTACATTTTCATGTATACGAGGTACATATTTCATTTGACATGGTACATTATTCATGATATGCAGTACTTTTTCTGTTATACATAGTGGTTATTTAATCGTATGCAGTGCAACAGTGTGTATATACAGTAGAATAACATTATATGGTGTGCAAACAACGTCATATGCAATACAAACAACATTACATGTATATGTAGTTCAAATGACATTATAGGCAGTCAGCCTATGTTTCGAAACATGAAGTGGTATTTTGATTATATACAATAGTTTTACCTTTATATCAGGGACGTAGATAATATCTTATCTACGTCCCTGTTTATATGCAGTGCATTTTTATTACGATGATCATACTTTTTGGCATTCTCCGGAATAATTTCCGGAAATTACCGAGTATGACAGCCCATTTCAATCAAAGCGCTGAAAGTATTGATGGTATAGGGGCCTCTGTAAGGTGAACATATATGGCTTAGTGAATATGGACACACGTTATTGAAACAATGTCTCATCGGTATGTCAACAAACCGAACCAAAAATGTTTGAAACAACACAAATTGCCTGCCAATAACCAATACCTAATTATCAGAGTTTGAGGCTTTTCTGTATGACCAAAATAAAATAAATCATGAATTACAAATGATTGACAAATCGAGCATAATACCTTTAAGTATAACATTTCTTGTTTAGTTGACACTAAATATCCACACTGTATATTGAAATCATGCTGATTAATGTAAATGACTGACAATCGAAAGCATGTTAGAGTTATGGTGTTTGTGCAATTCACAGCTACAGTCATCAGTTTCCTATAAACCAAGTTTGAAATTGATACATGCAAACTGTTTTGAGACAAAAGCCGAAGAAAAAGCATGGCAAATCGAGATTATACCTAAAAAACTCACATCATATTTATGTTCGAAATATTGGATCGTTCTCCTGATCACAATGTATAAGTGTGACCATGAAATGAATCTTCCAAACAGAAACAACGTTTAGACCAATTAATGCAAACCGTAACGGACAAACATATGGATGCACAATCAGACGGTCAAAAAGACGAAAAGACAGTCGGTCGCTCCGGACAAAGTAAACTATGCAGGGTATAAGTTACCTATAAGCCAAGTTATGTGCCTAGTATTTTTCCGTTCTCCTGGTCACAAGGTATAAGTGTGACCACTTTGAAATGAATCTGCCAAACAGCGGCGAACACTCATTACGGGAGCTCATCTATAATTAAACGCCAAAAGGGGAAGTCACAGAAAACCTGAATTCCCGTTTTAAAGCCGGACTAATAACGATTCAATGTTGACAAAGTATAACCTCTGAATATTCCGTAGAATTTGCCCGAACTTCTTTTTCTTTTTCTAGAAGGACGGACGGATTATCCATAAGTGCCTCCCAGCTTTACAGAGAAACAAATTCAAATTCAAATTCTTTACTACTCAGAATCAATTCAATGATTTACATGAGAATAATACAGACATTCGACTGCACACAAAGTATTGATTACAGAAGACTGGTTTCGATGCGTCAAAATACGTCTGTGTTTGGGAAAGTTGGAAAGGATTAACATGTTATAGTACTGGTAATGTATTTGTTATCCCATATGAGCCGCATCTAGCGATTTGGGGTTAAGTAGAATCTCCGCAACGGGACTATACAAGGTAAATTGACGTTAAACTAATTAGGCTACAGTTCTAGTGTATTTGTCAACAGATACATCTAGGACTAGATTATATGTTGACGTACGTAGAGTCTTCGATTTACACAAATGAAAAGACATTAAGACCCAAAATGTCTAGAAGCGGCTCTCATGTAAAAGACAAATCTTGACCTTACGGTTATAACTCGTTTGTTTGCTGACAGGAACTAATCACTGATCTAAAGTTTGACTCTATATATCCTCGTTGGATCGACAAAATGATAGACAGACAAACGGAATGGAGGAACAAAAGGAGAAATTGCCTATCGAGACCATTTCTTCTTTTTCAAGAAAGGTTTCAACTATTTTCAATAAGTATACCTTCATTTACAGAGATGTTATCTGTTTCATGTTATTCAAAATGTGGCTGAAAGGGGGAAAGAGCAAAAGAATGCCTGTTGTAAAACATTAAAATATCTAGAGTATGGAAATAATTGACTTGAAGCAGGTTTGAAAGCATTGCGTGGAAGGAGGAATTGCTATAATGGAAACGATTTAACCCTTTCATGCTTACAGACGTTTTGTAAGGCATATGCAGCAGACGACATTTGAAAACATTGATCTTATCGTAGGCAATTTCTACTTTTGCTACAATGATTTCAAAGCCATTCAATACTTATAATTGTACTTACAGTGATTTTCATATGTATTCTAGGTCGTCTGTTTGTAGACTTGTTGGGCTCACAGTACGGTCGGCGTTTACACACAAAACTGACATTGAGGTCAAACACAGTTCAGAGTGTGTTTCACTTGTTGGAACTCTTTTGACTCATTAATGCAAGCGGGTGAATTTTGCGTTATTCGGTCAAACCAATCAAATCAGTGTGAGGCAGATGTTAACCAATCCAAATTTAGACTTTCGCGAATGTAGACAAGAGTTGAACACGGTTGCGGCCCAATCCCAAAAAGATTCTTGTGGAGCAATCTATAAATAAAAGTGGACACATTGAATGTCGTCTATGCAGACGCTCTTTGAGACCCGGTGCATTGTGGCAAAATGATAAATTGTTCATCTTAAGAAAAAAATCTCCATTTGCCATAAGGTGTTCTCAACTCTCTGCAATGATTAAATGCGTCAGATATATGGGGCTATGAATATAGCCATTCTATTGAGAAATTTCATATTAACTTTTTTAAACGCATTAGTTGTCTAAATCAAAATACTGCCGATATCTTTGCTTTAAGTGAATGTTGTAGATATCCTCTTGCTGTATCATATATGTCACAATGCATTAAACTCTGGCTTAAATACAAGATACCCAAAGCAATGTTATTATATGCTCAGACGACTCCATGAAAATGGCAGAAATACATTGGCGATTAAAATAAAACATTTATTACTTAAAAAAGGTTTTGGGTTTGTGTGGTATATCTGATGGAGTAGGAGATTTGTCCCAATTTCAGAAGATGTCTAGACAACGTTTAAAATATTATTCTCTCCAAGTCTTGCAACAAAAAATGGGTGCTTCATCGAAAGCAAATTATTATAAATACAATTTAAGATGCTCAAGCCATTGCTTAAAAGGTAGACAACACAATATTGATCATAACTTACGTTTGTGTGAGTTGTGCCTTGAACGAAATATACATGTGATGTAGGATGAGTTCCATTTCTTGATGGTATGTCCTGCTTATGATGAGCTCAGGACTTTATACTTTTTCACGAAATGGAAATCATCATATCCAACATAAGAACTATTCAATGCAATAATGGCTGATCCCAGACCGATGTGAATAAAAACTCTTGCGAAATTTTTGGTAGAGTCATTTAAAATAAGGATATACGGAAAATACTATAAGCTAAGCCATATATGTTTACTAGATTAAACATTATTCTTTTATGTATTGTGTAAATAGTGCATAATTGGCATGTAGTCTAGCTATAAAAACAAATTAGTGTACTATTCGGTTAATATTAACTTCTGTGTAACACATTTGATGTATTAACCATTTCCTTTGTGCAACACAACTGTAACACACAACCTATGCACCTAAATATAGAAATATTAAATTGATGATGGTATAACTATGGACAAGAGATGAAACAAAAGGAGAGATGAACATAACGATTGCTTCCCTTTCTTGTCACGATGTACTGATAATATATATGTAATGTTTATAATCGCATACAGAACATTTTCTATACTTCAATCTCTTTAATGTGATGTCATTCATGTGGTCTTATTATGTAAACATAAATTTGTATAATGGGCCAGAGGCATGAACTACTGAATACACATATTGTATTGTTTTGTATTGTGGAAAGGAAGCCACTTGCCTCGAAATAATGTTGTGTGGAGTACTGGTGTGAGAAGGTCAAGTGAACTCACTGTCGTGTTATAACTGAAATATCGTTGAAAACGGAGTAAAACTTCATTCAATCTAATTTAGAGTTCGAATGAATTTAGAATGGTTGGTGGTGACTACGGGCCCCGAGTTTCGATAATCGTTTGACATTGCCCGAATAGGATTATCTATACATTGGCCATGTCGTACGAAAACCCATCGTCGGAAGTTTTTGAATAACTGGACTGGCGGTCTGACATAGCAACTTTACGGCTTTTGCGACCACTGTAGATACAGATGAGTCTGCGCATCAGCGCCGTCTGATCTGGACTTATACTGTTCACCAATTTGTCACATTTGTGAAACGTCCGACATATATTGACCATTTTTTATCAAATTCATTTGTAATGTTTGTGTATAGATACCCGGGCGTGTAATAATTACATTCTAGGTTGATTTACCCCGAACACCACCCATTTTGTTAAATACCTGTATGATTGATTTACAAGCTTGTGTAGACGGTTTTTTCAAACTCATTCAGCGGCTCTCATGATGCTGTTACAAACAGGTACAAACAGGTACAAACAGGTACAATCCAGGTTTCCAAACCATAACACTTTACTCTTTGCTCAGATAGTTTATTGTTCAAAAGCAATTTCATTCAAAATATTGAGCAACCATAGTACTTATTTGTAGGATGGACTTTATGTTTGAGTACAGAGAACGCTTTCACAGTTGTATAGTTCCGAGGCATGCAGCTGGTCAATCTGTGAGATTGAGACTGTGATCTTCGCCCGTTGCCCAAACCCAGAAGGTCGACCGATATGTGTGTGACTAGGCCCGTTTGATAAATGTAGATATACATACGATAACGAGGGCGTATATATCAATTTGTATCAGTATGAAAGAGTCAAAAGCTATTGTGTTAAAAGACATGCAGGGGTCCAGATAAGGAGGGGTATTCAGCTCTGTTTCCCACAATTTCTCTCTTATTGTTAAAGTAAACCCTATGTTGTTAGAGGGTCAAATAATGATTTAAAACCATGAAAAACTCCCTTTATCTAGAATGTGTTGAAGAAAACCAAGATTGTCTGTGTTTTGCTATTGCGAAACAAGCTACAAGCTTTTACTAATCACGCCCAATGTTCTGCTTCCTGCTGATATAACCAGTACTCGTCCAGTTTGCGTGGAATAACCCAAAAGGAAGAACCCGCTCATCCCGAGAATCGAACCCGGGACCGTTGGTACGAAAGTACGGAAGTAGGTAGTTCATATTTGCTTGTCGCAACAAGTTATAATCTTCAATCTAACTCGAATATTGCAAACCAAATTAAACATGGTCCTGTCTGATAGTTAATTTTAGTGTATATAGATCAGACATTGTTTGAGCATGCTTTTGATGCATACCTATAGCTATGCGGGGAAATAATATACACTTTTATTAAAATAATTGTATAATACATTTAAACCATACCTTGGTCTGATCTAATTGACACGTCTACTCCGCCTCTTTATCGTATCTACTTATCCTTTTCAACATTTTGTTTCGAAAGTTATTCGAAGTGAATCCTAATTTAGTTCATTATTTCCTGCTCGCAATAACGGATAGTGTGAGCTTTCATGCACATAGTTAGGTGTATTGCGAGGGTATTGTTGGCTTATAGCATGTATTGTTGGCTTATAGCATGTATTTTTGTTTGAATGGTGTTTTATGTCGCTTTCAGTTATATCACGGCGTTTCCTGCGTAATGTACTGCCGGTACTACTTATTCTGATACCGATGCACCAGTCGTTATAAAATCCCCGCAAGTAATCCGTCGTTGTTTAGTGCTAAAGCATCGGGAATTTGGAACCGGATTCGATCCCATGTCACGGCTGTCACGGCTGTCACAGTAGAGTGACATTGGGCAAGGTACTGTTTTGTTTACCCAGCGTTCATAATAAGACAACTGTAGCCGTGTTATAACTGAATCTATGATGCGAACGGTGTCACGGCTGTCACGGCTGTCACAGTAGAGTGACATTGGGCAAGGTACTGTTTTGTTTACCCAGCGTTCATAATAAGACAACTGTAGCCGTGTTATAACTGAATCTATGATGCGAACGGTGTAAAGACAATTATAAAAAAACAGAAACCCGCAACACTGAGCACAAGAGAGGATATATTTGTCTTTGGTATGACTCGACCGGGGATGGAACACTACGGGACGGTTACATACACTTTAACCACTACGGGGATGGTTACAGACACTTTAACCACTACGGGACGGTTACAGACACTTTAACCACTACGGGACGGTTACAGACACTTTAACCACTACGGGACGGTTACAGACACTTTAACCACTACGGGACGGTTACAGACACTTTAACCACTACGGGACGGTTACAGACACTTTAACCACAACGGGACGGTTACAGACACTTTAACCACTACGGGACGGTTACAGACACTTTAACCACTACGGGACGGTTACAGACACTTTAACCACTACGGGACGGTTACAGACACTTTAACCACTACGGGACGGTTACAGACACTTTAACCACTACGGGACGGTTACAGACACTTTAACCACTACGGGACGGTTACAGACACTTTAACCACTACGGGACGGTTACAGACACTTTAACCACTACGGGACGGTTACAGACACTTTAACCACAACGGGACGGTTACAGACACTTTAACCACTACGGGACGGTTACAGACACTTTAACCACTACGCGACGGTTACAGACACTTTAACCACTACGGGACGGTTACAGACACTTTAACCACAACGGGACGGTTACAGACACTTTAACCACTACGGGACGGTTACAGACACTTTAACCACTACGGGACGATTACAGACACTTTAACCACTACGGGACGGTTACAGACACTTTAACCACTACGGGACGGTTACAGACACTTTAACCACTACGGGACGGTTACAGACACTTTAACCACTACGGGACGGTTACAGACACTTTAACCACTACGGGACGGTTACAGACACTTTAACCACTACGGGACGGTTACAGACACTTTAACCACTACGGGACGGTTACAGACACTTTAACCACTACGGGACGATTACAGACACTTTAACCACTACGGGACGATTACAGACACTTTAACCACTACGGGACGGTTACAGACACTTTAACCACTACGGGACGGTTATATACACTTTAACCACTACGGGACGGTTACAGACACTTTAACCACTACGGGACGGTTACAGACACTTTAACCACTACGGGACGATTACAGACACTTTAACCACTACGGGATGATTACAGACACTTTAACCACTACGGGACGGTTACAGACACTTTAACCACTACGGGACGGTTACAGACACTTTAACCACTACGGGACGGTTACAGACACTTTAACCACTACGGGACGGTTACAGACACTTTAACCACTACGGGACGGTTACAGACACTTTAACCACTATGGGACGGTTACAGACACTTTAACCACTACGGGACGATTACAGACATTTGAATTGTTCTTCTACATGATTGTGGCGAATTATGTGGTTTGGACCAAATAGCAAATATGCACATATCTGCCTTTTGCGAAAACGTTAAACTTATTTTTATCGAACACGGCTGAAAAAGAATACGAATATTGACGTGAGTTCAATTAACTCTCATATTTAAGTAACGGTATCGCAAACAATAATGATGGACATCTTTGACGGTAAGAATTGCAAAGCTCTGTTTCTTTTCTCTGTTTCCGTGGAAAAGAATTGTTTGTTGACCGACAAATGAAATATTGGGTCGGCACGAATATCGGTCTTTTATTTGATTAATGCAAACTGAAATTGGAAAATAGAATTCAAAATATTGATTTCATATCTGCAGTTTTCAGTTACAGCTTATAAATCTGATCACCGACTGTATTGTGAAAGCAGAATGGAGACCGTGTTATTGAGTGTTCGCGAATTTCTTCATCTACATGCAAATAGTGCATTTGCTGTACTGTAAGTAAGTTAGCCCTGCTCTCGCTGCTGAATTCCTGCAATTGGTATAATCATCGTAGTTCTTGCATATTCATGAAAAAGTCTAGTGTAGAAAGAGTATAGTAAAAAGTCTATTGTAGAAAGAGTATAATAAAAAGTCTACTGCAGAAAGAGTATAATAAAAATTATATTGTAGAAAGAGTATAATAATAGCTGGAATCTTGTTTCGCAATCGATAACATATATTAAAAAGAATATAAAAGAAGAGAGTTGAGTGCAAAGTAAAAAATGTGAAGTGGATGTGAATAATCTAGCACGAGGCATCTGTTCTACAGCTAATTAATACTATTGGGAAACAATTAGTCGTATTTTTCCCATTGAGAACGTGATCTGAATGCTTCTATGCCGCGTCAGTCCGCTTTGGAAGATGAATACATTTAATGCAGCAAATTGGCCGAATACGCCCAGCATACCGTATGAATAAGACATAATAGCTTTAAGAAGAAAACAAAACCCGGAACACTTATAAGTTTTAAGAAAGACACATACATATCAATAAACAATCATAGCAGAAATTTGGAAAATTACTCAATATGGACAATTTTGTAATTTTCATTATGATTTTATTGATTTGAGTTAAACAGACGTGTTCAGTATCATTTGAGTTATATTACGGCTTCCAGTTCACCCCTCTGCATGTTAATGTAGCTTTCTCCCACCAGTACTGCACATTACATTATTCCCAGACAATTTGTGAACTTCCAACATATATTACTTTAGCCCCAACGTAGAAAACGAATGCGTTTTATAAACAATTTGATTGTCGATCATCGGACAGAATGTTGGCCAAGCTGGGATTCAAACTCAAGATATTATATAGATAGTTCTCGTCGTTAACGACTAAACCATTGCTGGTCGTCAGTTACAGCCGGGCTGCATTTGTAACTTACCATAGTAGGTTTGCCGTGTTTCTCTTGTTCCAATACAGACGGCTTTTGACGCCTTGGTGGTGTAGTGGTAGAGAGTCCGCCTTGGTGGTGTAGTGGTAGAGTATCCACCTCGGTGCTGTAGTGGTAGAGTGTCCACCTCGGTGCTGTAGTTGTAGAGTGTCCACCTCGGTGCTGTAGTTATAGAGTGTCCACCTCGGTGCTGTAGTGATAGAGTGTCCGCCTCGGTGCTGTAGTGATAGAGTGTCCACCTCGGTGCTGTAGTTGTAGAGTATCCACCTCGGTGCTGTAGTTGTAGAGTATCCACCTCGGTGCTGTAGAAATAGAGTGTCCACCTCGGTGCTGTAGTGATAGAGCGTCCACCTCAGTGCTGTAGTGGAAGAGTGTCTGCCTCGGTGATGTAGTGGTAGAGCGTCCGCCTCGGTGCTGTAGTGGTAGAGCGTCCGCCTCGGTGCTGAAGTGGTAGAGAGTCCACCTCGGTACTGTAGTGGCAGAGCGTCCACCTCGGTGCTGTAGTGGTAGAGCGTCCGCCTCGATGCTTTAGTGATAGAGTGACCGCCTCGATGCTGTAGTGGTAGAGTGTCCACCTCGGTGGTGTAGTGGTAGAGTGTCCACCTCAGTGCTGTAGTGGTAGAGTGTCCACCTCGATGGTGTAGTGATATAGTGTCCGCCTCGGTGGTGTAGTGGTAGAGTGTCCACCTCGGTGCTGTAATGGTAGAGTGTCCGCCTCGGTGGTGTAGTGATAGAGTGTCCGCCTCGGTGGTGAAGTGGTAGAGTGTCCACCTCGGTGGTGTAATGGTTGAGAGTCCACCTCGGAGCTGTAGTGGTAGAGTACCCACCTCGGTGATGTAGTGGTAGAGCGTCCGCCTCGGTGCTGTAGTGGTAGAGCGTCCGCCTCGGTGCTGTAGTGGTAGAGAGTCCACCTCGGTGATGTAGTGGTAGAGTGTCCACCTCGGTGCTGTAGTGGTAGAGCGTCCGCCTCGACGCTTTAGTGATAGAGTGTCCGCCTCGATGCTGTAGTGGTAGAGTGTCCACCTCGGTGGTGTAGTGGTAGAGTGTCCACCTCGGTGCTGTAGTGGTAGAGTGTCCACCTCGATGGTGTAGTGATAGAGCGTACGCCTCGGTGGTGTAGTGGTAGAGTGTCCACCTCGGTGCTGTAATGGTAGAGTGTCCGCCTCGGTGGTGTAGTGATATAGTGTCCGCCTCGGTGGTGAAGTGGTAGAGTGTCCACCTCGGTGGTGTAATGGTTGAGAGTCCGCCTCGGTGCTGTAATGGTTGAGAGTCCGCCTCGGTGCTGTTATGGTTGAGAGTCCGCCTCGGTGCTGTAATGGTTGAGAGTCCGCCTCGGTGCTGTAGTGGTCGAGAGTCCGCCTTGGTGGTGTAGTGGTCGAGAGTCCGCCTCAGTGGTATAGCGTCCGTCTAGGGTGCATGAGGTTGGGCTTCGATCCCTGGCCGGTCATACCCAAATCATCTCATGTTTGTGTGGTAAGCAACACGACTGACTTGCTGGTGTCAGGATAAATGGACAAATAGTACTGATTCCTTACCAAGGACACGCCATGATATAACTGAACACATGTTGAATGTGGCAATAAACGCCATACCGAGGGCTTGGCGTGAAATGGTTGTAACTAAAATTGGTATTTTTGTTTACCAAGGTTAATCACCTCGCCATAAAGTCTTTATTAGCGTTAAATCATTTGTCTTGGTAAACTATGGAAATGTAGGTGCTATTGCTCGTTCTGAGCAATGGCAACCTAAATTTGCATTGTTTACAAAGGGGTCAAAATTGCCCCTAAACCAGGGTTTTCAAAATAGGGTTTTAGTTAGAACCGTTTCACGCTAAGCCCTCGATACACAATTCCTGATTAAATTGACTCTTATAGTGAGGACCTGCAAACTTGTTGTGTGTGGTAGAAAGTTAACTAATTCGTAAACGTCTGTAGGACAAGATAATCAGTCTGTGCTTCTCAAACGCTTGATACAAAAAGGACAAAGCCGCGATCAAAGACCCCCGAACTATTATATAGATCTATACATAACTTCACCGTGCGTTCTTAATCATAGAAGAAAATGAATTTATTCTCCAAACGAACATAAAACGTCTACTGTTTTCAATAAAGTAATTACGTGAATATTGGTTCTATATTTAGCTTTATGACTTCTGATAATTGTGTTAAAATAGAATAGAATTGGGTGTAAATGGCGCTGCAGCACGCAACGAGAAGACATGTTATTTTCGTTTCTAAACTATATGAAATACGTATTTTCTGCCTTGTATATAAATGAATTATATTCAGGAAAAAAGAGCAAATACTGCCTAAATACCGCATACATCCAGCATATTTATTTTAAAAAAGTCAAATAGCAGACCATTGGTCACATTATCCTAGTTATAGGTGTCCATAACCCTTTCCCACATACAACACATCGTCAGCATTAGCCCAATTTATCACAGTTTTTCCAAAAGTCGTCTGCTGCAGAGGCATCAAAATACGTCTGTATGAGGGAAGGGTTAATTAATAATTAACAATAATTAAGACGATACATCAATCTACGCCATCCGAGGGTAAAGGTTTGATACACTCCCCCCCCCCCCCCCCGTTATCCCATGGGTGTTACTATAATCCCCCTCTTGTGATCCCATAATCCCTTGAGTGGTACTATAATCCCCTGTTGTGATCCCGTAATCCCATGGGTGTAAATATCATGCCCCTTTTTTGTTATCCCGTAATCCCATGGGTGTTACTATCATCCCCAATTTTGTGACCCCGTTAACCCATGGGTGTAACTATCATCCCCTTTTCGTGACCCCGTAATCCCATGGGTGTAACAATCATCACCCTTGTGTGATCCCGTTATCCCATGGATGTTACTATCATCCCCATTTTTGTGATCTCGTTATCCCTAATCCCATGGGTGTAACTATCATCCCCTTTTTGTGATCCCGTAATCCCATGGATGTTACTATCATTCCCCTTTCGTGATCCCGTAATCCCTTGGGTGTTATTATCATTCCCCGTTTGTGATCCCCTAATCCCATGGGTGTAACTATCATCCCCTTTTTGTGATCCCGTAATCCCATGGGTGTAACTATTCTCCCCCTTTTGTGATCCCGTAAACCCATGGGTGTTATTATCACCCCCTTGTGTGATCCCGTAATCCCTAATCCCATGGATGTAACTATCATTCCCCTTGTGTGATCCCGTTATCCCATGGATGTTACTATCATCCACACTTTTGTGATCCCGTAATCCCTAATCCCATAGGTGTAACTATCATCCCCGTTTTGTGATCCCGTAATCCCATGGATGTTATTATCATTTCCCTTTTGTGATCCCGTTATCCCATGGGTGTAACTATCATTCCCCTTGTGTGATCCCGTAATCCCATGGGTGTTATGTACATTCTCCTTGTGATTCCGTAATCCCGTGGTTGTTACTATCATTCCCCTTTTTGTGATCCCGTAATCCCATAGGTGTAACTATCATCCCCTTTTGTGATCCCGTAATCCCTAATCCCATGCGTGTAACTATCATTCACTTGTGTGATCCCGTAATCCCATGGGTGTTATTATCATTCCCGATTTGTGATCCCGTTACGGAGATGCAATAATAACCCGGAAGACTCCGGCGCGGTTGATTTCTTTACGTGGTATGTTAAAATCATCATAGGTATCGCTCTCATTTTATTGGCTGAATATAACAAGTCGTTTTCGAATAAGTTCATCTGCATTTTTTTTAGTTTATTCCTTGGTTAAAATAGTTACATTTTATTAATATTTCCGGGGAAATAAAACGGGGCATGCCAACTATTTCGTAAGAGCGTGGAAATTGAGAATTGAATGGAACCGCAACCCTTTACATGCCTGGTTCCTGCAGTTGAACTGTTTCCTTTGTGCTAACGTTTTTACTTATCTACTGCAGACATTGTTTAAAAACACTCCGACAAAAGGTGTTTTTTCAAAACTTTTGAATAATTAAACCTACCTTTAAAGAGATTTTCCGTCCTTCTACGGTGTTGTTTGTAAAGTCGTCTGATGCGAGTTTAATGAATTTGGGAAAGGGCTGTTTGTTTTACAGCTGTTTGTTTTACAGCTGTTTGTTTTACAGCTGTTTGAAATATCAACAATAATTATATTAAAATAATCTGTGTAGATTCAGATCAACCAGCTCTGCAACACACTCTACTCTGGACGTTCACTGTTTGCCAGTATGAGTTATTCACTCTACTTAATATTTATTCATTTAACACCGGCTGTAAAACAAATTATTTCCACGAATATCAATCCGTGATTGTTAAGTCGCTAACGACCTGGATGTATTCCCAGGCAGGGATCGAATTAGATTCTTGAAAAATTCTTAACGATGATTGACAAACGTTAATGTTAATTACGTGATGTGCCTTTTACGTCAATGGGTTAACATATCTATATGAGAAGGTAGCCGGTTGCCCGGGCAGTAATGCCGTGTGGTGTACGCGAACTTGCTGCCGTGACATAACGGACATAATGCTGCAGACGGTTTTCCAATCTCCAGTCAATCAATCTTGCAACTTATATGTATCATTTCTAAATGTCTACATACGGTACATCTACTCAGTACTCGCATCTATGGTTTTTGAAAACACTACACCTTGACTGTAGCAGACAACTTTTGAAAATAGTTTTCAAAATGAGAAATCACTGATAATGAGCAAGTTATCCTTGCTCGATACTGTTTTCCTTTTTTTCAAATACTTTCAATCATAAAGAATGTCAAAAGTTTTCTTTGTTAAGATTTTTTTTTGTTAAAGGTTATACTAATAAATGCATTGAGTTTACTTCTTTGTTTGAATAAAAAAAGAGTCTGGTTGATTCATTTATATCGTTATCCTTTTTCCCACATACGAAATATCTGAAAATGTCTTCAACAAATTCAAATTCAAACAATATTTTTAAAAGTGGTCTGATGAAAAATCTTTCTTTGTTTCCATGTTAATCCTCCAGTTTCAATCCCCAATTGTCACACTTTCTTATTATTTACAAGTTTCCAGTGCATCCTGAACATATTCACAATGAATTCAAATTCAAAGTAAATCAACCCATTATATTGTTAAATGAGCTATAGAATAAAATCTGACCGTTGACATGTCTGGGTCAAGCATTTCGTTTTCTAGTATACTGCAGGTGGAAATACTGTTTGACGGTAAGCTGTTGTTGGTTTCAGAATGCGTTCTTGCCTCATAGGAAAGCAAGAAGTAACGTTATTTTAATTATTTACTTTCATAAAAATCTGAAAATCATCCCAAATAATCTAGTCTGTTTTCAGAAATGATCGCGCACCATTGAAAATGATATAAATGGCGATAACAAGATGCTGAGATTCACCCTTTCATAACGTATAATTAATGGAAAACTTGAATCCCAGTCTATGTTATTGGCGAAATGCCAACATTGAACCGTTACCCAGGAAAAACAAACCATAAGGGTATTCCAGAATTGTGTAGATACGGATGAGACAGATCTAACATTCACTGCTCACTGTTATTGTTTGCAGTTGAACGTCGTTTTCAACGGTGTTTTAGTTATATCAAAGCGGTCAGTTCACCTATCGTGTATTTCCTAGCGTTCTCACAGCTGTATTATACACACATTCGTCCCAGATAACTGGCTATAGGTTCCCACACAGACTTTATAGCCCAATGACGGAAGACGAATGATGCTAGTCGCAATGAGTTATGTTAATCATTGGAAAGAATGAATGGCCGAGTCGGGGTTATAACTCAAGACCCCCGGACTGATAGCCCATTTGAAAATACAGTGAAAATGTCAACAGTTCCTACACATGTGCTGATCTTAATCCAACGCCTATTGAACTGTTCTGTTTCTTGTCTAGAACAGTTCAGTCAAGGTCCAGAAAAGTAAGGTAAACGAAGCAATTAGCGCATCGGTTTTTGTGCTGTTCGCAGTCATACACATATACAAATGTACCGGAAATACTTCTGTTTTGAAACCTTTCTTGCCCGTAATCATCTCCGACTTTTCAGACATCCGATTGCAAGAAATAAACCAGCAATACATACACACAAATCTACATTATTGATACCGGATTGCTAAAACTGAAAGGAAATCAAATACATATATACATCTCTAAGTTCTCATCTTAAAGAAACATGCAGCAATGCTAGTTATTGAATGCCAAATGAAACGGCTTTGAGGTACTACGACCCGGAAGTACCCGGAAGTACCCGGAACTGAACCTGCTTTGGAGTGACAATATGTGTTCTGTCACGTGTTCAATAGTTAATGAAACAGAAATATCTTTCGCGAAAACCTAATGGATATTTTTAGTAATTTTCCATGAAAAGTGCACGAAATAAATTATTTTCGAGTTTATTGATCAAGTTTATCCAACATAGATTTCAAAACACATATGAAGCTAATTTAACATCAGAAGAATAAGAAATTGCATTATATTTATTGTTCGAGTCGAACATATTGCCAGTATAAGGCTTACCCCTTTCCCACATACAACAAATGTGAAGCAGACCGCTTTAAAAATAACTTGGCTAGAGTATAACAAATCTGTATTAGTGAAGTTTATTTATGGAAAGAGTTGAACAAATGTTGCCAGCGGAAAAATATGAGTTGATGTGAGCAAGTTCTGCTTTTGTCACAAAAGAGTTTACGAGACACACTGGATTTACCTGTCAACAGTGACATTTGAAACACACTTATTTTGATGATGGACTATTCTACAACCTGTTCGTCAGATAAACAGTTCAATGTTGGTTATTTTTTCTTCTTATCGCAGCAGAAGTAATTACCGCGAAGTCTGGGATACCATTTCCTCCTCACCCTTTGTCTCATACAGCCTAGCTACAGTTGACGTCATTGAAACACAAAGCACATTTCATGAAACGTCTTTACATAACTATTATTGAATATAGTAAACATTATGGAAAAAGTTGAAATTGCGCATAATGCACAATTTCTCCTTTTGCCACACTGTGTTCAACTACTGTCTGTTGAAGATGTGTCTCCTCTTGTGTGAAAGGGTTAATATATAACACATTGCTGCGCACACTCTTCAACTTGTAAACATATTTAGAGGACTGATACTTATTGAACATTACATCCATTTCAGGTACAATGTGTACATAACACTTTCCTACGTACAACACATCTACAGCAGACGCCCTTCAAAAGTTACCCGTATCGTTATGGAAAATCTCTTTAACCCTCATATAGACGCGTTCTGACGCCTCTGCAGCCGACGGATTTTTGAAAACATGGCACTTGACAAAAGAAGAAATTGCTCAAAACGAGCAATTTCTCCTTTTGCCACAATGTTTTCCACTTTTAGTCATAGGTTATCCATTCAATTATAGAGATTTTCTATTTTTTGACCAAAAATGTTCAAAGTCGTCTGCTGCATAATTGTCGTATGAGGGAAAGGGTTAAATGAAAGTATAATTTTGAAAAGTTCAAAAGATTGTCGCAAATAGACACAAATAGAAACATCTCACATGATCACCATTTCATCTCTTGCCACACTTTGAGGAACCGTATATTGCAGTGTGGCATTTTGAAAAGCATCCATCAATTTGATTCCCGATTTCAAACAGAAATACATATTTACAATTTCGGAGAACATACTCCAAAAGTGTCTCAACCTAACATCGCATATAATCAAAGCGCCGATGGCACAGTAGTGGCGATCGTGTAGAAAATCTTGCAAAGTAACAAGCAGTATCTCGGTGTAGGCCTTGCTATTTTCAATATATATAGGCATATACGATAATAATCGATCTCCAACTCAATTCGGCTACACTTTCAGCATTGACGCTAGAACGTACAGGCGTGTATAACATGTACACTGCATGACATCGAATCCTTTAAACCTTTGTAAACCAGTATTATCATCTAGACGCTTTCATATATTGCAACAACTACAAAATAAAGCGTTTATAATATTGAGATTTAAGAACAATCGATAACCATTCTTGCGAGCTATTTATAGAACCTTTTGGAATTTCCAGACGCCTTCCACTGCGTAATTGATGTGTTTTGAGTATCATGAGAGTTACAGAACGTCAATGATATTTATTATCTGCCCAAACAGGAAGAAAGATAATATTTACATAATTTAACTCTATGTAGATACTTAGTATCAATCCGGTTCCAAAGTAGCACTTACATGATTATTATTAATCGTGTCTCTGCATCACTGATGGAACTATATATTTGGCGGTTTAACGGATGTAGGTTACTTGGTTTGCAGTAAGGCTTTTCAAAACTGACTTTGTATTTTTTTTCGTTGTTGTTGTTTCTGTTAGCATTGTGGCGATTGTCAAACCAATCTCCACAAAAAAGTACCAAACGTTAGTCAAGATATTTGAATTTTGAGGAAAAGCATAGAAGCTTGGAGCGTAAGTGGTTAATGAGAGGTGAAAATAAAATTTAATGTATACTTGTACAATGATTCCATCAACTTCGAATGCATATATAAAAGTTAATCACAATAGATTTGCAAAGACATTTTCAAACTGTAATCTCCCGTATACTTGGTATTTGTGATCAGTTAGTGAGGAGATCAAAACTATCACATAAACGGGTTATGGCGATTAGTAGTCGATTACATCACCTACATCACTGAATGCGTTCTTAGAGCGCCTCATTGTTTATAAGTGCAATTAATAAATAATGTGTACATGAATGTTCAAGTGTCATTCAATGCTTTGCCCAGAGCCCCTTGCTGTCTGTACTTTCAGTGCGTTTAAAAATTACCGAAAATGTTCCATGTATAATAATATACGGCATATTGCTAAATAAGTCTGCAGACTTATCAATAAATGATAGGAATATGTCCTGTATCTTCAAATAGTGATATCACATAAAATATTTTCTTATATGAATTATGTCTTCCATCCGTGAGTAATATTGAATAACTCTAGAAAAACGTTCTTGCTTAACTATGCGTTCGTACGGTATGCATTTCTGCCTTCATGTAAACATATTTGCAAATATGAAACTGTGTTGTTATTGCCCAAAAAATTGTATCAAATGACCTGCTACCAGTGGTACCGTCTAACAGCACTTTCAGTGCTGCAGAGACGTCATAAAGTGTTATGAAGCGTCTATCTGTGGGAACGGAATATCCCTGGTATGTGTGTATGTGTGTATGCGTGTATGTGTGTATTAAATTGGAATAAAAGAAGGAACATGATTTCGTAATTTGCCGACACATGAAATCGTATGGAACAGATGGCGTTTGAAAACATTATGGAAACAAGGAGGAATTGCTCAAAACTAACAATTTCTCCTTTTCTCATGCTGTTTTCAACCCTGTATGAAGATATAAATCCGCTGTTCTTAGATATTAATCTTTTCCTTAATTGATATCAAACGAGACTTCTCGTTAAATAATGCATCAATAATTAACCACCGTTACGTCAATTAAGGTTATGTGGTAACACTTTATTTGGAGGTAAATTTCCACTGAAACCCCACAAAATGGTTGACGTGTTAACTATTCGTAACACCAATGACGGTTTTGTTCTCAGACAGAAGACATTTTTCTGCAGGGAAATACTCTTGTTTAGGTCAGTGATTAGTTATTGTAAATCAATTTCGAGAGAAATAAAAATGCAAACTGTTTTCCGAGCTGTAATATTTTGTTTGTTGGTTTGAATGGTGATTGACGCCTCCATGTATACCAGGGTGCTTCATTAACCCTTTCCCTCATACAGACGCTTTCTGACGCCTCTGCAGCAGATGGCTTTGTGAAAACATAGTGACAAAAGAAGAAATTGCTCAAAACGAGCAATTTCTCCTTTTGCCATAATGTTTTCAACTTTTAGTCATAGGTTATCCGTTCAATTATAGAGATTTTCTTTTTTTGGACAAAATATGTTCAAAGTCGTCTGCTGCAGAATCGTCGTATGAGGGAGAGTGTTAAAACAGGATATGACCAGTTTTATCCGTGTCTAGCCTGGTACTGATGTATCAGTCGTCATGCTATTACCGCAACCCTGATGATTGATTGATTGATTGATTGATATAATGCCATCTTCAACAACTTTCATATCACTGCGACACAGTTTCCAGTCTTTCTCACACCAGAACTCCATAAAACAGCCTTTGATACATTTTCATATAGACTTACAATATAAACCACAGGTTCAGTCTGCATTTACATACAGTCTAATCATTAGGCTTATTAGGTCTGGATAAATCGCTACTTTTTTATCATATTTTATAAAATAATTGTTCATAAACATTTTTTTTTTTGTATGGTGTCTTTCCCATTTTCAACAGTCTTTTAATTGTATGAGCCGTGACGCGAAAAAACCAACAGTGTGGACTCTGTGTAAAGTATCGTCCCGGATCAGCTTAAGCATGTCGCGGAGACTAATCCGGATAGAGATCTTTCGCCTCCTGTTGATTTTCTGTTTCAGGAATCATTACTATATACATTTATCCCCCTTAGACGGAATGTGTCGGCCCGGATCAGTCTGTGCGGACTGCATAGGCTGATCTAGGTCGGTACATTACGCAGAGGCCATAATGTTGGTTTCTCGCGGGACGGCTCAATCTTTTTATCACGACGTTTCCTTGGTTATTTACAAGTACTGACGGTAGCATGTATTCTGACACCGATGCATCGGTTGTAATGCTTATACATAACCCTGAGAGCCAAGGAGGGAAGCAGTTAATACCAACGTCTAAGTCTTGGGTATGACCCGCCCGGGACTCGAACATTGTTCTTTTGCTCCCAAGGCGGACGCTGTAGCCACTACACGAGGTGTGTTTATAACGGGTGAAGGGATTCAGAGGGATAAGGGTAAACAATCAGCCTCGTAATCTCCAGGTATCTATCACATTTACAAAAACAATTTCTCACCAACGAACATCACCACCCACGATATTCGCTGTCTGCGGAACTCTGTTACGCAATGAGTGTTTACGGCTGGTAATGTTTTATACCCTCGCAAACGTAGTTTGAAGGGGGTATACTGGAATAAGCCTGTCGGTCGGTCGGTCGGTCGGTCGGTCGGTCGGTCGGTCGGTCGGTCGGTCATGCGGTCGGTCGGTCATGCGGTCGGTCGGTCTGTCAGCAAAATCTGTTCCATTGTACTCCTCCTTCAGTTTCTACCTGATTGACTTGATACTTGGCATAAATGTTAATCAGGAGTAGTAGATGTGAAAGACGCAAATTTCATGTCCCTGTGACCTTGACCTTGACCTCTGACCTTGAAATAGGATTTTTTTTTGTTAAAATCTAATCTGTTGTACTCCTCCTTCAGTTTCAACCTGATTTACTTGATACTTGGCATAAATGTTAATCAGGAGTAGTAGATGTGCAAGAGGCAAATTTCATGTCCCTGTGACCTTGACCTCTGACCTTAAAATAGGATTTTTTTTGGTTAAAATCTAATCTGTTGTACTCCTCCTTCAGTTTCAACCTGATTTACTTCATACTTTGCATAAATGTTTATCATGAATAGTAGATGTGCAAGACGCAAATTTCATGTCCCTGTGACCTTCACTTTGACCTCTGACCTTGAAATAGGAATTAGTTTTGTTAAAATCTAATCTGTTGTACTCCTCCTTCAGTTTCAACCTGATTTACTTCATACTTGGCATAAATGTTAATCAGGAGTATAAGATGTGCAACACGCAAATTGCATGTCCCTGTGACATTGACCTTGACCTCTGACCTTGAAATAGGATTTTTTTTGTTAAAATCTAATCTATTGTACTCCTCCTTTAGTTTCAACCTGATTTACTTGATACTTGGCATAAATGCTAATCAAGAGTAGTAGATGTGCAAGACGCAAATTTCATGTCCCCGTGACCTTGACCTCTGACCTTGAAATAGGATTTTTTGTTTGTTAAAATCTAATCTGTTGTACTCCTCCTTCAGTTTCAACCTGATTTACTTGATACTTGGCATAAATGTTAATCAGGAGAAGTAGATGCGCAAGACGCAAAGTTCATGTCCCTGTGACCTTGACCTTGACCTTTGACCTTGAAATAGGAATTTATTTGTTAAAATCTAATCTGTTGTACTCCTCCTTCATGTTCAACCTGATTTTCTTCATACATGGCATAAATGTTAATCAGGAGTAGTAGATGTGCAACACACAACTTTCATGTCCCTGTGACCTTGACCTTGACCTCTGACCTTGAAATAGGATTTTTTTTTGTTAAAATCTAATTTGTTGTACTCCTCCTTCAGTTTCAACCTGATTTACTTTCATGTCCCTGTGACCTTCACCTCTGACCTTGAAATAGGATTTTTTTTTGTTAAATTCTAATCTGTTGTACTCCTCCTTCAGTTTCAACCTGATTTACTTCATACTTGGCATAAATGTTAATCAGGAGTAGTAGATGTGCAAGACGCAAATTTCATGTCCCTGTGACCTTCACCTCTGACCTTGAAATAGGATTTTTTTTCTTAAAATCTAATCTGGTGCGTCATGTCATTCCAACATACTACAGTGACCACTTGATTGTGTCTGGTGCTGTTCCCTTCAAGAAGCTGTGCTAGTGTCAAGAGGTAGACCATGATATTATATTACATTATAGCTACTGTAAACTACCTAAATTACGTAAGGATTTTATATTCCCTTATATTCGCAAGCTGATCTCCTCGCGAAATTAATACCTTGCGAAAATATATCGATTAGAAGTGAAATTTAAACTTCTGCTACTTATTCTCAAAATTAAAATATCAAAATATCAAAATCATGATAAATATTTAAAATAGGTCCTCGCGAGTATTCAGTAGTTTACAGTAAAAACCTTGTTACTATTTGAATAAAGAATGTGGTTCATTTTCTTCTTGTTTGTTTGTTTTCTGAAACTAGAAAACTAAATCAAAACTTATTTCATGAGGAAATAGTACTTTATGCGGATTGTATTTTATGCATTAGAAAATGTTCCTGACAACATTTCTTTTTAAATTAGATTTGTATATTGCTTTTTGATATCATCTTAGTATTTCTTTTTGATACTGATATTCAAATTGTCTGAGTCAAAGATAATACTGTGAGATATAATATATGTCAGGGGTTGGGGCGGGGGTATTAATCACCTTTAGTGATAGTTCTAGTTTTTAAATTGCAGCTGATTACGTCTTTTCTTTACTGCGGCTGATAACTTTTTACCATTTCGGCGCTGGTAACGTTTTGAGACTACGGCTGGTAACGGTGTTTAGATTACGGCTGGTAACGTTTTGAGACTACGACTGGTAACGGTGTTTAGACTACGGCTGGTAACGGTGTTTAGACTACGGCTGGTAACGTTTTGAGACTACGGCTGGTAACGTTTTGAGACTACGGCTGGTAACGATGTTTAGACTACGGCTGGTAACGGTGTTTAGACTACGGCTGGTAACGGTGTTTAGACTACGGCTGGTAACGTTTTGAGACTACGGCTGGTAACGTTTTGAGACTACGGCTGGTAACGTTTTCAGACTACGGCTGGTGACGGTGTTTAGACTATGGCTTGTAACGGTGTTTAAACTACGGCTGGTGACGGTGTTTAGACTACGGCTGGTAACGTTTTCAGACTACGGCTGGTGACGGTGTTTAGACTACGGCTGGTAACGTTTTCAGACTACGGCTGGTGACGGTGTTTAGACTACGGCTTGTAACGGTGTTTAGACTACGGCTGGTAACGTTTTGAGACTACGGCTGGTAACGGTGTTTAGACTACGGCTGGTAACGTTTTCAGACTACGGCTGGTGACGGTGTTTATACTACGGCTTGTAACGGTGTTTAGACTACGGCTGGTAACGTTTTGAGACTACGGCTGGTAACGGTGTTTAGACTACGGCTGGTAACGTTTTGAGACTACGGCTGGTGACGGTGTTTAGACTACGGCTGGTAACGTTTTGAGACTACGGCTTGTAACGGTGTTTAGACCACGGCTGGTAACGTTTTGAGACTACGGCTGGTGACGGTGTTTAGACTACGGCTGGTAACGGTGTTTAGACTACGGCTGGTAACGTTTTGAGACTACGGCTGGTAACGGTGTTTAGACTACGGATGGTAACGTTTTGAGACTACGGCTGGTGACGGTGTTTAGACTGCGGCTGGTAACGTTTTGAGACTACGGCTTGTAACGGTGTTTAGACTACGGCTGGTAACGTTTTGAGACTACGGCTGGTGACGGTGTTTAGACTACGGCTTGTAACGGTGTTTAGACTACGGCTGGTAACGTTTTGAGACTACGGCTGGTAACGGTGTTTAGACTACGGATGGTAACGTTTTGAGACTACGGCTTGTAACTTTTTGAGACTACGGCTTGTAACGGTGTTTAGACTACGGCTGGTAACGTTTTGAGACTACGGCTGGTAACGGTGTTTAGACTACGGCTGGTAACGTTTTGAGACTACGGCTGGTTACGGTGTTTAGACTACGGCTGGTAACGTTTTGAGACTACGGCTGGTGACGGTGTTTAGACTACGGCTGGTAACGGTTTCAAGACTACAGCTTGTAACTGGTTTTGAACTACGGATGGTAACGTTTTTAAACTACGACTGCTAACGATTTTAGAGTAGTGTTGGTAATTTTGAATACGTCTGGTAATGGACTTTGGTCTACAGCTGAAAACGATTTTTGGTCTACGGCCGGTAACGAGTTTTTTTGACAAATAAAAGTTGCAGTCGGGATGTTCGGATTTTGGCCACGGACAGGCGCGTGACAACACTGCTTGCGGAGTTCGGCGTGAATTTAGAGTTACATTTGAATACCATCTTTCGCGTTCAATATTGCTTGAAAAGGAGCTGGAAACACGCTATTTCTAACTTCATCCACATATTGCCTATTGCTTTGATAATCTAAGCAGCTCTTCAATTTTACACTTACCCCTGCGTTTTTGTAGGGTGATTTTTGGAGTAAAGGGTAAAATTACCCTTTTTGTCCTACCTTTTGTTCACCCTGTTTCAGACCAATGTTGAGGCCAACTCTTTCCAAATAAATTGTCAGAAGTGTGAATTCCTGTCATTGTCTAATCATTCTGGATCTCCTTGATACAGGAAAACCCTTTTAATAATAACAAGTTCAAGTTCAATTCTTTATTTGCATAACATTTTACATGTAGTTGCAACATATACATAATAAACAATTGTATAGCAATACATACAGTATAGTTTCAATAGATGACATGTGATATATAATATTCTAGAATAGTGTAATTAATTAATACGTACAAGTTGACTAAATTTAGAATAGTTTATTTTGTGGGTTTAAAATAGCACCTTTTTCGGATTTCTATCCGTCTATGGTACTGTTTTAGATTCGCGTTTAGTATTGGCCATGTATATGTATTTACTAAGTTTTCGTAGTATACTTAGTTTATCATTTTTCATTAGTTGTTAAAATGTATACAGTGATGGCCAAATATGATAATATTTTGGAAGTAAATTAATTCTTAGTTGACGATACAAAGGACATATAAGTATAAAATGATATTCATTTTCGATAACATTCAAGTTGCACATTTTACATATTTTATTTTCCCTATGGATGTTATTATATCGTCCTTCCTCAATTAATAAATGGGATGAACATCTTAGTCTTGTCATTGTAACTCTGTAATTATTGTTATTAACACAATCGAGATATTTTTCGGGTTTAAAGTAGCTTTTAAAAATCTGTAACATTGTAATTTTGCAGAATTATCTAAATCTGAAAACCAATTTTGAATGTAACTATCTTTTATTTGCTAGTAACAATTGCCCAATGTCTGATTTCATGTGCATATATGATAAACCGAGACTATCCAGTAAATTGTTAATATATTTATGAAAAGTATTTACAATATTGCCCTGTGCATCTTTCATGTTATAAACCTTATATAAAAGCGTATTAGGAGATGTTTTAATTTTTTTCCAATATTTAATAATTGCTATCTTACGTAATACAAGTAAAGGATATCTTCCAACTTTTCCGTATACTGCTGCTGATGGTGTTTGTTTCCTCACACCCAGAATTCGTTTTAAAAACTTTAAATGTACTTTTTCTACGTCGTTAGCTTTATGAAGACCCCATACATTAACCCCATACATCAAAATTGGTAAAATAAGTGAATCGAACCATTTAAACTTTTCGCCCACCTTTAAAGGAATTTGCCCAAATGAAAAATACAACGCGAAAATAGCTTTCATAGCTTGTTCAGATAACCTTTTCTGTGACATGTAGAACTTTCCATTGTAGGACAATGTAACACCCAAATATGTAACATGTGTGACTGTATTTAATTTCATTCCGTTGTAAACCATTTCAGGATCAATACTTGGGCGTCCATTGTTACATACCATAATAACGTTTTTTTTATTATTTACTGTCAGACCCCATGTATTACAATAAGTAATATAAGGAGTGTAAGCCTTCTTTAGTGTATGAAAACAGTACTGCATCGTCTGCAAAAAGTAACAGAAATAACTTAATGTTGTTCAGGGTAAAATAATCGTTATTTGTAATAAGGTTCTCATAGAAATAATTGCTGAAAAGAATGAACAACAACGGTGAACTCGGCTCGCCTTGTTTGACTCCGCTGAAGCATTCGAAACAGTCACTCAATGTCTTATCTGATCTTACACAGGTCTTGACATCTGTATATATAACTTTTAACATATTAACGATTTTCGAAGAAGCTCCCAGTTGTAATAACTTAAACCACAGACCATTTCGATAGACTGTATCGAATGCTTTACTTAAATCGACAAAAGCATAATAATGTTTTTTCTTCTCAACATTCAGAACAATCTGTATAATGGCATTTAATAAAAATAGACAATCACTCGTTCCTTTACCGTTTCGGAATCCAAACTGATACTCAGTCATAACATTATTAATTTCTGCCCAATCTCTAAGACGCTTTTCTAACATAATTGATAACATTTTGGAGAAAATACTGGTTAGGCTTATCCCTCTGTGATTGTCACATACGAATTATCTCCCTTTTTAGGTACTGGGACAATTACACCCATAGACCAGTTTGAGGAATAACACAACGGATATTATGAGAAATCTTGAGAGAATAACAGTTGGGGTGTACCCAGGAAACAGAAAATCAGCTTTCAACTATGTTTTGTAACCTTTAGACTACGGCTGATCACGCTTTTATTGGTAACGGCTTTTAGACTACAGCTAGTATCGGGTTTCTGACTCCGGCTGGTAATTGTTTTCTGACTCCAGCTTGTAACGGTTTTCTGATGATTTTGACACGTTTATGTTCCTATCTGGTGATATAACCTGACTATTATATCGGAACATCGTCCATAATGGTAATAACTACCAACTTTTGTGATTCATTTTCATTTATTTATTGCTTGTGGTAGAAAGGTCCGTTCTGATAAATTAAATTAAATATATCTTTGTTTCTAAATTTTTTTATATCTGAATGACCAGAACACCGTTTTAGCTGGTTAAGCTATCCTTAAGCTATATCTGATATTTGAAAGGGAAAGACTTTCATACAAAGACGGAATGATTGTGTAGACTTCAGATGTTCACACCTTGGTGGCTGCACTGACCAATTCACAAGCGCTTCGTGTATACAACTACGCATTCGGTACCAACAGTAAACCGAAAACTATTACTCGCCTTCATGATTATCGAACGATATTTCTAAAAGTGATTATTGTATATTTATGTTTTATATACCAAATGAAAGATTGAAAAGTTAACTTTAATTTGACACCAATCTTTTTCAAACTAAACATGAAATAATGACGCAAAGCTATCAAATGAAAAGCCCGTTATAACTATTTTACAGACAGATTGTAACGATTCGGACATTTGAGCCGTGTCAAAGTCGCCTTGTTGCATTCTGAGATTGTTGAGGACTCAGATGAGTTTTAGTCACTGGTGTAATCTTTGTAATCTTTGTTAAACTAGAAGAGTAATCAACTACTTCTTCTTTACGTAAATACACCTTTATGTGGTATTAAAACGGAAATGCAGGTTAGACCTATAAGCATATCATATAACGCGGCGTATTTGACAATTTGCACAATATTGCCAGAAATACGAGGCATTTTTAATACTTCAATCTATTGAGAAATCTATTTTTTGTACAAGCATGTAATTCTACGAAGTGCTCTTTTTTTTTTATTTAGATAAGGAGAAATAGCTCGAATACGTACGTAACTTAATATCTTAGGGGAATAAAAAATGATTTGTGAATGACACACTGTCTGTCTAGATTCACACTTAAGATCATAGATTACGTTATTTGAGAAAACTAAATGTGAGCTAAGCCAATAATTCCCAACATTATGTAGTGAGATTTACACCATTTCCAGGCGTCAAAATCCATTAGCGTGTCCGGTATAGGAGATATAAGTGGTCGTTATTTTGAGTTATATATGGGTAGTTGTTCCTGTTATTTTGATGTATGAGTGGTTGCTAAAACGGGTAGTTGTTCCTGTTTTATTGATGTATGAGTGGTCGCTAAAACGGGTAGTTGTTCTTGTTGTATTGGTGTATGAGTGGTCGCTAAAACGGGTAGTTGTTCCTGTTTTATTGTTGTATGAGTGGTCGCTAAAACGGGTAGTTGTTCCTGTTTTATTGATGTATGAGTGGTCGCTAAAACGAGTAGTTGTTCCTGTTTTATTGATGTATGAGTGGTCGCTAAAACGAGTAGTTGTTCCTGTTTTATTGATGTATGAGTGGTCGCTAAAACGAGTAGTTGTTCCTGTTTTATTGATGTATGAGTGGTCGCTAAAACGAGTAGTTGTTCCTGTTTTATTGATGTATGAGTGGTCGCTAAAACGGGTAGTTGTTCCTGTTTTATTGATGTATGAGTGGTCGCTAAAACGGGTAGTTGTTCCTGTTTTATTGATGTATGAGTGGTCGCTAAAACGAGTAGTTGTTCCTGTTTTATTGATGTATGAGTGGTCGCTAAAACGGGTAGTTGTTCTTGTTTTATTGATGTATGAGTGGTCGCTAAAACGAGTAGTTGTTCCTGTTTTATTGATGGATGAGTGGTCGCTAAAACGAGTAGTTGTTCCTGTTTTATTGATGTATGAGTGGTCGCTAAAACGAGTAGTTGTTCCTGTTTTATTGATGTATGAGTGGTCGCTAAAACGGGTAGTTGTTCCTGTTTTATTGATGTATGAGTGGTCGCTAAAACGGGTAGTTGTTCTTGTTTTATTGATGTATGAGTGGTCGCTAAAACGAGTAGTTGTTCCTGTTTTATTGATGTATGAGTGGTCGCTAAAACGAGTAGTTGTTCCTGTTTTATTGATGTATGAGTGGTCGCTAAAACGAGTAGTTGTTCCTGTTTTATTGATGTATGAGTGGTCGCTAAAGCGGGTAGTTGTTCCTGTTTTATTGATGTATGAGTGGTCGCTAAAACGGGTAGTTGTTCCTGTTTTATTGATGTATGAGTGGTCGCTAAAACGGGTAGTTGTTCCTGTTTTATTGATGTATGAGTGGTCGCTAAAACGAGTAGTTGTTCCTGTTTTATTGATGTATGAGTGGTCGCTAAAACGAGTAGTTGTTCCTGTTTTATTGATGTATGAGTGGTCGCTAAAACGAGTAGTTGTTCCTGTTTTATTGATGTATGAGTGGTCGCTAAAACGAGTAGTTGTTCCTGTTTTATTGATGTATGAGTGGTCGCTAAAACGAGTAGTTGTTCTTGTTGTATTGGTGTATGAGTGGTTGCTAAAACGGGTAGTTGTTCCTGTTTTATTGATGTATGAGTGGTCGCTAAAACGAGTAGTTGTTCCTGTTTTATTGATGTATGAGTGGTCGCTAAAACGGGTAGTTGTTCTTGTTGTATTGGTGTATGAGTGGTTGCTAAAACGGGTAGTTGTTCCTGTTATTTTGATGTATGAGTGGTCGCTAAAACGGGTAGTTGTTCCTGTTTTATTGATGTATGAGTGGTCGCTAAAACGGGTAGTTGTTCCTGTTTTATTGATGTATGAGTGGTCGCTAAAACGGGTAGTTGTTCCTGTTTTATTGATGTATGAGTGGTCGCTAAAACGGGTAGTTGTTCCTGTTTTATTGATGTATGAGTGGTCGCTAAAACGGGTAGTTGTTCTTGTTGTATTGGTGTATGAGTGGTCGCTAAAACGGGTAGTTGTTCCTGTTTTATTGTTGTATGAGTGGTCGCTAAAACGGGTAGTTGTTCCTGTTTTATTGATGTATGAGTGGTCGCTAAAACGAGTAGTTGTTCCTGTTTTATTGATGTATGAGTGGTCGCTAAAACGAGTAGTTGTTCCTGTTTTATTGATGTATGAGTGGTCGCTAAAACGAGTAGTTGTTCTTGTTTTATTGATGTATGAGTGGTCGCTAAAACGAGTAGTTGTTCCTGTTTTATTGATGTATGAGTGGTCGCTAAAACGAGTAGTTGTTCCTGTTTTATTGATGTATGAGTGGTCGCTAAAACGAGTAGTTGTTCCTGTTTTATTGATGTATGAGTGGTCGCTAAAACGAGTAGTTGTTCCTGTTTTATTGATGTATGAGTGGTCGCTAAAACGAGTAGTTGTTCCTGTTTTATTGATGTATGAGTGGTCGCTAAAACGGGTAGTTGTTCCTGTTGTATTGGTGTATGAGTGGTCGCTAAAACGGGTAGTTGTTCCTGTTTTATTGATGTATGAGTGGTCGCTAAAACGAGTAGTTGTTCCTGTTTTATTGATGTATGAGTGGTCGCTAAAACGGGTAGTTGTTCCTGTTTTATTGATGTATGAGTGGTCGCTAAAACGAGTAGTTGTTCTTGTTGTATTGGTGTATGAGTGGTTGCTAAAACGGGTAGTTGTTCCTGTTTTATTGATGTATGAGTGGTCGCTAAAACGAGTAGTTGTTCCTGTTTTATTGATGTATGAGTGGTCGCTAAAACGGGTAGTTGTTCTTGTTGTATTGGTGTATGAGTGGTTGCTAAAACGGGTAGTTGTTCCTGTTATTTTGATGTATGAGTGGTCGCTAAAACGGGTAGTTGTTCCTGTTTTATTGATGTATGAGTGGTCGCTAAAACGAGTAGTTGTTCCTGTTTTATTGATGTATGAGTGGTCGCTAAAACGAGTAGTTGTTCTTGTTGTATTGATGTATGAGTGGTCGCTAAAACGGGTAGTTGTTCCTGTTTTATTGATGTATGAGTGGTCGCTAAAACGAGTAGTTGTTCCTGTTTTATTGATGTATGAGTGGTCGCTAAAACGGGTAGTTGTTCCTGTTTTATTGATGTATGAGTGGTCGCTAAAACGGGTAGTTGTTCCTGTTGTATTGTTGTATGAGTGGTTGCTAAAACGGGTAGTTGTTCCTGTTTTATTGATGTATGAGTGGTCGCTAAAACGGGTAGTTGTTCCTGTTTTATTGATGGATGAGTGGTCGCTAAAACGGGTAGTTGTTCCTGTTTTATTGATGTATGAGTGGTCGCTAAAACGGGTAGTTGTTCCTGTTTTATTGATGTATGAGTGGTTGCTAAAACGGGTAGTTGTTCCTGTTTTATTGATGTATGAGTGGTCGCTAAAACGAGTAGTTGTTCCTTTTATTGATGTATGAGTGGTCGCTAAAACGGGTAGTTGTTCCTGTTTTATTGATGTATGAGTGGTCGCTAAAACGGCTAGTTGTTCTTGTTGTATTGGTGTATGAGTGGTTGCTAAAACGGGTAGTTGTTCCTGTTTTATTGATGTATGAGTGGTCGCTAAAACGGGTAGTTGTTCCTGTTTTATTGATGTATGAGTGGTTGCTAAAACGGGTAATTGTTTTTGTTGTATTGGTGTATGAGTGGTCGCTAAAACGAGTAGTTGTTCCTGTTTTATTGTTGTATGAGTGGTCGCTAAAACGGGTAGTTGTTCCTGTTTTATGATGTATGAGTGGTCGCTAAAACGAGTAGTTGTTCCTGTTTTATTGATGTATGAGTGGTCGCTAAAACGAGTAGTTGTTCCTGTTTTATTGATGTATGAGTGGTCGCTAAAACGGGTAGTTGTTCCTGTTTTATTGATGTATGAGTGGTCGCTAAAACGAGTAGTTGTTCCTGTTTTATTGATGTATGAGTGGTCGCTAAAACGAGTAGTTGTTCCTGTTTTATTGATGTATGAGTGGTCGCTAAAACGAGTAGTTGTTCCTGTTTTATTGATGTATGAGTGGTCGCTAAAACGAGTAGTTGTTCCTGTTTTATTGATGTATGAGTGGTCGCTAAAACGGGTAGTTGTTCTTGTTGTATTGGTGTATGAGTGGTTGCTAAAACGGGTAGTTGTTCCTGTTTTATTGATGTATGAGTGGTCGCTAAAACGGGTAGTTGTTCCTGTTTTATTGATGTATGAGTGGTCGCTAAAACGGGTAGTTGTTCTTGTTGTATTGGTGTATGAGTGGTCGCTAAAACGAGTAGTTGTTCCTGTTTTATTGATGTATGAGTGGTCGCTAAAACGGGTAGTTGTTCCTGTTTTATTGATGTATGAGTGGTCGCTAAAACGAGTAGTTGTTCCTGTTTTATTGATGTATGAGTGGTCGCTAAAGCGGGTAGTTGTTCCTGTTTTATTGATGTATGAGTGGTCGCTAAAACGAGTAGTTGTTCCTGTTTTATTGATGTATGAGTGGTCGCTAAAACGAGTAGTTGTTCCTGTTTTATTGATGTATGAGTGGTCGCTAAAACGAGTAGTTGTTCCTGTTTTATTGATGTATGAGTGGTCGCTAAAACGAGTAGTTGTTCCTGTTTTATTGATGTATGAGTGGTCGCTAAAACGAGTAGTTGTTCCTGTTTTATTGATGTATGAGTGGTCGCTAAAACGAGTAGTTGTTCCTGTTTTATTGATGTATGAGTGGTCGCTAAAACGAGTAGTTGTTCCTGTTTTATTGATGTATGAGTGGTCGCTAAAACGAGTAGTTGTTCCTGTTTTATTGATGTATGAGTGGTCGCTAAAACGAGTAGTTGTTCCTGTTTTATTGATGTATGAGTGGTCGCTAAAACGAGTAGTTGTTCCTGTTTTATTGATGTATGAGTGGTCGCTAAAACGAGTAGTTGTTCCTGTTTTATTGATGTATGAGTGGTCGCTAAAACGAGTAGTTGTTCCTGTTTTATTGATGTATGAGTGGTCGCTAAAACGAGTAGTTGTTCCTGTTTTATTGATGTATGAGTGGTCGCTAAAACGGGTAGTTGTTCCTGTTTTATTGATGTATGAGTGGTCGCTAAAACGGGTAGTTGTTCCTGTTTTATTGATGTATGAGTGGTCGCTAAAACGAGTAGTTGTTCCTGTTTTATTGATGTATGAGTGGTCGCTAAAACGAGTAGTTGTTCCTGTTTTATTGATGTATGAGTGGTCGCTAAAACGGGTAGTTGTTCCTGTTTTATTGATGTATGAGTGGTCGCTAAAACGGGTAGTTGTTCCTGTTTTATTGATGTATGAGTGGTCGCTAAAATGGGTAGTTGTTCCTGTTTTATTGATGTATGAGTGGTCGCTAAAACGAGTAGTTGTTCCTGTTTTATTGATGTATGAGTGGTCGCTAAAACGAGTAGTTGTTCCTGTTTTATTGATGTATGAGTGGTCGCTAAAACGAGTAGTTGTTCCTGTTTTATTGATGTATGAGTGGTCGCTAAAACGAGTAGTTGTTCCTGTTTTATTGATGTATGAGTGGTCGCTAAAACGAGTAGTTGTTCCTGTTTTATTGATGTATGAGTGGTCGCTAAAACGAGTAGTTGTTCCTGTTTTATTGATGTATGAGTGGTCGCTAAAACGAGTAGTTGTTCCTGTTTTATTGATGTATGAGTGTCGCTAAAACGAGTAGTTGTTCCTGTTTTATTGATGTATGAGTGGTCGCTAAAACGAGTAGTTGTTCCTGTTTTATTGATGTATGAGTGGTCGCTAAAACGAGTAGTTGTTCCTGTTTTATTGATGTATGAGTGGTCGCTAAAACGGGTAGTTGTTCCTGTTTTATTGATGTATGAGTGGTCGCTAAACGGGTAGTTGTTCCTGTTTTATTGATGTATGAGTGGTCGCTAAAACGGGTAGTTGTTCCTGTTTTATTGATGTATGAGTGGTCGCTAAAACGGGTAGTTGTTCCTGTTTTATTGGTGTATGAGTGGTCGCTAAAACGAGTAGTTGTTCCTGTTTTATTGATGTATGAGTGGTTGCTAAAACGGGTAGTTGTTCCTGTTTTATTGGTGTATGAGTGGTCGCTAAAACGAGTAGTTGTTCCTGTTTTATTGTTGTATGAGTGGTCGCTAAAACGGGTAGTTGTTCCTGTTTTATTGGTGTATGAGTGGTCGCTAAAACGAGTAGTTGTTCTTGTTTTATTGATGTATGAGTGGTCGCTAAAACGAGTAGTTGTTCTTGTTTTATTGATGTATGAGTGGTCGCTAAAACGAGTAGTTGTTCCTGTTTTATTGATGTATGAGTGGTCGCTAAAACGGGTAGTTGTTCCTGTTTTATTGATGTATGAGTGGTCGCTAAAACGGGTAGTTGTTCCTGTTTTATTGATGTATGAGTGGTCGCTAAAACGAGTAGTTGTTCCTGTTTTATTGATGTATGAGTGGTCGCTAAAACGGGTAGTTGTTCCTGTTTTATTGATGTATGAGTGGTCGCTAAAACGGGTAGTTGTTCCTGTTTTATTGATGTATGAGTGGTCGCTAAAACGGGTAGTTGTTCCTGTTTTATTGATGTATGAGTGGTCGCTAAAACGAGTAGTTGTTCCTGTTTTATTGATGTATGAGTGGTCGCTAAAACGAGTAGTTGTTCCTGTTTTATTGATGTATGAGTGGTCGCTAAAACGAGTAGTTGTTCCTGTTTTATTGATGTATGAGTGGTCGCTAAAACGGGTAGTTGTTCCTGTTTTATTGATGTATGAGTGGTCGCTAAAACGAGTAGTTGTTCCTGTTTTATTGATGTATGAGTGGTCGCTAAAACGGGTAGTTGTTCCTGTTTTATTGATGTATGAGTGGTCGCTAAAACGAGTAGTTGTTCCTGTTTTATTGATGTATGAGTGGTCGCTAAAACGAGTAGTTGTTCCTGTTTTATTGATGTATGAGTGGTCGCTAAAACGGGTAGTTGTTCCTGTTTTATTGATGTATGAGTGGTCGCTAAAACGAGTAGTTGTTCCTGTTTTATTGATGTATGAGTGGTCGCTAAAACGGGTAGTTGTTCCTGTTTTATTGATGTATGAGTGGTCGCTAAAACGAGTAGTTGTTCCTGTTTTATTGATGTATGAGTGGTCGCTAAAACGAGTAGTTGTTCCTGTTTTATTGATGTATGAGTGGTCGCTAAAGCGGGTAGTTGTTCCTGTTTTATTGATGTATGAGTGGTCGCTAAAACGGGTAGTTGTTCCTGTTTTATTGATGTATGAGTGGTCGCTAAAACGAGTAGTTGTTCCTGTTTTATTGATGTATGAGTGGTCGCTAAAACGAGTAGTTGTTCCTGTTTTATTGATGTATGAGTGGTCGCTAAAACGAGTAGTTGTTCCTGTTTTATTGATGTATGAGTGGTCGCTAAAACGAGTAGTTGTTCCTGTTTTATTGATGTATGAGTGGTCGCTAAAACGGGTAGTTGTTCCTGTTTTATTGATGTATGAGTGGTCGCTAAAACGAGTAGTTGTTCCTGTTTTATTGATGTATGAGTGGTCGCTAAAACGAGTAGTTGTTCCTGTTTTATTGATGTATGAGTGGTCGCTAAAACGAGTAGTTGTTCCTGTTTTATAGATGTATGAGTGGTCGCTAAAACGGGTAGTTGTTCCTGTTTTATTGATGTATGAGTGGTCGCTAAAACGGGTAGTTGTTCTTGTTGTATTGGTGTATGAGTGGTCGCTAAAACGGGTAGTTGTTCCTGTTTTATTGTTTTATAAGTGGTCGCTAAAACGGGTAGTTGTTCTTGTTTTATTGATGTATGAGTGGTCGCTAAAACGGGTAGTTCGTTTACATTAAGCTGATGTGGCGGTTTATAATTTACTGACAATTGAAATACACGACGGATGGGTTATGTTATTTTAATGAAAGTTTTTAAATTCTAAAAAAATATGAATGCACTTTGTGTGCATATCTTTCATTGGTTACCATGACAACAGTTAAACGAATTAGTTTTTCATAAAAATATGTGTTTTTTTAAACTATGAGAGTAGGAGAAAATTTAAAGCTTTTGGATGGATCGTGTGATACCAAGAATACACATGTTACCTTTTGAGATATGTTTACAGTGGTTGCTAAACAGGGAGCCTGCATTTAGAAAATACATACAGAAAATCTGCAGTAGACGACTTTGAAACATCTAGGCACAAACAAGGATAATCTCTTTAAATGAACATTTTGGAGAAAAAGAGAAATTGCTCACCATGTAAACGTGTCTGCTTCAGATGCGTCTATATGTGAGAAAGTGTAAACTAGTTCCCTTGAGATGAAGATATTACGGTAACATCCTACACAAATATAACTTCGGCACTTGGTCACCAGCGAAGATGAAGATCGATGAACGCCCCTGTGAAGTATTATCAGGATATTCTCTGTCCGCCATCTAGGCGTATGAGCGTCCTGGAAGACTCTTGGTATTTCTGTAAACCATAAACCATGGACCATTACCTTAAACTGATACATGTGATATCGTCCCGGACGTCCGGGTTGTTTAATAAACAACAACCATAAACAATGAACCATTACCTTAAATATATACATGTGATATCGTCCCGGACGTCCGGGTTGTTCAATAAACAACAACCATAAACAATGAACCATTACCTTAAATCTATACATGTGATATCGTCCCGGACATCCGGGTTGTTTAATAAACAACAACGTTAAACCATAAACGCCGAAGCAGAAAGCATGACTCATGAACATATAGCCATCAAGCTAAAACCATAAACCATAAACCATAAATCATAAAAAACACTAAAGCATAAAACCATAAACCATAATACTAAAACTATGAACCATCAACCATAAGCAATACACCATGAACAATAAACCGTAAAACACTAACCGTAAACCATGAATCGTAAAACACTAACCGTAAACCATGAATCGTAAAACACTAACCGTAAACCATGAATCGTTAAACACTAACCGTAAACCATGAATCGTAAAACACTAACCGTAAACCATGAATCGTAAAACACTAACCGTAAACCATGAATCGTGAAACACTAACCGTAAACCATGAATCGTAAAACACTAACCGTAAACCATGAATCGTAAACCATGAATCGTAAAGCACTAACCGTAAACCATGAATTGTAAAGCACTAACTATACAAAATACTTACAACGTTAAAGTAGTGGCCACCCTCCTTTGTCTTCATGTTTGCGGGGTAAGGATATATCATACCGGTAGTACTGGTAAATTACCCACGAAATGCTTTGATATAACTGAAATACTGTTGAAAGCGGCTAACTATAATACATAACAAGAACTGTTGGTAAGACAGCGCGCTCGACTATTCCACCGCTTATAAGACTCTGAACATCTTTAACCAGAATTTCTAAGTAAAACAGGGGCAATAATTTGCATTATATGCTGGATAGAGTTATCATATATACTTATGTCATAGCTGTAAATGATGGGAGAGCCTGGCTCTGTTCTGGTCGCACAGGGTATGGCTATGTTCTGGTCGAACAGTGCGGATGTGCCGTCTGGCCTGGCTATGTTCTGGTCGCACAGGGTATGGCTATATTCTGGTCGAACAGTGCGGATGTGCCGTCTGGCATGGCTATGTTCTGGTCGAACAGTGCGGATGTGCCGTCTGGCCTGGCTATGTTCTGGTCGAACAGTGCGGATGTGCCGCCTGGCCTGGCTATGTTCTGGTCGAACAGTGCGGATGTTCCGCCTGGCCTGACTCAGTTCTGGTCGCAAAGGGTATGGCTCTGTTCTGGTCGAACAGTGCGGATGTGCCGTCTGGCATGGCTATGTTCTGGTCGAACAGTGCGGATGTGCCGTCTGGCCTGACTATGTTCTGGTCGAACAGTGCGGATGTGCCGTCTGGCCTGGCTATGTTCTGGTCGAACAGTGCGGATGTGCCGTCTGGCCTGGCTATATTCTGGTCGATTAGTGCGGATGTGCCGTCTGGCCAGGCTATGTTCTGATCGAACAGTGTGGATGTGCAGTTTGGCCTGGCTATGTTCTGGTCGAACAGTGCGGATGTGCCGTCTAGCCTGGTATGTTCTGGTCGAACAGTGCAGATGTGCCGCCTGGTCTCGTCGAACAGTACGGATGTGCCGTCTAGCCTGGCTATGTTCTTCTCGAACAGTACGGATGTGCCGTCTGGCCTGGCTATGTCCAGGTCGAACAGTGAGGATGTGCCGTCTGACCTGGCTATGTTCTGGTCGAACAGTGCTGATGTGCCGTCTGGCCTGGCTATGTTCTGGTCGAACAGTGCGGATGTGCCGTCTGGCCTGGCTATGTTCTGGTCGAACAGTGCGGATGTACCGTCTGGCCTGGCTATGTTCTGGTCGAACATTGCAGATGTGCCGTCTGGCCTGGCTATGTTCAGGTCGAACAGTACGGATGTGCCGTCTGGCCTGGCTATGTTCAGGACGATCAGTGCGGATGTGCCGTCTGGCCTGACTATGTTCCGGTCGAACAGTGCGGATGTGCCGTCTGGCCTGTCTATTTTCTGGTCGAACAGTGCGGATGTGCCGTCTGGCCTGGCTATGTTCTGGTCGAACAGTACGGTTGTGCCGTCTGGCCTGGCTATGTTCTGGTCGAACAGTACGGTTGTGCCGTCTGGCCTGGCTATGTTATGGTCAAACAGTACGGTTGTGTCGTCTGGCCTGGCTATGTTCTGGTCGAACAGTACGGTTGTGCCGTCTGGCCTGGCTATGTTATGGTCAAACAGTACGGTTGTGTCGTCTGGCCTGGCTATGTTCTGGTCGAACAGTGCGGATGTGCCGTCTGGTCTCGTCGAACAGTACGGATGTGCCGCCTGGTCTCTTCGAACAGTACGGATGTGCCGCATGGTCTCGTCGAACAGTACGGATGTGCCGCCTGGTCTTGTCGAACAGTACATATGTGCCGTCTAGCCTGGCTATGTTCTGGTCGAACAGTGCGGATGTGCCGTCTAGCCTGGCTATGTTCTGGTCGAACAGTACGGATGTGCCGTCTAGCCTGGCTATGTTCTGGTCGAACAGTGCGGATGTGCCGTCTAGCCTGGCTATGTTCTGGTCGAACAGTGCCGATGTGCCGTCTAGCCTGGCTATGTTCTGGTCGAACAGTACGGATGTGCTGCTTGGTCTCGTCGAACAGTACGGATGTGCCGCCTGGTCTTGCTTATCAAAATTGATTCCAGCAGTCAAAGGGTTAACATCTACGTTGTCTAAGATTAGTAGACCTAACAATCAATCAGTTATTGTCACAGCAAGCTAGACAGATGATTAACGATTTGTCCGGTACAGCCGAAGTCTGGCGCCTTTGAAACAGACGATTTTTGTTTTCACTTGAAGTGATTGACCCCTGTATTGATACTTAGCATTTAATTCTCGAGAAGTGACAGGTTTCTAATCAAATGTGTCTTAAGCAGACGACTCCTAAGATAGCATTTCAAGCTTTGATCAAACAATATGAAAAAGGCGTATTAGGAAAGAACATTGTGTTCACCGATTTAAACATGAAACATTTCCAATCAATGATTTCTATCGCAGCATAATCTGCATCCAGCCCAGTCGATCCCAGTCGCGGCACTACGGTCATGGTGGAGTGCCCTTGGGCAAGGCACATTTCTAGCCTAGTACTGGTTTGTTTACCCAGGGATCATGAATAATTAAATTTAATTGCGCGCTAAATGACCTTAGCTGTCGATCCCCATAAAACAATATACATTCATTCATTCCTTTATTCAGGGTTGCTAATTGTGTGATGCCAAAAAAGCCTTAGAATATTTGCGACCAATGTAGATCAACCTCCGATTTGGAATCATTTAAAATAATAATATTGACGTACAATCACTACAGTAACCATGCTATATGTGAGCAATGGATACTTGTGAGCGTGCGAATGTTAACACAGGCTCATCCGCGTCTTCGCTGCACGCAGACGAAAGAAGACCTTTAGAAGCGGCTCATATCTAAGCCTATTAAGTCTGTTATAATGGAACCTGAACACGTGGAAGTCTATGTCCTGTAGTGACGGTAGATCGTCTGTCCATTGATTGGTAATTTAACTAAAAATCGACATCCACACTTGATAATAATAACATGGACTCATACCTTCAATCCAGTAGCCATTTATTTTATCTAATCCAGACGTAGGCCTTTACATAATTATATCTCGAAACGAATATTGACAACTTGATTGTTTTCTAAAAGCAATATATTGATTAAATTACCCAACATTGCATAGGTAAGTAAAATACATAGCCTCTAGCATAGTTATATCGCGTAACGAATATAAACCAAAAGGGGGGGGGGGGGGGGGGGGAAATCATTGATCACATATGTGTAACTACCATGCACTTATCATGATCCCATTACAGAAAAGCAACACATCCCCAAACTGTTGACACTGTTCAAATGAGTTTATATTTACATAAAGATATGTCTTTCAACCCATCACTTTTGCTTGGGGAAATTATGTAGAGTGTCACTGAGGAAACATTATGTGTAACTACCATGCACTTATCATGATTCCATTACAGAAAAGCAACACATCCCCAAACTGTTGACACTGTTCAAATGAGTTTATATTTACATAAAGATATGTCTTTCAACCCATCACTTTTGCTTGGGGAAATTATGTAGAGTGTCACTGAGGAAACATTTCTATATATTTTTCTTGAAATCAAACAAGCATTTTCTTAGGAATGGATTTTGAAGGCATTGTCCCTTTTCCCTTTTTCTGATAACACCTGGCTACCATATTTTTCAACCAACCATTGCAGCTTGAACAATATTTGTAGAGGGTCACCCAAGGAAATTTTATCGAAATATATTGGAACCCGACAAGTGTTTTCAGAGCAGAAGAATAAACAAAAAAACTGCTATTTTTCTCCCTTTTTGATGCCGCAGAATTGATATCTTTATTTATTTTTTTGAAAGAGAACAACCCAATGATCCTTCCTGTAGAGTTTGGATATAGTGTTCCAGTGGTTTAAGAGGAGATGTTGTTTAAAGCTAAAAGTTAAAGACGGACGGACGATGATGAGGTTAGCTACCTACTACAAGAGGCCCAAGAGGACCAGTATAGTCCCACGTTCGGAGAGAAAACCCTACACACTATGTTGAACGAATTTTGTCAAGTTAATATGACTAAGAAGGTCACTATAGAAATGTTTATTTACCAGTTAGTATTTAACAAGAAAATTTCTAAGTTTTCCCTATAAATCTCTATGTATAAAAGGTGACCCACAGGGTAGGGCCAATTTTGACCCTAGGGCATAATTTGATCAATCTTTGTAGAGGACCACTAGACCACTGTTCTCACCAAATATCTAGGACTCAGGCTTGGTTTCAGGCAAGAAGAGTTTCAATTTCCCCCATATATTTCTCTACATAAAACAGGTGACCCCGAGGCTGGGGCAATTTGATCCCAAGGACATAATTAGAACTATCTTAGTAGTAGACGACTAGACAATGCTACATGCCAACTATTTAAGCTATATGTCTTTCGGTTTTACACAAGTAGGAATCCGCTGTGGTCGAGTGGTCAGCGTCGGGGATTTCGAAACCGGGTGTCCCGGGTTCGATCCCCAGTCGCGGCATTACGGTCATGGTGGAGTGCCCTTGGGCAAGGCACATTTTCTAGCCTAGTACTGGTTTGTTTACCCAGGGATCATGAATAATTAAATTTAATTGCGCGCTAAATGACCTTAGCTGTCGATGCGCCATAAAACAATATACATTCATTTACACAAGTAGATATTCAAAGTGTTTCTCTGTATATCTCTATGTAAAACAGGTAACCAGGAGGAGGCCAATTATTAACCTAGGAACACAATTTAAACAATCTTGGTAGAGGACCACTAGACAATGCTACACACTACATATCTAAGCTCTAGGCCTTTCGGTTTCAGACAAGAAGATTTTCAACGTTTTTCACTATATATCTCTATGTACTTTTGATATAAACCAAAGAAGTTGCAAAATGCGCTCCGCACATTGTCTCAGTATAAGCATTTAATTTAAAACTTATTTATTTATCATCGATTGCGAAACAAGCTTTAATCTTATATTAATCACGCTCGGTGTCTGCTACCTGGATACTCAACCAGTACTCGCGCCGTTTGTGAGGCAAAATCCCAAAGGCAGAACCCGCTTATTACGGGATTTGAACACGGGACCTTTGGTACAAGAGGCCGACGCTCTACCTCTGTACCACTGTCTTCCAGTATAGACATTTGTGGTCAGTTACTTCAAAATCCTTCAAGCGGTTCAAAAGTTATTGAGCGGACACAACACAATATAGTCCTGTAATTGCGCCCTTGAATCAAAGTGGTTGTAACATGTGCTATGCACATTGTCTCGGTATGGTCAATGTTTCTGTTGAGTTATTCCAAAATCCTTCAAACTTTTCAGGTTATTGAACAGACACGAACTATAGTCTTATGACCTGCAATTTCAGCCTTGAACCAAAGAGTTTGTAACATGCGCTCTGCATATGGTCTAAGTATGGTGAACACTTGTGATCGACAATTGACTGATTGAATCAACACAAGCATGCATTCCCCTGTTTTCTTAATAATCAAGGAAATGTAATGACAGTTGAGCTTCGGGTTTTCATTTTTCTAACAGTATTACCCAATCTGCCTTTAGTATGTTTAACATCAATATAAATGTATTGTTGGAAATGTATAATAAACTAGAAAATGTGTACCTCGGCGGTGTAGTGGTCAAACATCCGCCTAGGTATGGCTTGTCGCGGTTTCGATACCAAAGACTAAAATGGTAGTAATGACTTTCCCTTATTGGCGCTCAGTTATGTTTGGTTAAGAACTCGCTGGTGTCAGGAAGAATGGACCATAAGTAACCATGGTAACTTAGTCCCCCTAAAAGCCGGGATTTAACTGAATAATTGGTGCAAGCGGCGGTAAAACACACAAACTAAACAAATAAACTCCTTATTGTATCTCTAAACCGTATGTTAGAGGCACTCAAAATTCTTATTAGCAATATAATTCTGTTGAGTATTTTAAACTGAGGTTAAATAGAGTTATAAAACAGATATTGAAGGATAAAGATTTATTAACTTTTCCGTGTCTAGGCCTATGACATTTCCGATTAGATACATTATCTGTGATAACACGTTAAGGTTGTAGTGTGGAAATCTCCACCTTTTGACGAATGTCAAGGTGCGTGAAACATGGACATGGAAATACAATTTACCCCTGATGTGACGGCCGTGTTATTTATCTCACAGTTGTATGAAATAACGGTTTTCTTCATTCAATATTATCATTGTCGTCTGCCTGACAAAAACTTCCTAAGGGAAAGGATATGAAAACTGAACATTTTTTATACTAAAAAAAATGATGAAAACATGTGTAGAGAAATGGAGAAATTTATCATGTTGAGCTATTCCTCCTTTTCTCTACAATGTTTTCAAAAGTCTTATGCTGTATAAATCAACAGAATTCGCCAGTGTTAGGAAAAGGGTTTAGGTTATTGAATCGGATATTATTTAGATTGATTTTATTTAGGAAATTGGAATAAATATTCAATTACGGATAAAGCGAAAATCTATGCTTCAATATGCAAAATTGAAACACGGATTCGCGTTTGTGACAGGGCACGCGAAGACCTACTCTTTTCTTAATTAAAGAAACTCTCGACAAAAAAGACTTACCTTTAAAGTCGTGTCTTTGTCCTAACTGTTCTCCATTGACTTAACAGATGTTCAACGACTACATTACGAACTGGGAAGATCCTGGTCAAACCGCCTAGACACGCATGGTAATCTCGATGTTCACCCATCGCAAAGTGCCGAACGTATACAGGCGTGTTCCATGTCAATAGCCGTGAACTAACCTTCAAACCTGATTAATTTCTGTATTGAAAGCGTTTTATTATGTAACACTGAACACAATTCTGCACCTTCTCCGCTACAACATATACGACTATCCGCACCATTTGTGAACATTTGTATTCATTTATCGATATGAAGGCAACGCGACAAATCAAACTTTCAGCAGGAAAAGTGTTTAACAGAGCACCGGACATGCAATGAAGGATCTTATCATGTACAAGAAATTGATAGCTTTATTTGATAGTATTCCAACGAACAGGTTATAAAAACGATAAAATGGAGAAGTATAGGCGAATGGTCAGCCTGTCAGATATTTCGAACGGCACCTTAGTTTAAACTTATTTATTTTAAATCGATTGCGAAACAAGCTTTAAGCTTATATTAATCACGCTCGATGTCTGCTTCCTGGATACTTAACCAGTACTCGCGCCGATTGTGTGGAAAAATCCCAAAGTCAGGACCCGCTCATCACGGGACTCGAACCAGGGACCTTTGATGTGAGAGGCCGACGCTCTACCTCACTATAACATCTTCATATCGATATAGATTAAATACATGTAGTACTATAATCCATAAGTTAGACGAAATCTGTACCCACTTACTCAATAATATCAGAAAGAAGGAATGGCCAATCCGGGGTTCGAATTGAAGACAGCTGGAATGAAACCCTCATCGTTACCGACTGAGCTATCGCGATTCATTAAAACGCAAACGAATTCTGAAAGTGGCGTAGCAAGTTTCAAAGAAATGTAATATGATCAGCTTTAACCATTTGCCACAAATGAACTCAGTATTATGCATCTGCAGCAGATGACCTTTGAAGACATCTTAACATAAAAAGAAATTCTCCATATTTCACAATGTTTTCAACTCCAATCAATACGGATTGTCTATCCTTTTCCGGGTGTTGTCAAAAACGCCTGTTGCAGATTTGTTTGTTCTGATTTGGGAAAGTGTTAAATACCGTTAGATCCTACTAAACATCCAACATGAGACACTCCGCAATAGCTGCTCAGTCGAAAACAACAATAGCTATCGATCCAGGAGACGTGAGCTCGATCTCAGGCTCGGCCTCTTTAACATTCCGATGATTGTCAGTGGCATTGTGACTTGTGTCATACCCAACTATGTTGTGTGGAGAGCCATGAAAAACAAAGTTATATGATCTAGTCGCCTTGATATTACTGAAACAGTGTTGTAAGCTCAAATCAATAAGAGAATTGATTTATTGATGATTTGGTGTTTTACGCCGCTTTAAACACTTTTTGAGTTATATCATGGCAGCTATTACTACAATGTTTTAAGTCTATGTAATGACCCGACAGGGGATCGAACCCGCGATCTCCCACACCCGAGACAAACGCCCTACCACTACAAAACCGAAGAGCAATGCAGATCAATGTCATATTGAATGAAGGTGCGGACTGAAATAAATCTGCACCTTACGCAATTTAAGATGAAGTACACGAAAGCGGTGTCGCGGTATAAAGTCACTCAAAGAAGGATAACGTTAAATCGTTCAACTTTCGGAACAATCTTTCGGTAGCGACGAGGAGCTACGGCTATCAAACAAATGTCGTTGGTTCGAACTCCAGCTCGGGCTTTCATTATTTCGATGATTGATAATAGTAAGTGTGGCAAGCGTCATTCGTCTTCCACAAATGGGCTAAATATTCTATGTTAGAAAGAATCCATTTACCTCGAAAGAATGTTTGTGGATTATATATACTTAATAAATCATAATACCGTTTAACCATCGCTTAAAAAAGTCCGATACATCTAGAAAATTGAAGTACTGGGCTGGCGAAATGGAGGTAATAAGCCGGCGAAATGGAGGCAATACGCCTACGGAATGGAAATTTTGACACACAGAACAGACCAGTTTTATTTTATTATAATGAATATCAAAGCATAGTTAACTCGCTTAATTGCAAATTTTCAATGTTTGGATATTCAAAAAATAATTTATTTTCCAATTTCATCATCAAGACATGGACAGTCTCAAATTAAAAAAATAATATCCTAGTTACTGGCTTAAATAAGGTTTGTGATTAAGCAAAATCTACTCCGACTTACATAATCTATGTACATGTAAAAATAAATAATCACCTTTAGAAAACATTGCTCTCAATAGAAATATGAAAATACATTCGTTGAAAACTTTATGGAGAAAGTTGACATCAATTAGTCGGGGATATTTCATTAAACATTGATGATGTAATCTATGTACCAATCAAACATCATTTCGCAACATTTAGTTGACATTTAATTAATTCCCCAATATAGCTAGTTTTAGATAATCAGACTAATCAATTTCGCAAAATGTAATGCAGAACTCTCCATTTCGCATTATTTATTTGACATTTCATTTATTCCGCAATAAAGATAGCTTTCGATAAGCAGAATGATTCATTTCGCTAAATCTAGACTAGAATTCTTCATTTCGCAAATGCAGAGATCTCTATTGCGAAATTTCTGCTCCATATCGCCCATTTCGCCGAAAAATATCCATTGCGTATTTTAGGTAAACCGAATATTAGATGATCAAACGAGCAATAAAAAGTCTATTTTTTTTGGACTAGATCACTAATTCTAAACAAAAATAAATGAGGTCAAAGTCTGTTTGAGTGGTGCTATAAGAAAAACAATCGGAGCGTAATTTTTACATACACATGAAGATAAATATCCGTTTGACATCTGCAAATGTATATATTATGGTCTGATTAATCATTATGATTATATCCCCAATAGCCAGTTTTAAAGCATAATCATATTCTAATGACATTTTTATGTTATCTTTCCTGATATTGATAATATCTGTTCGTATATGTGTACTTTATAGTGTATTATATGCAGTTCTAAGATCTATGCACTGCACACATATGAAATCCTGCCAGCTTTGTTTCAGACAGGAGAACTTTTGTATAGGCATAGTTATGAAAAATTTACCTGTTTATAAATGCTTATCTTTTATGCATAAATATAATTGGTGACTGACTTGCATATGTTGACAAAAATAGGTCATTGAAATAACTGCTTTACCTGTCAAACATTCACATTGTTACCTATGGTTTCGAAACACAAATTATATGGATTTACCTTAGTTGCATTAGAGATAAAAGTCAATTAAACTGAAACCCTAAAACACCAAATATTTTCTATTACAACGATGGACATTTATCCACCTACTAGAGCTTTTATACCACTTAAATGAACTCAATGTTCTCATGTCACGTAAATTTCACGGCTTTCATGCTCACTGTGTCGTACTTCCGGTGCGCATGGGCTTTTGTACAATACATACAAAATCTCACATTACACCGGTTCCAAATCCCCAACGCTAACCGCTCGGCAACGGCGGAATTGTAAGTTTGCGTGTGATTGAAGTGGAAATGATTCATTTGATTAGGACTATTTATCTTACTTGACCAGAAGTTTCCCAAATTTCATTTTCTAACGAGACATGACGTCGGTTTCTCCTGTCTTTAGATTGAGTGCGTTCGTGCTCTCAGACGAAACAATCGTTTAACATTTGCTGTGTAAACAAACGATAGTTGATGCCTGTGCAATTGTAAACTCATTCCTGAATGTTTTAACAAGTCATCAGCTGCAGATGATATGTCTAATGTTGTCTTATCAGGATAAAGGCCAGGCAATTGCGACATGCAAACGTTTTTTTTTGACATATCTGCAGCAGACATTTCTTGGATATAGAAACATTCAAAAAATGTCCACTTGACGTTGGATTCTCCTGTCTATAGGCAAAAAACGATATTTGAAAACATTTCTATTTTAATGACCCAAGCTCATCGAGGTATGAGGCTGTTCAGACGTTAGAACCCGGGCTGACGGCGAAGTGTTCGCCTTGTTTCGAGACAGCACTCGGTGTGATCAAACCATGTGTTTAAACTTTGCCTGACAATATACATGTCTCGGATCGATAGTAAGACTCTTTCGCAGGCACGTTAATTGGCCTTTGTAGAGCATTTACAAGACGAGTCACATCGAGTTGAAACCGCCTAGGTATTGTAGCAGTAGAGCGTCCGCCTCGGGTGCGGGGGTCGCGGGTTCGACTTTAAAAATGGTAGTAATAGCTTCTCTTCCTTGGCGCCCTGGGTTGTGGGGGTTAGCATTACGACTGACTGACTGTTGTCAGGATAAATAGACCAGTAGTACTGCGTTCTACACAGGAAACGCCGTGATATAACTGAAACATGTTTGAAAGCGGCGTCAAACACCAAACAATCACTACACACAACGATACGTAGGTCATATACAATCACTACACACAACGATACGTAGGACATATACAATCACTACACACAACGATACGTAGGACATATACAATCACTACACACAACGATACGTAGGACATATACAATCACTACACACAACGATACGTAGGACATATACAATCACTACACACAACGATACGTAGGACATATACAATTGGGCCATTTCCTGTTTCGCTATTTACTAAACCAGCACGCCAAAATAGTATTTAAGTCAGGTCACACGAAAACAGACCTTACGGACTTTGCGACCGGAACATATTCTTATCAGCCTGGTCAGTATCTTTTTCCGCTGGCAATCTAGTTGTTCAATCATCTTAGAGACTTCTTGAGAAAGATTATGGCCGAAATCGAAATATTGAAAACTCAGATGGTCGTTTCTTTCGTGTCGTGAACCATGTATAAAATCCCAGCATTCAGTTTTACAAATATACCAGTGGCGCTAAATATTATGGATTGTAATGAGACTTTGGGGAAAACCAGACTCGAGTGATCTTTGGCTAAATATAGAAAGGATTAGAGATTTTAGCACTTCCCCATATATACATAATACATACAGCAGTAAACTTTTAAAACATCTAGGCTTAAATATTGAAAATATCTGCAAGTGAAAGTATCATTATTGAAATTTTGAATCTGGTCGCTTTAGTGGTATTCCAAAGGAACAGGGGCATTGCAAAATGTGTTCATCCAACATTATCGAAAATGAATATCATTTTCTTTTATTCAGTTATCAGACAAAATTATCTTGGTAATATGCATATGCAATAGCCCAATATTTACTAATTAAACAAAATACAGTCAAGTTCAAACAACGAACAAAATAATAAACTGATGTTGATATATTTCGGAAGGTTATTTTAGTCGCGATTGCTGTTCCCTAACATATTCTTACCGTGTACCCTTTTCTTTTGATATCACAAATATTTCTAGTTGATTGACGCCGCGTGGGAGCGCGGCGTCAGTATGGGATAGGTTTTAATTTTGTACCATGGGGTGACGTAATCGAAAAGGGAGAAACCAATGTTATTATTGTTAAAAAAACCTCTGTTGTTTGATTGAAAAAAACAACCTTTATGAATCAATAAATTGTATTAACTGATTTAAGAAACAACAAGATACAAAATACGTTTGTCTTCTACCGTTATTACAAAACTTTATACACATTTAATTTGTATTTAATAACTTTTCCCCAACTGTCTAGGCTACGCTGTTTTTGATTGTTTGGTTTACGGCCCTGACCCAATTCATCAAAGCTCAGAGAAAAAGTTCACTTTTCCCAAACTTTCTAGGCTACGCGTTTTTAATTGTTTAGTTTACGGGCCCAAAATTCGCCGGATGTTTTTGCCTATTTATAAAAGTGTGTGAAGTTGGCAGAGCATTAGACTTTAGACATTAGACATTCAAACAAAATATTCGAATGTCTAATAAGACGTTAGACATTCGATTAGACATTCGCTAATTTTGATTATCGAATGTCTAATTAGACATTAGACATTCAACTAGACGTTCAGAAAAATCGCAAATGTTAAATATCGAATGTCTAATTCGACATTAGACATTCAATTAGACATTCGCAAATTACAAGATCTATAACCCAAATTCGTCGGAGGTCATTGTACATTCAAAAAACGAATGTCTAATTGGTCAGTTAGACATTAGACATTCGATTAGACATTCGCAAATTAAGGGATTTAGGTACCAAATTCGTCGGAGGTCATTGTACATGCAAAAAACGAATGTCTAATTGGTCAGTTAGACATAAGACATTCGATTAGACATTCGCGAATTACGATATTTAGGTTCCAAATTCGTCGTAGGTCAACGTACAATAAAAAAACGAATGTCTAATTGGTCAGTTAGACATTAGACATTCGATTAGACATTCGCAAATTAAGAGATTTAGGTACCAAATTCGTCGGAGGTCATTGTATGTGCTACAAACGAATGTCTAATTGGTCAGTTAGACATTAGACATTCGATTAGACATTCGCAAATTACTATACTTAGGTTCGAAATTCGTCAGAGATCATTGTACATTCAAAAAACGAATGTCTAATTGGTCAGTTAGACATTAGACATTCGATTAGACATTCGCAAATTACAAGATCTATAACCCAAATTCGTCGGAGGTCATTGTACATTAAAAAAACGAATGTCTAATTGGTCAGTTAGACATTAGACATTCGATTAGACATTCGCAAATTAAGAGATTTAGGTACCAAATTCCTCGAAGGTCATTCTACATTCAAAAAACGAATGTCTAATTGGTCAGTTAGACATTAGACATTCGATTAGACATTCGCAAATTAAGAGATTTAGGTATCAAATTCGTCGGAGGTCATTGTACGTGCAAAAAAAGAATGTCTAATTGGTCAGTTAGACATAAGACATTCGATTAGACATTCGCAAATTACTATACTTAGGTTCGAAATTCGTCAGAGATCATTGTACATTCAAAAAACGAATATCTAATTGGTCAGTTAGACATTAGACATTCGATTAGACATTCGCAAATTACTATACTTAGGTTCCAAATTCGTCAGAGATCATTGTACATTCAAAAAACGAATGTCTAATTGGTCAGTTAGACATTAGACATTCGATTAGACATTCGCAAATTACAAGATCTATAACCCAAATTCGTCGGAGGTCATTGTACATTAAAAAACGAATGTCTAATTGGTCAGTTAGACATTAGACATTCGCAAATTACGAGATTTAAGTACGAAATTCGTCGGAGGTCATTGTACATCCAAAAAACGAATGTCTAATTGGTCAGTTAGACATTAGACATTCGATTAGACATTCGCAAATTAAGGGATTTAGGTACCAAATTCGTCGGAGGTCATTATACATGCAAAAAACGAATGTCTAATTGATCAGTTAGACATTAGACATTCGATTAGACATTCGCAAATTAAGAGATTTAGGTACCAAATTAATCAGAGATCAATGTACATTAAAAAAACGAATGTCTAATTGGTCAATTAGACATTAGACATTCGATTAGACATTCGCAAATTAAGAGATTTATGTACCAAATTCATCAGAGATCAATGTACATTAAAAAAACGAATGTCTAATTGATCAGTTAGACATTAGACATTCGATTAGACATTCGCAAATTAAGAGGTTTAGGTACGAAATTTGTCTGAGGTCATTGTACACGCAAAAAACGAATGTCTTATTGGTCAAATAATTATCTCGAACATACCGATGACTCGAACACATCGATATCTCGAATACATTGATAAAACGAATGTTTTTAACTTGAACATTTATTGACAAATCGAACATATCGATATCTCGAACTTTCCAATAACTTTTCGATTATCTTTAAAAAAAAAAATCTCGATATCTCGAACTTTTTCGGAAAGTTCGAGATATCGACAAGTACGAGATATCGACAAGTTTGAGATACCGAAAATTTCGAGATATCGGAAAAAATATGAAAAAAAAAATGGTAAGTTCGAGATATCGGAAAGTTCGAGATATCGAAAAAAATATAATTTTCTTTTTCGAAAAGTTCGAGATATCGGAAAGTTCGAGATATCGGAAAAAAAAAAAAAAAAAAAAAAATATCAATATGTTCGAACATTTCGATTTCTCGATTTTTTTTTTTTATATTTTTTTTTTTCTCGTTATCTCAGAAATTTGCGATATCGTATTTTTTGTTTATATACTTCCGTTTTTAACTCCACTGGCTGAAAGCCAGTCGAGCTTATGTCATGGGGAATCGTCCGTCCTGCGTTCGTGCGTGCGTGAGTGCGTCCGTGCGTGAGTGCGTACTTACGAGAGTAATCTTGTTGGATAGTGTTTTTTCGTAAACCCCAGCCACCACCCTTATAAGACACTTTGATAAGTGTTTTTTTTTTATACAATTATGTTATGGGTATCTAATTAACATATTATTGCTATTTATTCCGTAAAGGGGGGATAATTACGGAATAAACCATGTGCTTGTTGGGTATACCCAACAAGAGAACATCAAAGGAAAACACCCAACAAACGCCTTTTGGACGTACGTGCGTGCATGCGTGCGTCCGTCCGTCCGTAAACGTTTTGCTTCAAACTGTTTCTCCTACCTAACCACTGGACCAATTAGGATGAAACTTCATAGGAAGTATCCTCTCAATGATCTCTCCTTAGTTCCTCAAACTGTTTGGGATCCATGCAAAATTCTGGTTTCCGAAAGAAAAAAACAATGAAGACTTAAAAAATCTTCTTCTCCTCCGTAGGTATCAGGCCGATTTTCAAATAATTGTGTAGTAGTGAAGACTTAAAAAATCTTCTTCTCCTCCGTAGGTATCAGGCCGATTTTCAAATAATTGTGTAGAAATGTTGCTTGGGTGACCTTCTTTCAGATTTGTTCGAGCCAAGTTGATTGGTCGAAAACTATGGCCGCCAGAGGGCAGAGCTATTTTTGCCTTATAATATGGTTATAGTGAAAACTTAAAAAATCTTTTATATATATATATATGACCCTCTATCAGATTCCTTCAAGCCATGTTGATTGGTAAAAAACATGGCAACCAGGGCGCGGGGCTGTTTGAAGATTTAATTGGCAGTGGAGCGATACAGGCCCTCTTGGGCCTCTTGTTGTTATCATACTTCTGATAAACACGAAGGAGAATATACTTCACCCTCTCCTTCCAAAGCTTGTGTCACACTTAATTTATAACTAGAGACATTACATGTTAATATTTAAGCACCTATGTGATGTTTTTTTTATCTCATTGATCTAGTTAGAGCAGATTTGAAACCGTGTATTGGTAAAAAATTAAGAAACTTCATGTTGTATGGTAACCTTTTATTATAGGCTATGGTAGCCAGGTGAGCAATATAGGCACATCTTGGCCTTTTTGGTTATGATAAAGGGACATTTGGCCTTCTTGTTCGAAATATTTACATCCTGTCTGTTTTCACACGTTATTTAAATGTACTGAACTACATCTGCTTCCTTTAAGTCATGCTTCAAAATCATGCGCGGCGTCCTTTGATGCTCTGCATCAAAATTCGTCTTGTTATTTATCTGACATACTGTAAAGATATTTAGATATTTATTTACTTTTGTCCATATCTTTCCACTTTGTAAATGGCCTCTCGCTCCCTCTCCATGCGCTATTATGCATATTTCTTTCTTGTATGATAAACTACAAAGCTAAAGTAAGCATTTTCTGAACATGTTAAATATTCACCGTTCTTCCTGTAAATCAATCTCTATTGGAGAGAACCTAAATTAAGCTATGAGCTTTCAGTCCAATCCATTTCTCCATTATATATTTCTTGATATTTCCTACTATGTAAAATAAATGAGAAATAAATATGTTTAAACTAAATGGCCATAGACAAATTGTGTCGAGAATTGCCAATAAAGGATTGAATTGAATTGAAATTGAATCAGTTGAATACACGGATTCAAAGGAGGAAATGCTCATCATTAGCACATTTCATCTTATATCACATTGTTTTGAAAAGTCGTCTGCTGCAGATACGTAAAGTTGCGTCTGCCGTGTTGTAAAGGGCTATTTAAACATGACACAGTTTATACACTGTCTGCCGTGTTGTAAATGTCTATTTAAACATGACACAGTTCATATACTGTCTGTGGTGTTGTAAAGGTATATTTAAACATTACACAGTTCATACAATGTATATCGTGTTGTAAATGTCTATTTAAACATGACACAGTTCATATACTGTCTGCCGTGTTGTAAAGGTCTATTTAAACATGACACAGTTCATACAATGTCTGTCGTGTTGTAAATGTCTATTTAAACATGACACAGTTCATATACTGTCTGTGGTGTTGTAAAGGTATATTTAAACATGACACAGTTTATACACTGTATGCCGTGTTGTAAAGGGCTATTTAAACATGACACAGTTCATACACTATCTGTCGTGTTGTAAAGGCTTTTTAAACATGACACAGTTTATACACTGTCTGTCGTGTTGTAAAGGGCTTTTTAAACATGACACAGTTTATACACTGTCTGTCGTGTGTTAACGGTCTATTTAAACAGGACACAGTTCATACAATGTCTGTCGTGTTGTAAAGGTCTATTTAAACATGACACAGTTTATACACTGTATGCCGTGTTGTAAAGGGCTATTTAAACATGACACAGTTTATACACTGTATGCCGTGTTGTAAAGGGCTATTTAAACATGACACAGTTTATACAATGTCTGTCGTGTTGTAAAGGGCTATTTAAACATGACACAGTTCATACACTGTCTGTCGTGTTGTAAAGGTCTATTTAAACATGACACAGTTCATACACTGTATGCCGTGTTGTAAAGGGCTATTTAAACATGACACAGTTTATACAATGTCTGTCGTGTTGTAAAGGGCTATTTAAACATGACATTGTCTGTCGTGTTGTAAAGGGCTATTTAAACATGACACAGTTCATACACTGTCTGTCGTGTTGTAAAGGTCTATTTAAACATGACACAGTTTATACACTGTCTGTCGTGTTGTAAAGGGCTATTTAAACATGACACAGTTTATACAATGTCTGTCGTGTTGTAAAGGGCTATTTAAACATGACACAGTTTATACAATGTCTTTCGTGTTGTAAAGGGCTATTTAAACATGACACATTTCATACATTGTCTGTCGTGTTGTAAAAGGCTATTTAAACATGACACAGTTTATACACTGTCTGTCGTGTGTTTAAGGTCTATTTAAACATGACACAGTTCATACACTGTCTGTCGTGTTGTAAAGGTCTATTTAAACATGACACAGTTTATACACTGTCTGCCGTGTTGTAAAGGTCTATTTAAACATGACACAGTTCATACACTGTCTGTCGTGTTGTAAAGGTCTATTTAAACATGACACAGTTTATACACTGTCTGCCGTGTTGTAAATGTCTATTTAACATGACACAGTTCATACACTGTCTGTCGTGTTGTAAAGGTCTATTTAAACATGACACAGTTTATACACAGTCTGTCGTGTTGTAAAGGTCTATTTAAACATGACACAGTTTATATACTGTCTGTCGTGTTGTAAAGGGCTATTTAAACATGACACAGTTTATACACTGTCTGCCGCGTTGTAAAGGTCTATTTAAACATGACACAGTTCATACACTGTATGCCGTGTTGTAAAGGTCTATTTAAACATGACACAGTTTATACACTGTCTGTCGTGTTGTAAAGGGCTATTTAAACATGACACAGTTTATACACTGTCTGCCGTGTTGTAAAGAGCTATTTAAACATGACACAGTTTATACACTGTCTGTCGTGTTGTAAAGGGCTATTTAAACATGACACAGTTCATACACTGTCTGTCGTGTTGTAAAGTTCTATTTAAACATGACACAGCTCATACACTGTATTTCGTGTTGTAAAGGTCTACTTCAACATGACACAGTTCATACACTGTCTTTCGTGTTGTAAAGGTCTATTTAAACATGACACAGTTCATACACTGTCTTTCGTGTTGTAAAGGTCTATTTAAACAGGACACAGTTCATACACTGTCTTTCGTGTTGTAAAGGTCTATTTAAACATGACACAGTTCATACACTGTCTGTCGTGTTGTAAAGTTCTATTTAAACATGACACAGCTCATACACTGTCTTTCGTGTTGTAAAGGTCTACTTCAACATGACACAGTTCATACACTGTCTTTCGTGTTGTAAAGGTCTATTTAAACATGACACAGTTCATACACTGTCTTTCGTGTTGTAAAGGTCTATTTAAACATGACACAGTTCATATTCTGTCTTTCGTGTTATAAAGGTCTATTTAAACAGGACACAGTTCATACACTGTATTTCGTGTTGTAAAGGTCTATTTAAACAGGACACAGTTCATACACTGTCTTTCGTGTTGTAAAGGTCTATTTAAACATGACACAGTTCATACACTGTCTTTCGTGTTGTAAAGGTCTATTTAAACAGGACACAGTTCATACACTGTCTTTCGTGTTGTAAAGGTCTATTTAAACATGACACAGTTCATACACTGTCTTTCGTGTTGTAAAGGTCTATTTAAACATGACACAGTTCATACACTGTCTTTCGTGTTGTAAAGGTCTATTTAAACATGACACAGTTCATACACTGTCTTTCGTGTTGTAAAGGTCTATTTAAACAGGACACAGTTTATACACTGTCTTTCGTGTTGTAAAGGTCTATTTAAACATGACACAGTTCATACACTGTCTTTCGTGTTGTAAAGGTCTATTTAAACATGACTAAGTTCATTGTCTGTCGTAAACATTATGCGTCCCAATACTACGTCGATCTTGTATTCCTTTCTAAAGGATTCTTCTATCTTTTCCTATGAACGTTAGTAAGCCGAGTATGGGCATATTGATTTTACAGACAGGAAACATTTCACAGTCTCATTTTCTTTCCTTTTCGGTAGATTTCGTCTCATCTAAACGAATTACATATGCGTTTTGTACTCTACCGACGTATTGGCAGTATGATGGTTAAAAAGATAAAAATTCACATGTGTTAATGGCACTTGTATATTATTCGCGTTCTTTTTACAGCTGGATATGCATTAAACATAGTTCCTTCACTCTCTGCATATTTGTCATGAAAACCTAAATGCAAAGTCGAGCAGTAACGACGACGACATAGGACGTAAGTTCTATCATAAATCAATTTGTCTTTGACGAATGGACTTTATAATCTCTGTGTGGAGGGAGCAAGTCGCATAGGACGAATGTTGTGTACGAGAAAGCCAGGACGCATCATATCGCATTGCGGTGAGTCGCAATTAGGCCAACCTTCGTATCAGCGTGGTCTGATCAGAGTCTAGGTAGTTAGTTTGTGATACAAAGTGAAGGCTCCCATACTATTACATGGATGTATGTGAAATCAGATCTGAATCGACGTTATCACAAGTGTAATAATATCGGTATTCCTGTAGCAATATTTGATGACAACATAAATAGGTTCTATGGACACGCTAGCTACCTTGTTTCCATAGATATACTGTGTGCATGAACGTTTATAACTCGGCCACCTTTTATCATTTAACAATGGCAGCAATAACTCATGTAATGATTTGTTTGTTAGAACTTCCGTTTAGCCTGACCTGGGTTTGCACTGTTCGACAATTTGTCGTAGAAGGTTTTAAGACAATTATGTAGAGCAGTATCCCTCTCATTGTCGGACACCCACAATTGTTTAAACATCAAATGTTTGTAGCATAGCGGAGTAAACGCCACGATTGTGACCGACTATGTATCCCTTTGGATCCTTACTAAACGTGTACTAATTACGTTCAAGGTTGGTTTTCGTAGAGCAACGCTTAAATATAATGCATTCCAGGAACACCAGTTCTTGTAAATAAACATGAGCCGCTTCTGTTGGTTTTGTTCTCAACAATTGTGAAATTATATATCGGAGTTTCCTGACTAAGCTATCGGTACTACTGGTACGGTTATCCTGACACCAGCCAGTCAGTCGTAATGCTAACCTCACAATCATGAGCGCCAAGGAGGGCAGACATTACTACCATATTCAAATGATTTTGTATGACCTGGCAAGTGATATAACTTGCGACCTCTCGCACTTGAGGCGGACGATCTACCACTACATTACCGAGGTGGTATTTTATTTATGGTAGGAACATAGTACAATTCTACAGTTGTGTTTCCATAACGACAGAACCTGACTTGTAGCAGATGTAAAACAGTAGAAGTGTAGCCACACAATACAATTTCAACATATCATTGCATTATGCAAAAATGGTCGGTAACGACGGGAGCTATCTCAGTCAAAGTGTCGTGAAATAGAAACCCTGTTCTGCATTTTATTCTTCCTATTGATTGACAACAGTCGTTATGACTAGTGTCTGTCACAAATGGACTGATGTAGTCTGAGTGGAAAGCCAGCCAGTTTGCTGAGAATACTTTTCTGTGAAGTACTGGTGCGAAAAAAAAACAGGAAACACATGGATACCTAAATAGGTGGCCGTGCTATAATATAGGTAACCAGGAAACACATAGTTAAATAAACTGATGGCCGTGCTATAACATAAGAAACTGTCGAACACGTAACAACCCTATAAAACAAAAACAATGAGTTCGTCTGTGAGTCGTATACAGTATCTAGATATAAAGACGATGAATTGACAATAGGTGATTAGATTCCTGAGGTCACTATTTTACGTGGAAAGAACTTGTCTCTAGCAGCGCTGTCTTTGATTCAAGAGTATTGAAAATCGGTTTCCAGCTGGCACCAATTTGTTCCATTAAGTAAGGCAGAATGGTTGGTTAATAGCTAGCTGTATTCTATGAGGCCAGTCACAACGAAGGTCTCCTTAGTCAATACGATTTTGTTTTCAAATAAGACTAGAAACAGTCGCTTCATTGAAACACTTTCTCGAAACACAAATAAGCATTTTATAAAAAGTCTACACAAATCAAGACATACCTCTGAACCTGAAATATGTGGAGTTGCCAGATTACTAACTGCTCGGTGTGTTCTAGTCAAAGATTGTAAATTGATTGATTTATTTTACTTGCACAATCCGGAATCCTCGGTTCGTTCAGTCATTGGGAGCTAGTAAATAGTGAGATTGAAGCAATTCAATGCTTATATTATAACGATTCTTAAACACGGGGGGCTGATTCAATATATTTATATTTACCCATCCTCGCTGAAAGTGCCTTTCAACAAACGTCTTGAAGGCTTCGAGGATCTCGAACAGATTTTCGCGCGTTCATTTTCATACATGGTTCGATATTGTTATACATATTATATAATTGTACATGGTATTTCTATATATTGTTATACTTTAATATATAACAAGACAGACTACGAGGTACTAGTATCTTAGGTCAGTAATGAGTATATACAATGTTTTCAGCTGGTTAAGACATTACATAAATACTTGTTATTCGAGACAAATGACATAAATACTTGTTATTCGAGACAAATTGCATAAATACTTGTTATTCGAGACAAATGACATAAATATTTGTTATTCGAGACAAATTACATAAATACTTGTTGTTCGAGACAAATTACATAAATACTTGTTATTCGAGACAAATTGCATAAATACTTGTTATTCGAGACAAATTACATAAATACTTGTTATTCGAGACAAATTGCATAAATACTTGTTATTCGAGACAAATGACATAAATACTTGTTATTCGAGACAAATTGCATAAATACTTGTTATTCGAGACAAATTACATAAATATTTGTTATTCGAGACAAATTACATAAATACTTGTTGTTCGAGACAAATTACATAAATACTTGTTGTTCGAGACAAATTACATAAATACTTGTTGTTCGAGACAAATTACATAAATACTTGTTGTTCGAGACAAATTACATAAATACTTGTTATTCGAGACGAATTGCATAAATACTTGTTATTCGAGACAAATGACATAAATACTTGTTACTCGAGACAAATTACATAAATACTTGTTATTCGAGACAAATGACATAAATACTTGTTATTCGAGACAAATTTAATAAATACTTGTTATTCGAGACAAATTACATAAATATTTGTTATTCGAGACAAATTACATAAATACTTGTTGTTTGAGACAAATTACATAAATACTTGCTATTCGAAACAAATTGCATAAATACCTGTTATTCGAGACAAATTACATAAAAACCTTGTTATTCGAGACCAATTACATGAATACTTGTTATTCGAGACCAATTACATCAATACTTGTGATTCGAGACCAATTACATGAATACTTGTTATTCGAGACAAATTGCATAAATACTTGTTATTCGAGACAAATTACATAAATACTTGTTATTCGAGAAAAAATACATAAATACTTGTTATTCGAGACAAATTACATAAATACTTGTTATTCGAGACAAATGACATAAATACTTGTTATTCGAGACAAATTGCATAAATACTTGTTATTCGAGACAAATTACATAAATATTTGTTATTCGAGACAAATTACATAAATACTTGTTGTTCGAGACAAATGACATAAATACTTGCTATTCGAAACAAATTGCATAAATACTTGTTATTCGAGACAAATTACATAAATACTTGTTATTCGAGACCAATTACATAAATACTTGTGATTCGAGACCAATTACATGAATACTTGTTATTCGAGACCAATTACATAAAAACTTGTGATTCGAGACCAATAACATGAGTACTTGTTATTCGAGACAAATTATATAAATACTTGTGATTCGAGACGAATTCCACAAATACTTGTTATTCGAGACAACTTATATAAATACTTGTTATTCGAGACAGATTATATAAATACTTGTTATTCGAGACAAATTACATAAATACTTGTGATTCGAGACAAATTATATAAATACTTGTTATTCGAGACAAATTACATAAATACTTGTTATTCGAGACAAATTACATAAATACTTGTTATTCGAGACAAATTACATAAATACTTGTTATTCGAGACGAATTATATAAATATTTGTTATTCGAGACGAATTGCACAAATACTTGTTATTCGAGACGAATTACATAAATACTTGTAATTCGAGACAAATTACGTAAATATTTGTAATTCGAAACAAATTACATAAATACTTGTAATTCGAGACCAATTACATAAATACTTGTGATTCGAGACCAATTACATGAATACTTGTTATTCGAGACCAATTACATAAATACTGTGATTCGAGACAAATTACATAAATACTTGTTATTCGAGATAAATTATATAAATACTTGTTGTTCGAGACAAATTGCACAAATACTTGTTATTCGAGACATAAATACTTGCAATTCGAGACAAATAACATAAATACTTGTGATTCGAGACCAATTACATAAATACTTGTTATTCGAGACCAATTACATAAATACTTGTAATTCGAGACAAATGACATAAATACTTGTAATTCGAGACAAATGACATAAATACTTGTAATTCGAGACAAATGACATAAATACTTGTAATTCGAGATAAATTACATAAATCCTAAGTATTCGAGATAAATTACATAAATACTTGTGAGTCGAGACAAATTACATAAATACTTGTAATTTGAGACAAATTACATAAATACTTGTAATTCGAGACCTGCCTTTATCAGTGATTGTATCGTTGAGTGTTGTGACTTGCGTAAAAGTCGGAAGGTGGCCAGTTTTCTTATAATTGTGTGAGCGTTCTGGTGAGATAAAGTCATGAAACACATGGTTACGTTTTCTGGCCGCCGGGTTGTAGCGGAAAACTTAAGCACGGAGTTAAATTTCGATCAATGAACAGTAATTGCCAAGTGGCTCATTCTATGGTAGCACTTCACATACTAGTATTGTATCACCTACACATAGAACAAGAAGATTCAGATGTGTTCATGCATGCACGACGACTTGACTAAGTCTGCATGCGCATACAAAATGTAGTTTTGTCATGCCATGACGGTACTAAGTAGTTTTGATTAGTTGAGCACATAGCTAAATGAAAGGCCAATATTGGAAGGAAACTCCGGCAGCTGCAGATGGCGATAGTTTAGTTTTGTCAATCTATTTTGTCTTTTTCTTCTGAGAGAAAACGTGTATGCTCAATTATTTTACCTGAAGTCAAAAGACCGGTCAGGTTACGCAAAACCGTTTTGTTTCTTTAAAATATAGAACCGAACATCGTAATTTATTGATTAATTGGATTTAACGCCGTTTTTTTCTGATATACATGTTGCACAAAGGGTAGTTCAGTTAACTTTGTGTTTTCTTGGTTTCTTGCACCAATTCTCCACAGCTGTTTTCCCACGCAACTTGCTATCTTACACCATAGACTGTTTGACTCAGTGATGGAACACGAATGACGGTTGTCTCATTTTGTTTCACAATGAAATGAAATAATCAGTGATAAAGCCGGGATTCTAACTAAAGACACCTGGGGGTGAAAGTCTCCATCTTTTATTTATCTTTTAAAATATAGAATATTAAAGAATGAGAAGATCTTTACTGATCGCAGAGTCCTGAACACAGTTTTTTGTCTGACTTGGCACATATGAACTATATTGGATGTCTTATCCAGTTCACACTTGACAAAACATGACAGGATCACTGTACTATTTAATCAGGCTTTAGGGTTATAACCAATAAGTTGAGTTGACATTTGATTAACTTATGCTTTCTGGAGAAAAACTTTCCCCATCTCTATGCAACTTTAATGCTTGATATCAACTAAGTATAATGGCACTCCACTTTGATATCATTTAAATACATATTGACATAAAACTAGGTATAATAACACTCCACTTTGATATCATTTAAATACATATTAGCATAAAACTAGCTATAATTGCACTCCACTTTGATATCATTTAAATACATATTGGCATAAAACTAGGTATAATGACACATCGCATTGACATCATTTAAATACATATTAGCATAACACTAGGTATAAAGATACTCCACTTTGATATCATTTAAATACATATTAGCATTAAAATAGGTATAATGACACATCGCATTGACATCATTTAAATATATATTGGCATAAAACTAGGTATAATAACACTCCACTTTGATATCATTTAAATACATATTGACATAAAACTAGGTATAATGGCACTCCACTTTGATAAGATTTAAATACATATTGGCATAAAACTAGGTATAATGACACATCACATTGACATCATTTAAATACATATTGACATAAAACTAGGTATATTGGCACTCCACTTTGATAAGATTTAAATACATATTGGCATAAAACTAGGTATAATGATACATCGCATTGACATCATTTAAATACACATTAGCATAAAACTAGGTATAATAACACTCCACTTTGATATCATTTAAATACATATTAGCATTAAAATAGGTATAATGACACATCGCATTGACATCATTTAAATATATATTGTCATAAAACTAGGTATACTGACACATCGCATTGACATAATTTAAATACATATTAGCATACAACTAGGTATAATGGCACTCCACTTTGATATCATTTAAATACATATAAGCATAAAACTATGTATAATGACACATCGCATTGACATAATTTAAATATATATTGGCATAAAACTAGGTATAATAACACTCCACTTTGATATCATTTAAATACATATTGGCATAAAACTAGGTATAATGATACACTACTTTGACATTATTTAAATATATATTGGCATAAAACTAGGTATAATGACACATCGCATTGTCATCATTTAAATATATATTGGCATAAAACTAGGTATAATGACACATCGCATTGACATCATTAAAATATATATTGGCATAAAACTAGGTATAAAGACACTCCACTTTGACATCATTTAAATATATATTGACATAAAACTAGGTATAATAACAATCCGCATTGATGTCATTTAAATATATATTGACATAAAACTAGGTAAAATGACAATCTGCCTTGACGTCATTTAAATATATATTGGCATAAAACAAGGTAATATGGCATTCCACTCTGACATCATTCAAATATATATTGACATAAAACTATGTATAATGACACCTGCTTTGATGTCATTTAAATATATATTAGCCTAAAAAGAGGTATAATGACGTCAACGTCAGTGCGATCCATCTTTCTTATGAAAAATAAGGAAAATGTCACTGTTATATTTGATCAGGCCTAATATGGTTATAAACAATGTCGAAGTTCTTCTAATATTGAGTTGACATTTGATGAAGTTATATTTTCTGGTGAAAACGTTTTCCCTGCGGTATGCCGTTTCTGTTTCCTGTATAATGATATTGATCGTCCGTCTTAACTTTTCTCCGAATTTACACGATTCATATCCCTCAGAGTACCCTGATGTTCCAGCCCTATTTTAAACTAAGTATTGTTTCTTTTTGTTTTTTTCATTTACTTGCAGGGGCGTAGCTTTGCAATAATCAATGTGTAGGTCGTTTCGTGAGAAAATCAACATTGTGGACTCTGCGTAAAGTATCGACCCGGATCAGCCTAAGCATGCCATACAGGCCTACCCGGATAGACACTTTTCGCCTCCTGTGGATTTTCTGTTTCAGGAATCACTACTCTATACATCTATCACCCTAAGACGGAATGTGTCGGCCGGATCAGTCTCCGCGGACAGCGCAGGCTGATCTGGTCGATACATTATTACGCAGATGTCTATCGCCGCAGCTGCATTTTGGGGCATTTTGAGAAAAAAAGTGTAGGCACGTGCCTACAGTGCCTAAAGGGAGCTACGCCCCTGACTTGTACACTAACTGATTAGTTTGTGTGTGTACTAAGAATGTCGGTTAGAATATCAGACTCGTCTTGTAATTCAATTGCAGCCTTTTTAAATCACTGGATGAGTAGCCGTTAATAGATCAGTAGTCGATGTGTTATATTTAGGATAAGATCCTTTTCCTAAAACATATCAAAGTTTGTTAATGAAACTGTGGCTAAAAGAATAAGTACCCCACCCGTTCATTGTACTGTGCTTAAAAGGACAACATAAATGACCCGTAGTTCTTTGACATGTGTTTACCGTGAGATAATCAATTGCGAACAGATCCATACACAGCGACCTTACGTTAACTTGAACATGCGATTACTCAAATATATCGTTTAGCTCGAACTCTTTTAATGGAACGGATCTGCCTTTGGCAAATATAGTAACAGCAATTGATTGTAAACAAATATACTATATACCGAAAGGTTACATTATCATATACACTGTTGACGGATGAGAACACAACATAAATGTACAATTGCGGAGACAATATACACAAATAATTTATTAATAAAATTGACTATTGCCTCCATCGTTTACATGAAAAGGACACTATAGCAAAACCCCTACAACTTTGATTAACATCATACTATGAATCATCCACATCAAACTCTAAAACGACAAGTAAACCTACAAACACCTATATTTTATATATATATGTATTCCACAAAATCATATTTCTTAAAAAATAAATTCATCAACGAATGGTAAAACATTAATCGAGACGAGATGATTTAGGGCGAGTTCGATTTGGAGCGAGTTGTTTTGGCGACTGGTCGTTTGAGCGAGTTGTCTGAAAACTCTATTAAATTACACAGGTTCGCGCTTCAAATTTATTAAAACACCGGCAATACAAACAAGTGCAAATTATGAAACTGACAAAAATTAAGAATTTCGTTGATCACCAGAATTCATCGATAACTAGATTTTTAGTTACCTTTTACCTTCGAATTATTAAGAAACCAATATTTTATAAAGTCCAAGTATTTGTTTTGACCAATCAAATGTTGGCGGTAACACTGGTTACCCGTCAGAGCCATCTTCTCTTCATGAAATACATTTAGGACGGCACGTGCCATTTCAAGGATAGTCATACCAAACATCTGATGAAAGCAAATCAGATGTCTGTTCTTGGCAGAAAAAGGAGACTATAAAACGGATTTGTTTATTTGACAGAAGGTATTCGAATATACGTAATACAGTATGTGCTTGTTGTTTTGTGCTCAAAGATGTTTTATACATTTTCCTTTGGAGATATAGTTATGACATCGTTTGTCCGCCCATCCACCATTCCGCAGTTACATCTTTCCGTCTAAGTGAAAACCGAAATGCGTGAATGTTCAGTATCAAGCCCGACCCTGACGTGGTATATGATCTGAACAATATATTCTTTCATGTTAACCCTTTCACACATATAAGCGGTCTGCAGCACATTACTTTTTAAAACATTGTGGCTTAAAGAAAACGGCTCATAAAGGTTCCTAAAAGGTTTCAACTTTTTCCAATTAATATATTTTCATCTATAGAGATTTTTTGTCGCTTATTTTTTACCTAGATGTCTTTAGAGTCGTCTTCTGCAGATTTGTCGTATTTGGGGAAAAGTTTACTCAAGTATGCCACTATTTCAATCTTAACATTGAATCGAGTAACTTCCTACGTGCAATCTGTCTCAGTAGTTTTAAGGATGTATCAAGTTAACGAATTAAATAAAAGAAATGGTGAAACACTCCCGAGTCGTTTTAAACATTTGAGTTGACATTTGATGAAGTTATTTTTTCTTGAGAACACGTTTTCCCTGTGGTATACCAAGCCAATTCCTGTACAAGGTTATTGATCGGTCGTCTTGCTTTTCTTCTGAATATACACGATTGATGTTTTTTCCGTGTATGTATGAGTCCTGAATATACATGATTGATGTTTTCTCCGTGAATGTATGAGTCCTGAATATACACGATTGATGTTTTCTCCGTGAATGTATGAGTCCTGAATATACATGATTGATGTTTTCTCCGTGTATGTATGAGTCCTGAATATACACGATTGATGTTTTCTCCGTGAATGTATGAGACCTGAATATACACGATTAATGTTTTCTCCGTGAATGTATGAGACCTGAATATACACGATTTATGTTTTCTCCGTGTATGTATGAGTCCTGAATATACATGATTGATGTTTTCTCCGTGTATGTATGAGTCCTGAATATACACGATTTATGTTTTCTCCGTAAATGTATGAGACCTGAATATACACGATTGATGTTTTCTCCGTGAATGTATGAGACCTGAATATACACGATTGATGTTTTCTCCGTGTATGTATGAGTCCTGAATATACACGATTGATGTTTTCTCCGTGTATGTATGAGTCCTGAATATACACGATTTATGTTTTCTCCGTGTATGTATGAGTCCTGAATATACACGATTGATGTTTTCTCCGTGTATGTATGAGACCTGAATATACACGATTGATGTTTTCCCCGTGTATGTATGAGACCTGAATATACACGATTGATGTTTTCCCCGTGAATGGATGAGACCTGAATATACACGATTGATGTTTTCCCCGTGTATGTATGAGACCTGAATATACATGATTGATGTTTTCTCCGTGTATGTATGAGTCCTGAATATACACGATTGATGTTTTCTCCGTAAATGTATGAGACCTGAATATACACGATTGATGTTTTCTCCGTGTATGTATGAGTCCTGAATATACATGATTGATGTTTTCTCCGTGTATGTATGAGTCCTGAATATACACGATTGATGTTTTCTCCGTGTATGTATGAGTCCTGAATATACATGATTGATGTTTTCTCCGTGAATGTATGAGTCCTGAATATACACGATTGATGTTTTCTCCGTGTATGTATGAGTCCTGAATATACACGATTGATGTTTTCTCCGTGTATGTATGAGACCTGAATATACACGATTGATGTTTTCTCCGTGAATGTATGAGACCAGAATATACACGTTTGATGTTTTCTCCGTGTATGTATGAGACCTGAATATACACGATTGATGTTTTCTCCGTGTATGTATGAGACCTGAATATACACGATTGATGTTTTCTCCGTGTATGTATGAGACCTGAATATACATGATTGATGTTTTCTCCGTGTATGTATGAGTCCTGAATATACACGATTGATGTTTTCTCCGTGTATGTATGAGTCCTGAATATACACGATTGATGTTTTCTCCGTGTATGTATGAGTCCTGAATATACACGATTTATGTTTTCCCCGTGTATGTATGAGACCTGAATATACATGATTGATGTTTTCTCCGTGTATGTATGAGACCTGAATATACACGATTGATGTTTTCTCCGTGAATGTATGAGACCTGAATATACACGATTGATGTTTTCTCCGTGTATGTATGAGACCTGAATATACATGATTGATGTTTTCTCCGTGTATGTATGAGACCTGAATATACATGATTGATGTTTTCTCCGTGAATGTATGAGACCTGAATATACATGATTGATGTTTTCTCGGTGAATGTAGGAGACCTGAATATACATGATTGATGTTTTCTCCGTGTATGTAGGAGACCTGAATATACATGATTGATGTTTTCTCCGTGAATGTATGAGACCTAAATATACATGATTGATGTTTTCTCCGTGTATGTATGAGTCCTGAATATACATGATTGAAGTTTTCTCCGTGTATGTATGAGACCTGAATATACATGATTGATATTTTCTCCGTGAATGTATGAGACCTGAATATACATGATTGATGTTTTCTCCGTGTATGTATGAGACCTGAATATACATGATTGATGTTTTCTCCGTGTATGTATGAGTCCTGAATATACACGATTGATGTTTTCTCCGTGTATGTATGAGACCTGAATATACACGATTGATGTTTTCTCCGTGTATGTATGAGTCCTGAATATACACGATTGATGTTTTCTCCGTGTATGTATGAGTCCTGAATATACACGATTGATGTTTTCTCCGTGTATGTATGAGACCTGAATATACACGATTGATGTTTTCTCCGTGTATGTATGAGTCCTGAATATACACGATTGATGTTTTCTCCGTGAATGTATGAGACCTGAATATACATGATTGATGTTTTTTCCGTGTATGTATGAGACCTGAATATACACGATTGATGTTTTCTCCGTGAATGTATGAGACCTGAATATACACGATTGATGTTTTCTCCGTGTATGTATGAGTCCTGAATATACACGATTGATGTTTTCTCCGTGAATGTATGAGACCTGAATATACACGATTGATGTTTTCTCCGTGAATGTATGAGACCTGAATATACACGATTGATGTTTTCTCCGTGAATGTATGAGACCTGAATATACACGATTGATGTTTTCTCCGTGTATGTATGAGACCTGAATATACACGATTGATGTTTTCCCCGTGTATGTATGAGACCTGAATATACACGATTGATGTTTTCTCCGTGTATGTATGAGACCTGAATATACACGATTTATGTTTTCCCCGTGTATGTATGAGACCTGAATATACACGATTGATGTTTTCTCGGTGAATGTATGAGACCTGAATATACACGATTGATGTTTTCTCCGTGTATGTATGAGACCTGAATATACACGATTGATGTTTTCCCCGTGTATGTATGAGACCTGAATATACACGATTGATGATTTCTCGGTGAATGTATGAGTCCTGAATATACACGATTTATGTTTTCTCCGTGAATGTATGAGACCTGAATATACACGATTGATGTTTTCTCCGTGAATGTATGAGTCCTAAATATACACGATTGATGTTTTCCCCGTGTATGTATGAGACCTGAATATACACGATCGATGTTTTCCCCGTGTATGTATGAGACCTGAATATACACGATTTATGTTTTCTCCGTGAATGTATGAGACCTGAATATACACGATTGATGTTTTCTCCGTGTATGTATGAGACCTGAATATACACGATTGATGTTTTCTCCGTGAATGTATGAATGAATGAATGAATGAAAGTCTTTATTTACAGAGGGTAACCCAATTAGTATAAACTAATCTTCCTTGGGGCCCTCTAAAGCAATATTTACATACATACAAATACATAATTATATAGCAATATAACAATCAGCATAACAAATTCAAAGTTAGCATTATTCATAAACATGATCAACATGATAACAATGTTACACAACAACATAATACATACATATGGCGGCAGAGGTTTAACTTACAGACTTACATATGGCCATATTTACAATTTTAGCTTCATGACTGTTGATTCGAATTTATCCACTTAGTATAATTTACTGTGAAACTTTTAATACTTTCGCTCTGTCTTATTTCATTTGGAATGTTATTCCATACTTTTACCCCAGAGTAAGACATACTCCCTTTAAAAAGTTCTATATTTGGTTTGGTTATTAAAAAATCCGATTTATTTGAAGAACGTAAAAGATTTGGACGCCTGACATTGTAATTGAACATATTTTGAATATATGGCGGGACTGCATTTTGCGATACCCTGTACATAAATTTGGCTTTATGAAGTGAAACCCTCTGTTCAATATTAAGAGAATTAATTATATTTAAAGCCTCGCTTAAAGTGGTATATTGTTCACCTAGAATGATACGACATGCTCTTCGTTGTAATCGCACTAAAACCTGGATATTTGATTGTTTTGTACTACCCCAAATGATACTACAATAGTCAAGATGTGGTTGGACATAGGCTTTGTAAAACATTATTCTATAATTAACAGGAATAAATACTTTAATTCTTGATAATAGCCACAAATTACTAGATATTTTCTTCCTAAGAAATTTTATATGCGTATCCCATTTAGGGTTTTCATTTATATATATGCCAAGAATTTTATCACCTGTTGTGATTTCCAGATTTAAGTCTTTATATTTCAAATTTAGAGGTTGATTAACTAATCTTGTCCGTTTCTGGGGTGTCGTTATCAATATTACTTTTGTTTTTGAAGCATTTAATACCATACCATTGTTTAGACACCATGTACTGACGTTATTCAAAGCAGCTTGTAAATTCATTTCAACTTCTAATTTAGATTTATTTATGTCATATATTGTAGTATCATCTGCATACATATCAACGTTTGAAACATTATCCTGTACATACATAGGCAAGTCATTTATGAATAAAATAAATAAAAGAGGCCCTAGAATAGACCCTTGCGGGACCCCGCATGTCGTAATTTGCTTATCAGAGAGAACACCGTTTAAGTTCACCGCTTGAGTTCTATTTGTAAGATAAGAGTTGAACCATTTAATAGTATTATCTCCACATTTGTAAATTTGTAATTTTTTTAATAGTATTTCGTGGGAACATAAATCGAATGCTTTAGAAAAATCTAACATAACAACGCCTACAAATTCTCCATCATTTAAAGCTGTTAACCATTTATCTATCATACATACTAATGCTGTTTCGCAGCTATGTTTTTTTCTAAACCCACTTTGGGATTTACATAATAATTTATAATGATTAAGGTAATTAACAAATGAATCATGCACATGTTTTTCAATCAATTTTGAAAGAGTAGGTAAAATTGATATTGGCCTATAGTTATTTACATCATTTGATGAACCTTTTTTAAATAAAGGATTAACTTTTGCGCATTTCCATTCATCTGGGAAAACACCTTGTTTTATACTACAATTTATAACATACGTAAGACTATTTGATATAACATCGGCTGATAATTTTAAAAGTTTTGGCCCTATTTGGTCAAGTCCTGTAGCTTTGGATACATCTAAATTATTTAACATTTTACGCGTTTGGGATTCCGTAATCAGAGGAATGTGAAAATGCATATGATCAGGAACTTTTGTTTTTACAAAATCATTTACTTTATCAAAATTTGAAGTTGGAATAGGTTCTTCCAAACTGTTTTAGGGTCTGATTTTCCTTCCTCAATTTTTCTTTCATAAGATTCTTTTTTAGAATTATCTATCAATGTACAAACTTTATTTCTTGAAGCTCTGTAGTTATCCATATCATATTTAGCCTTAAATTTATCACGTTCTTTAATTTCATCTAAAATATCAGGTGTAAACCAATCTGGTTGTTTTAAGTGTTTAACTCTGTGAATTCTAATTGGGACGTGATTATCTACAACACTTGAAAAATTAGACACCCAAGTGTGAAGTACTTCATTAGTATCAGTGTTGTTTAGATTACCCCAGGGGATGCTGATAAGATCTGATAAAAATGACTCCTCCGAAAATGACCTAAATGATCTGTATTTTATAAAATTATGTGAATTGATTTTTTCTTTATAATTTAACTTTCTTGTACATAGGATCGGATAATGATCGCTAATTCCTATTTTGGGCACGCTTACATTACATATATTTTGATCACAATTAGTATAAATGTGGTCTATTAAAGTTTTTGAAGTTGAACATTCACGCGTCGGCTGCTTAATTAACTGTTTTAATCCTAGTGATAAAATATAGCTAGACCATTCATCATTTATTTTGGAATTTAATAAATCTCGATTTATATCGCCTAAAATTAATATTTCTTTTTCTTCAAGTTGAACCTTTTCTAAATGAGTGTCAAATATTTCTTTCCATGCAACTTTAGATTCTGGATGCCTGTAAAGTGAACCAATTAAAAAAGATTTACATTTAGTTGGCATAATTTCTAACCAAATTATTTCTATATCATCTCCTTCTAAATCTAATGAGACCTGAATATACACGATTGATGTTTTCTCCGTGTATGTATGAGACCTGAATATACACGATTGATGTTTTCTCCGTGAATGTATGAGACCTGAATATACACGATTGATTTTTTTCTCCGTGTATGTATGAGACCTGAATATACACGATTGATGTTTTCTCCGTGAATGTATGAGTCCTGAATATACACGATTGATGTTTTCTCCGTGTATGTATGAGACCTGAATATACACGATTGATGTTTTCTCCGTGTATGTATGAGACCTGAATATACACGATTGATGTTTTCTCCGTGTATGTATGAGACCTGAATATACACGATTGATGTTTTCTCCGTGAATGTATGAGTCCTGAATATACACGATTGATGTTTTCCCCGTGTATGTATGAGACCTGAATATACACGATTGATGTTTTCCCCGTGTATGTATGAGACCTGAATATACACGATTGATGTTTTCCCCGTGTATGTATGAGACCTGAATATACACGATTGATGTTTCCCCCGTGTATGTATGAGTCCTGAATATACACGATTGATGTTTTCTCCAATCCTTTATTACCCCATTTCCCGAAACTGACAGCATTTGACACTTTATTGAAACCTGTTTAGGACAAGGAGAAATTTAGATATGAATGTATGCATGTAAACTAAAATATGCACGAATAAATTATACTAATGTTACAATAGACAGAAAAATAAACAGTCGTATTGCTTAAATATATATATATTTTTATACTAATAATTGATCTAAAAATACATTTATATTGCTGAAGAAATATATTCGACCGCATTTGAGAACTAAATCATCACATGCATTGATATTACTGAAGAAATATGTCCAGCAGATTTAGGAGCTACACAAACATTGGTATTGCTGATGCAGTATAGTCCAGCAGATTTAGGAACTACACAAACATTGATGTTGCTGAAGCAATATAGTCCAGCAGATTTGTGATCTAAAAATTAGTTTGTATTACTGAAGGAATATAGTCCAGCAGATTTGTGATCTAAAAATTAGTTTTTATTACTGAAGAAATATAGTCCAGCAGATTTGTGATCTAAAAATTAGTTTTTATTACTGAAGGAATATAGTCCAGCAGATTTAGGAACTACACAAACATTGGTATTGCTGATGAAATATAGTCCAGCAGATTTGTGATCTAAAAATTAGTTTTTATTACTGAAGGAATATAGTCCAGCAGATTTGTGATCTAAAAATTAGTTTTTATTACTGAAGGAATATAGTCCAGCAGATTTGTTATCTAAAAATAAGTTTTTATCACTGAAGAAATATAGTCCAGCAGATTTGTGATCTAAAAATTAGTTTTTATTACTGAAGGAATATAGTCCAGCAGATTTCTGATCTAAAAATTAGTTTTTATTACTGAAGGAATATAGTCCAGCAGATTTGTGATATAAAACTTAGTTTTTATTACTGAAGGAATATAGTCCAGCAGATTTGTGATCTAAAAATTAGTTTTTATTACCGAAGGAATATAGTCCAGCAGATTTGTGATCTAAAGATTAGTTTTTATTACTGAAGGAATATAGTCCAGCAGATTTGTGATCTAAAAACTAGTTTTTATTACTGAAGGAATATAGTCCAGCAGATTTGTGATCTAAAAATTAGTTTTTATTACTGAAGGAATATAGTCCAGCAGATTGGGATCTACAAACAACTATTTATATTACTGAAGAAATATAGTGGAGCAGATTTGTACCGAATGTTTGTTTCGACTAGAATAGAGGCTGGAGACTAGATTGTGTTCGGCTACGTGCCAACGCGTATTTCGTCTCCACCAATTAAGCAATGATGTAGTTACCAATTGGGGAAACCTTTAACTTTATTTACCACAACTGTCTGGTTACTGAAGCTTATAATTACAGATTGTTATGAGAAGATATTCAAACTTCGAAATAAACCCAGTTTTGTTAATCGGTTTTGATCTGCCTCGAAAGAAGCCATTTAATATTTAAAGTCTAAATTTGAATCTAAGTTAAAATCAGTATTAGGATAAGAGGAACTAGTTCTCCCCAAATGTATAACGAAGTTGTATGCTCCATCAGTGTTAAAAGTGACCTGTGTATCAGATAGCAATATTAAGTTCATTGTTGCTTAAAGTTTATCGCCGTTTTCAACAGTATGTCAGTTATATCACGCGACCAATTCACCTTACCATGAACTTACGCTAGTACCCAATACATACTTATTTCCAAGCAACTGGCTACTTTAATTATATTTGAAAAAGGTAAAACGTTTCTCCCAAATGACACGAAATTGTCTTTATTTTTTGAAGAGGTATGTTTTAAGGTTATCATCTTCAACACGTCGGAATATTTACTAATTAACTATGACTGCTTTCTTTTAAATCGTATTACAATTTCTTGTCTGTGTCATAAACTTGTCAGGTTATTTAAGTCACGACCTCGTAAAAACCCACAGATGAATCATGTTGGGAGATGTTGAGCGAAACTAGTGGATTTGGATCATGTTGAATAACCATGCATTATTTATCCTTAACGTTATTGAAGTTTCCGGCTTATGTTTATAGTTACTGTTCACCTTGCCGGAAAGTTCCCCAAGGACGTCCGACGGAGAGAAATGTTGTTGAAAAATGTTCGTCTCCAGTAGTAGCATGTCATTGTATTGTTCGACGAATGCGTTCCTGGCGGGTTTAAGTCCGATCAATCCGCCACACAACTTCGAACGCAAACCAACGGGTAAAGGCGTCCGATGGTTGTACTGTTGCTGTGCGAAAGGCGTGTGTTTTGTTCGGAACTCATGCGGTCCTCGTCCTGTAGTTGCCAGAGCGCATCCGTATGTTTCTGGTGGACCTGACTCGCGGCCGGACTATTACCTGACATATTACGGATAAACCGGACGTGTGCCGGACATAGACCGCACATTCAGCGGACGACGTGAATAACGACTGTGTAACGGGATAAGTAGAGTATACATAGCGTACATGTAACTGGTCTTCGCCGGGCCCGGAACTGACACGGAAGTATACGTCAGTGGGTATAAACAATTTCAGGGATGCTGCTCAACTTATTCCAGGACTTCTACCTACTCATGCCGGAAGTGGAAAGTCCTCTTCGTCTTCTTCTTGACGTTGATTTTCTTGACTTGTGAGTTTACTTTCAAGAACCTGATGAGTGACTGACACTTAGGAGATGCTGCCCTTGCATGGATCTCTTCAGGGTCAGACGGGACTTTTTCTTGAGGTCAATTATGGACTTCTCGGACTTCTGAAGGTGAAACTAGAGCTGCCTTCTCTGTGACGGCTGCCTGTTCTTTACTACACTCACCAATAGAAGCATTTCTTACATTGGGGCATATTTGAAAGAGGTGATATGGATATGTTGAGCTAATGCGAGCATGAAGATATGTTCGTCACAACCGGATATTTTATTTCGTAGAGTTTCTATCCGTTGGACTCACGTTAGCGCTATACAGCAAGGTGTGTTAGTAGACTATAGTCTATAGTCTCTAGTCTGTGTCACAACGCTATACGACAAGGTGTGCTAGTAGACTATATAGTCTACAGTCTCTAGTCTGTGTCAAAACGCTATACGAAAAGGTGTGTTAGTAGACTATATAGTCTATAGTCTCTAGTCTGTGTCACAACGCTATACGACAAGGTGTGCTAGTAGACTATATAGTCTACAGTCTCTAGTCTGTGTCAAAACGCTATACGAAAAGGTGTGTTAGTAGACTATATAGTCTATAGTCTCTAGTCTGTGTCACAACGCTATACGACAAGGTGTGTTAGTAGACTATAGTCTCTAGTCTCTAGTCTGTGTCACAACGCTATACGACAAGGTGTGTTAGTAGACTATAGTCTATAGTGTCTAGTCTGTGTCAAAACGCTATACGACAAGGTGTGTTAGTAGACTATATAGTCTATAGTCTCTAGTCTGTGTCTCAACGCTATACAGCAAGGTATGTTAGTAGACTATATAGTCTATAGTCTCTAGTCTGTGTCACAACGCTATACAGGAAGGTGTGTTAGTAGACTATATAGTCTATAGTGTCTAGTCTGTGTCACAACGCTATACAGCAAGGTGTGTTAGTAGACTATATAGTCTATAGTGTCTAGTCTGTGTCACAACGCTATACGGCAAGGTGTGTTAGTAGACGATATAGTCTATAGTCTCTAGTCTGTGTCAAAACGCTATACGACAAGGTGTGTTAGTAGACTATATAGTCTATAGTCTCTAGTCTGTGTCACAACGCTATACAGCAAGGTGTGTTAGTAGACTATATAGTCTATAGTCTCTAGTCTGTGTCACAAACGTCTTTGGTTTTATACGACTTTAATTACCCACATTTACATAAGGAGGATTTATGAACTAATAAATAAAGAAGATTCTCTAAAACTATGGAGCGCTAATGTTGGCATAGAGTTTAAAATTATCCTCGAACGCATCGGTGAGGGCTAGGTCTAAAACTGTGTATAATTATCTACTAACATGCACGCTAGGATACCAATTATACTTTCGGTCACTTTATTGATTTCACTCAAAGTATGTTAGGGTAACATTACATGTATAGCGGTAAGAAGCTGCGGTGAGTAAGAGTAAATAGACTCCTTGAAACGGACTGTATGCCGGGGTCTAAATCCGACGCTTCACATGCCGGGGGTTTACATCCGACGCTTTTCATGCCGGGTTCGAAAATCTGACGTTTTTCATGTCGGGTTCGAAAATCTGACGTTTTTCATGTCGGGTTCGAAAATCTGACGTTTTTCATGTCGGGTTCGAAAATCTGACGCTTTACATGCCGGGGGTCTAACCCTGAGATCATGATAACCGGCATCATCATTCAGATTTGTTTGTTTAACCGAACTATACTCATGCTATACATTTTGATTGAACGGTTCTAATAATGTAATTATCGTTGATAATTGTTTTACCATTTGACCAAGCTCTATAAATCGGATATTTTAGGTGTCACACATCCGTATTGGTACGAAACGTTAGACATTATTTACATTTGCCCGGGATACGGTTAGAGTTACCGTTCGTGTTTAGATGGAACCTTTTGCTGAGTCATAATGTAAGTTTGGGCTACCATGTGATTATATAAACAGTATTTGAGCACAGTGTGACCATTGCTTCGTATCCAATATGTATTACTCACTATGTGAAACTATGTGAAGTTGTGATCAGTATATATAAATGTCTTTTGTTTATCCGCTTTTCTGAGAAGTTGAAGCATTGGTGATATTTTCTGTTCATAAATGTTGTAACCTGAAATCGCATTGATGCATATACATTAGTGATAGCTAAGATCGTATTATAAATTTTAAATCCTTTTCCTCCATAATCTGCTTGTCCGATTCCAAGATAATTTGGTAGAAATGTTCTTTGAGTGACCCTCTACAAAAACTAAATCAAGCCATATTGATTTCGTTGAAAAACAGGGCAGCAAGGCGGCATCAGGAAAGGCGCAAAATGACAAAACAATAATTCCATTCTAATTAAAGTTCTTGTTAGATCTCTTGATACAAATGGCCTTTACAGAAAAGCCATTTTACTATTTCTTTAATGGTGTCCACTCCTTTCAGTTTCATTTACACTCCTTATCAATATGTCCCAGATATTTGCAATTTAATATTTCCTACTTATTTATTATCACGCAGGTGATTGATTTAGGGCCATCTTGCCCTTCTTGTTTATATTTAGTTTCATTAACCAATGGATCGGTTGATTACTTATCAGTGATTAATCGATGGGTCAATCGTTTTGAAAGCACAATATCTCATTAACCTTTGCAGATATGTAGCGAAGTCAGTTCACTAACCAAGTGGCCAATTTGTGATAGTTTGAACCAATGCTATGTCATTAACACAAGTAGTTATTACAGTTTTCTTAATATCAGCTTTTTACGATAATATTGGACAATGTCCTGTCACCGAGTCATTGTTTTAGTTTCTCGCCCTGACATTGCACAGTTACACCAAATAAATATATTTTACCTTGAAATGGTAAAAACCAATGAATTTACCAGATACATTTGAATTCAGATGTGTAAATATAGGTTCCACCAGCAAAACTTGTCTTTGGGTATTTAAAAGTGTTTACAATCATCAAAGTTCACCAATATATCACGCTATGTAAGTGTTCTAGTCTGGTCGTTGTTCAGACATCGACGCAAACACTTACAGTTTCCAAAAGTAAACCTCGGGAATTATTGATGACGTAATAAAAACACGAAAAATTCGGTGACGCAGTTCCGGTTAGAATCGACTAGGAAATGGTTATTGACTCATGTGAGCTGTTCCAGATATTGTACTTCACGTAAATACGGGATACTTTAACCGCAAGATAACCGCCATGTTAAACAGAACATGATGGACAAAGTGAGAGATCGTTGATCACCGATTCAAACATCTCGTTAATACCATACGAGATTACACGAGAAAATCATGTTAGAGGCACGGAATGAAAGGATTTAATTCTTGTCTCGCAGTTTCTCGATTGGCGACAATTAGATTACCGGTGTTTTGTTCCGCTCTGCGTTTTTTGTCCATAATGACGTTCACATGGAACATTTTAACCCTTTCTCCTAACAATGAACTAATTCGTATTTCTGATAAACCTTGTTAATTATTATCTGATATGCCATTTTTGGAAAAAAGATAATTTAAAAAAAAAAAGTACGTAAACTTTAAACCTTTCCCACATACAACCAATCTGCAGACGACTTTGAAAATATTTGGGCAAAACTGTGAACATATCTGTTAATGAAAGTACAACATTTGATTAAAATTGAAATAAAATGTGTCACACTATCTTTTGTCAATTTCTCGTTTCGTCAAAATGTTTTCAAAAGTCGTCTGATGCAGATGTGTGTACATGAGGGAAGGGTAACGGGAGGTGCATATATATTCGAGCCCCGTGTTGGAGGTTTTGGAATAAATGGACACTTCTTTTAAAATTACATGAATTGTATTGGGGCTCTTTTGTACACCATATTTAACACTAGTTCTGATATACCGAGGCGACAGTACAACGATGCCTGGTTAAATTACTATGATAGTAAGTTTGTTGTGTAAAAATCTCCAAAGGAAGCAATTTCTCCTTTTCCCACAATGATTTGAATTTGGCTACAAATTAATAACAAAAGTTTACAGAAGTTCAACCTCGCCATGTGTTTCCTGACCTTCTCGCACCAGTATTACATACAGCATCCAGGTAGAGAACACTTTAAAACGTGTAGTAATGGCTGCCCTTCTTGGCGCTCAGGGTTGCGCCGTGATATAACTGACTTTTTTTTTTGAAGCCGGCCGAAATATCAAACAATCAATCAATCAATCAATCAATCCAAGGCAGACATGTAGGAAGCATATAGCCATTACTATCAAAATGAAAATCGAACCGAATTTTCGAGAAACCTAATGTATCGTGATTAGTTCTATGTAAAGGATAACAACAAGCGACCCACTTCATCACGCAAATTTGAACAGTCTTCCGAGATTCCAGAAAACGAGGTGCGAAAACACAGCGCGAACTGTATAATCGATACAAATGCAACGTTTTGTTTCCCGGAATTGCGAACATTCCATTGAACTTAAGATACGGGAATTACAGTGTTAACAAGACGCATGTGACAAACGACTGCACCACACGGGTTTGATATATGCGACTAAAATCACGAGGGGTAAAACATATCGTATTAAACATTCATCGTGTTTAAATTGGGACGAGTCGTCTCAGGTCGTGTTTAAATGGGACGAGTCGTCCATCTCAGGGCGTGTTTAAATTGGGACGAGTCGTCTCAGGGCGTGTTTAAATTGGGACGAGTCGTCTCAGGGCGTGTTTAAATTGCGGCGAGTCGTCTCAGGGTGTTTTTAAATTGGGACGAGTTGTCTCAGGGCGTGTTTAAATTGCGGCGAGTCGTCAAAGGGCGTGTTTGAATTGGGACGTGTCGTCTCAGGGCGTGTTTAAATTGGGACGAGTCGTCTCAGGGCGTGTTTAAATTGGGACGAGTCGTCTCAGGGCGTGTTTAAATTGGGACGAGTCGTCTCAGGGCGTGTTTAAATTGGGACGAGTCGTCTCAGGGCGTGTTTAAATTGGGACGTGTCGTCTCAGGGCGTGTTTAAATTGGGACGAGTCGTCTCAGGGCGTGTTTAAATTGGGACGAGTCGTCTCAGGGCGTGTTTAAATTAGGACGGGTCGTCTCAGGGCGTGTTTAAATTGCGGCGAGTCGTCTCAGGGCGTGTTTAAATTGCGGCGAGTCGTCTCAGGTCGTGTTTAAATTCGGACGAGTCATCTCAGTGAGCGTTTAAATTGGGGCGAGTCGTCTCAGGGCGCGTTTAAATTAGGGGCGAGTTGTTTCATGGCGCGTTTAAATTGGGACGAGTCATCTCAGGGCGTGTTTAAATTGGTACGAGTCATCTTAGGGCGCATTTAAATTAGGGGCGAGTAATCCCAGGGCGCATTTAAATTGGGACGAGTCGTCTCAGGGCGTGTTTAAATTGGGGCGAGTCGTCCGTCTCAGGGCGTGTTTAAATTAGAACGAGTCGTCTCAGGGTGTGTTTAAATTGGGGCGAGTCTCAGGGCGTGTTTAAATTGAGACGAGTCGTCTCAGGTCGCGTTTAAATTAGGGGCGAGTCGTCTCAGGGCGCGTTTAAATTGGGTGAGTCGTTTCAGGGCGTGTTTAAATTGGGACGAGTCGTCTCAGGGCGCGTTTAAATTAGGGGCGAGTCGTCTTAGGGCGTGTTTAAATAAGCGGCGAGTCGTTTCAGGGCGTGTTTAAATTAGGACGAGTCGTCCGTCTCAGGGTGTGTTTAAATTAGGGGCGAGTAGTCTCAGGGCGCGTTTAAATTGGGACGAGTCGTCTCAGGGCGCGTTAAAATTAGGACGAGTCGTCTCAGGGCGTGTTTAAATTGGAACGAGTCGTCTCAGGGCGCGTTTAAATTGGAACGAGTCGTCTCAGGGCGCGTTTAAATTGGAACGAGTCGTCTCAGGGCGTGTTTAAATTAGGACGAGTCGTCTCAGGGCGTGTTTAAATTAGGACGAGTCGTCTCAGGTCGTGTTTAAATTGGGACGAGTCGTCTCAGGGCGTGTTTAAATTAGGACGAGTCGTCTCAGGGCGCGTTTAAATTGGGACGAGTCGTCTCAGGGCGTGTTTAAATTAGGACGAGTCGTCTCAGGGCGCGTTTAAATTTGGACGAGTCGTCTCAGGTCGTGTTTAAATTAGGACGAGTCGTCTCAGGGCGTGTTTGAATTGGGACGAGTCGTCTCAGGTCGTGTTTAAATTGGGACACGCGTCTCAGGTCGTGTTTAAATTGGAACGAGTCGTCTCAGGTCGTGTTTAAATTAGGACTAGTCGTCTCAGGGCGTGTTTAAATTGGGTGAGTCGTCTCAGGGCGTGTTTAAATTGGGACGAGTCGTCTCAGGGCGCGTTTAAATTGGGACGAGTCGTCTCAGGTCGTGTTTAAATTAGGACTAGTCGTCTCAGGGCGTGTTTAAATTGGGTGAGTCGTCTCAGGGCGTGTTTAAATTGGGACGAGTCGTCTCAGGGCGCGTTTAAATTGGGACGAGTCGTCTCAGGTCGTGTTTAAATTAGGACGAGTCGTCTCAGAGCGTGTTTAAATTGGGACGAGTCGTCCGTCTCAATGCGTGTTTAAATTGGAACGAGTCGTCTTAGGGCGTGTTTAAATTAGGGGCGAGTCGTTTCAGGTCGTGTTTAAACTAGGACGAGTCGTCTCAGGGCACGTTTAAATTGGGGCGAGTCGTCTCAGGGCGTGTTTAAATTGGGACGAGTCGTCTCAGGGTGTGTTAGAATTGGGGCGAGTCGTGTTTGAGGACACTTGTCTGGATACCTTCTCGAAGACATGTTATATTTCAATTATTATGATTACTTTGTTTACGAAACTTTTATGACGAGGAAATGTATCGTAACGTAATATCATCCGGGCAACTGATAACATCCATTGGGAAATACTTCGTTTATGAAATTTTGCTTTTTCATATTCCTGATGAATGTAGATTTATATATGTAATATATTGTTTTTTCCTACACTCTGTGTGACGTTTTAACCCGTTCCCTCATACGACATTTCTGCAGCAGACGACTATAACGGATAACCTATGACTAAAAAGGGAAAACATTGTGGCAAAAGGAGAAATTGCTCGTTTTGAGCAATTTCTTCTTTTGTCACTATGTTTTCAAAAAGCCGTCTTTTGCAGAGGCGTCATAAAGCGTATATATGAGGGAAACGGTTAAATTATCGATTACAAAGTTTTAGTATTCTTCAGAGCTGACATAGCCTTTGTAAAATGTAGTCGGACATATCATGTTACGGAGAGTCATGGTGTATTGAAATTGCTCATTTTGGATTTAGTGTATTGAGGTGAGCATATGCCAACATGTAGAAGAGACAACTAGAATTGTAGCCTGCGGAGTTTCATTTAAATGCCCTTATTTATGATAATATAATGTGGAAAATGTGTAGATATGCACACAACAATACCAGGCGGGGCTCTGTTAGGTTTGTATGGTGACGCTTTCTTTTTTAATCGGAAATGATACACATCAATTTCAGTAATAAGTCTTTGACAGACATTCTTGCTGTAACCATAACATAAACACTCGCTACAAATAATGTGTATACATTGAAGCAAGTCATAGACGTTAGTAAATGCATGCACTTTAAATAAACAATTTTCAAATATTGCCCGTATTGAGGTATTGCGCATGCGCTCTGGTTTAATACCAATCGAAAGCATCCAGCGGACCACGTTCACTTGCCATGTCCCTTCTATTCTATAATTGACTGATTAGTTCATTATGATTGATTTACCTTGGGCAATGTTTGTATATGGAAATGTAGTCACGGTAAACCCTTTCCCACAAACAGTAAATGTGCAACAGACCACTTTGACATCTTTTGAAGTATCATTAAGGTTTGAAACATTGTAACAATAGGGGAAATTGCCACATTATTTTCAAAAGTTGCCAACTGTATATGCACCCAAAATGCGCCTGAAGGTGGGAAAGGGTTAAATTAACTGATTGATTTCCTAGATTTTGCATGCATTAAGCCAAATACGACGAAAACTGACCCCGTGAACTTGCGACCAGCTAAGATGCCTTCCTATCATCTGGACGGGATTATCCATACTCGTCATGTAGTCGTGTAATCACCATGCATTTATCTTCTTGTACTGGGATTTTACGCGATGTCATCATGTTTCAGTCATTTCACGGCGACACCTCACTTTATCATGATACATGGATCAGCACACCAGTACTATGTTCGGACATGTGCTTTGCCAAAGGGCAGTCTAACCTAGCCGCCGCAACCGGTTCGAAATCTCCGACGCTAACAACTCGGCCACGGTATATTCCTTATCATCATTGAAGCCCCGAGATAACGGGTTTAAAAAAGGAACATCAATATTTATAAGACATTGGATTGTAGCTCCCATTAAATTCAAAACATCCGAATGTCGGTTTTTGTGTGACATTACTCAAATATTATGCTAAATATCTAATTTATAATATGATACTTTATTTGTTCAAAACAACTAATAAATTCACTTTAAGGAGCCTTTAGGGACAAAAGTGAATCATTCGACAATTGGATGTGCCAAGGATATAATATAAGCACTAAAACAATTACTTGGCATGAAATCATATCTCCATATCATCAAAATTTATGACAAGATATGACGAGATAAGATGGTATTAGCCTGTCCGTTGTAAAGCGTACACGTTGTCAATTCTGAATAGTCGAGTTTTATATTAGCCTGTGCATATGATATTTATAAGAATCTACAAAAGTTTTCAGAGGATATTAACAAGCTTATGTTAGAAATCTTTAAACAATGCAGATATTAATCAGATCAAAGCCAACGTGTACCTTTTGCCTATGGTGGGGCTCGTGTAATCATTGTTGGTGTTTTGTCCCGAGAGTTCTCCTCAATTTATTTCTCATGAAACACTGGTAGATATTCTTAGATATTCAAGATACACAACGTACTGTGACAGGGACAAAAACAAATCTTTTTCGGTGTATTGTCACGAGATCTCTCTGATGAAATACTTGAAGGTTGTGTACGAAATTCAAGTTCAATAACATGTAAAAAGTCACACTTTGAGACTAAATTGTGAACACTTTCTCAATGTTTCGATATTGTAATGAGAAAGCTCCTCAATTTATATTTAATGTAAGATTATGTAAGAGGTTAATGTCCACACTTACATCCCGGTGTACCTCGGCGAGTGTCCGAAAATAAAATCCATGTATCAAATCGAACATTTTTTTATCATTTTTTCTCTTTTTGCCATCTATAATTCCATTTATAGAGATTTTTTGAGGTTTATTCTTGATTGTCTTGATGCTTATAAGCATCCGAGGAAGGGATGAACTAATATATAGTCAACAGCCGCAAATACTTACAGGTAGACAGACAGCCTGGGTAGGTAAAACTGTACCATGGTTGAATACACACTTCGTCATCCCCGAGAAAGTTTCAGTAATATTCTGCACTGCAGTATCCATTTGGATTATTTGCATTATTGCACAGGCAGGTATTTTTTCCACACACGCGTAATTATTACATTTAGATTGGTTTTCCTGTATCACCAGTCCTATATACGCATTGATTACCAATAGATGGAGTGTTTGTTTTAATTGACCTGTCAATATCAAGTTTCAAATATTTTATTTAAATATAAAGGGCACCGGCCCATAATATAAACAAAACATATATAGTCACGTGACAGATATGGCATTTCTATTTTATTCGACCTTGTTATGTTTTCATCAGGGGTCAGTTTATTTCACGGATAGTATACGAGTGTGGATTGAGAAGAAAAATCGAGTCACAAACATGGTTGGATGTCCACTAGCGTTTCCCCCGGAGACGCATAGACGTCCGGAAACCAATCTATCAAGTCGGAATGAATAAATGCATACACGGACATCTTGATTTCCCATAGATATCACTCTATTTATGAGTCTTCATGCGTAAAGTGGTCTTGTTGACAGTTGAATGGATACATGTAGACATTGAAGGACAGAAATGGGTCTTGTTGACAGTTGCCTGGCTACATGTAGACATTGAAGGAAAAAAAAGGGGTCTTGTTGACAGTGGCATGGCTATACGTAGACATTGAAGGACAGAAAGGGGTCTTGTTGACAGTGGCAAGACTACATGTAGACCTTGAAGGACAGAAAGGGGTCTTGTTGACAGTGGCATGGCTGCTAGTAGACCTTGAAGGACAGAAATGGGTCTTGTTGACAGTGGCATGGCTGCATGTAGACATTGAAGGACAAAAATGGGTCTTGTTGACAGTGGCATGGCTACATGTAGACATTGAAGGACAAAAAGGGTCTTGTTGACAGTAGCATGGCTGCATGTAGACCTTGAATGACATAAAGGTGTCTTGTTGACATTGGCAAGGCTACATGTAGACATTGAAGGACAGAAAGGGATCTTGTTGACAGTGGCATGGCTACATGTAGACCTTGAAGGACAGAAAGGGGTCTTGTTGACAGTGGCATGGCTACATGTATACATTGAAGGACAGAAAGGGGTCTTGTTGACAGTGGGGTGGCTGCTAGTAGACCTTGAAGGACAGAAAGGGGTCTTGTTGACAGTGGCATGGCTGCATGTAGACCTTGACGGACAGAAATGGGTTTTGTTGACAGTGGCAAGGCTACATGTAGACATTGAAGGACAGAAAGGGATATTGTTGACAGCGGCATGGCTACATGTAGACATTAAAGGACAGAAAGGGTCTTGTTGACAGTGGCATGGCTGCTAGTACACATTGAAGGACAGAAAGGGGTCTTGTTGACAGTGGCATGGCTGCATGTAAACCTTGAAGGACAACAAGGGGTCTTGTTGACAGTGACATGGCTGCATGTAGACATTGAAGGACAGAAAGGGGTCTTGTTGACAGTGGCATGACTGCTAGTACACCTTGAAGGACAACAAGGGGTCTTGTTGATAGTGGCATGGCTGCATGTAGACATTGAAGGACAGAAATGGGTCTTGTTGACAGTGGCATGGCTACATGTAGACATTGAAGGACAAAAAGGGTCTTGTTGACAGTAGCATGGCTGCATGTAGACCTTGAAGGACATAAAGGTGTCTTGTTGACATTGGCAAGGCTACATGTAGACATTGAAGGACAGAAAGGGATCTTGTTGACAGTGGCATGGCTACATGTAGATCTTGAAGGACAGAAAGGCGTCTTGTTGACAGTGGCATGACTGCTAGTACACATTGAAGGACAGAAAGGGGTCTTGTTGACAGTGGCATGGCTGCATGTAAACCTTGAAGGACAGAAAGGGGTCTTGTTGACAGTGACATGGCTGCATGTAGGCCTTGAAGGATAGAAAGGGGTCTTGTTGACAGTGGGATGGCTACATGTAGAACTTGAAGGACAGAAAGGGGTCTTGTTGACAGTGGCGTGGCTACATGTAAACCTTGAAGGACAAAAAGGGGTCTTGTTGACAGTGGGCTGCTAGTAGACCTTGAAGGACAGAAAGGTGTCTTGTTGACAGTGGCATGGCTACATGTAGACCTTGAAGGTCAGAAAGGGGTATTGTTGACAGTGGCATGGCTACATGTAGACATTGAAGGACAGAAAGGGGTCTTGTTGACAGTGGCATGGTTACATGTAGACCTTGAAGGACAAAAAGGGATCTTGTTGACAGTGGCATGGCTGCATGTATACCTTGAAGGACAGAAGTGGTCTTGTTGACAGTGGCATGGCTACATGTAGACCTTGAAGGCCAGAAAGGGGTCTTGTTGACAGTAGCATGGCTACATGTAGACCTTGAAGGACAGAAAGGGGTCTTGTTGACAGTGGCATGGCTACATGTATATATTGAAGGACAGAAAGGGGTCTTGTTGACAGTTGCCTGGCAACATGTAGACCTTGAAGGACAGAAAGGGTCTTGTTGACAGTGGCATGGCTACATGTAGACATTGAAGGACAGAAAGGGGTCTTGTTGACAGTGGCATGGCTTCATATAGACCTTGAAGGACAGAAAGGGGTCTTGTTGACAGTGGCATGGCTGCTAGTAGACCTTGAAGGACAGAAAGGGGTCTTGTTGACAGTTGCATGGCTACATGTAGACCTTGAAGGACAGAAAGGGATCTTGTTGACAGTGGCATGGCTACATGTAGACCTTGAAGGACAGAAAAGGGTCTTGTTGACAGTGGCATGGCTACATGTAGACCTTGAAGGACAGAAAGGGGTCTTGTTGACAGTGGCATGGCTACATGTATATATTGAAGGACAGAAATGGTTCTTGTTGACAGTTGCCTGGCAACATGTAGACCTTGAAGGACAGAAAGGGTCTTGTTGACAGTGGCATGGCTACATGTAGACATTGAAGGACAGAAAGGGATCTTGTTGACAGTGGCATGGCTGCATGTATACCTTGAAGGATATAAAGGGGTCTTGTTGACAGTGGCATGGCTGCTAGTAGACCTTGAAGGACAGAAAGGGGTCTTGTTGACAGTGGCATGGCTACATGTAGACCTTGAAGGACAGAAAGGGGTCTTGTTGACAGTGGCATGGCTACACGTAGACCTTGAAGGACAGAACGGGGTCTTGTTGACAGTGGCATGGCGGCTACATGTAGACCTTGTAGGACAGAAAGGTGTCTTGTTGACAGTGGCATGGTTACATGTAGACCTTGAAGGACAGAAAGGGGTATTGTTGACAGTGGCATGGCTACATGTAAGCCTTGAAGGACAGGCCTACCTGTTTTGAACAATTACAAAATAAAGATGGCTCACAAATGCAATAAAACTGAAGGCAAATTATGGTCAGTCATTTGTTCGTTATTTAACCCTTTCCAACTTACATATGCTTTCTGACGCCTTTGCAGCAGACAACTTGTGAAAACATTATGGCAGAAGGAGGAATTGCTCATAATAATTAATTTCTCCTTTTGTCACAATATTTGCAATTTTATTCAATACATGTTTTTAAAGAGAGTTTCCACATTATTGACATAATGTTTTCAAAGGCATCTGCTGCAGATTTGTTGTATGTTGGAAATGCTATAATAATCTACACAGGAAAAGCAGTGATAGAACTGAAATAACGTTGAAAACGGGGTTAAACAACTGTATGGAAAATGTTTAATTTATTTTATTAATTTGAATCAATATTTAAAATAGAAGATAGGCTTTAAATGCCGAATGTCTCGATTCTAACAACACGCAATTTCTTCTTTTCCTACTGTGTTCTTTTTTACATCTCAACCTTTGCACGCGACTTTAAACACCATGCGAACCTTTTTTGACTTTAACCAGGCTACACATTCGTCTAGTCGAATCCCGGGCTACATTATCTACAATTTATCGTCAATATGTCGTACTCTGCTGTAGATTTGTCGTAAATGGGAAAGGGTTAAAACAAATGGTATCCGTGTTTTTCATTTCCCTTTCTTGAAGATGTCTTCATTTCGGACGAGTTCACAACGGAGTTAACAAATTCCTAAGCGGACCGAAGTTTAAGACAACGTAACTATGACACCATTATGTAAATCAAAGTTTACATATTGAGTACAGTTAAAAACATTTCGGCAAAAGAAAATATTGGTCATTTAGGGCAATTTCCCCTTTTTGCCACAATGTTTTCAAAAGTCGTCTGCTGCAGAGGCGTCGGAAGCATCTGTAGATTGGAAAGTGTTCTAAAATGTTCTAAAACGTTCTAAAACGTCTACAGATGCGTCGAACATATTTGATTGTGGGAAAGGGTTTACTGCTGTAGTCTTGTGATATTTTGTATTATCATGGGATTTCCATTCTTTCGATCGCCATAGTAACGAGACACACTTTTGAAAGAGGGTAATACGTTCCTAATACACTTGAATTCACATCTCTTCATTCCACGTTGAAATGTAAATATCTACGGCTGAATGTCGTACGTATCAAAGTTACTAAATTTCCCGAAATGTCCTTGTCTTTATCATCTGACCAAACTGTTGCCTTCAAAAACATGAAAGTATATCATAGCAATTTATTTTCATCCAGTAAGGTTTGTTTATGATAGAGCAATAAACCCTTTCCGTATACAACTAATCCGCAGCAGAAATACTTTTAAAAACATCTGGACAAAAGTTTAACACTCTCTAAAACTAGATGTCTGTTTATGAAATGAAGTTGAAACCATTTCAACAAAAGTAGAGATTACCCATTATGAGCATTTACTGCTGCTTTTACCAAACTGTTTTCGTCGAGTCCCGGTAGCTCAGTCGATAACGACGCGGGCTGTCAAGGGGTTGTGAGTTCGAATCCCGGCTCGGCCAACTTTCTTTCCGACGTTTGACAAAAGTCATTGCGACATGCGTCATTCGTCTTCCAATGGGCTAAGTCTATGTAGAAAAGCAGCCAGTTGCTTGGGAAGATTGTTGTGTGTAGTACTGGTGTGAGAAAACCAGGAACCACATGAGTAGGTGAACTGGCCGCCGTGATATGACTGAGAAATTGTTAAAAATGGCGTTAAACCCCAATCAATCAATCAATCAACCAAACTGTTTTCACTGTCGTCTGCTGCTGGTGCTATGGTTAAGTGACGTGCATTGCAGGATTAGCCTAAACTACTTTATACAGTTTGTTTTCATTAGATTTATTAGATTTATTAGATTTATTAGATTTTTAAAAGCTTTTCTCTAAATACAGACAGGTTTTGACGTTTCTGCACCAAACGATTTTTGAAATCCACCAAATACAAAGTAATAATGAGTTCCATGTATGGTGTGCAATTACTCTAAACGTGTAACATCTCCTTATCTCGAAATGTTTTAAGCTCTGTATCATATATTTTATTTAGAAATAATTCAGATGCGACAATACTTTTCTCATATGTTTAACCCTTACCCACTTTCAGACGAATTTTGATGCAACTGCACTAAACGATCATGAAAACATTGTTGTTAAAAGAACGACTGCTGATTATGAACACTTTCTCTATTTCTCGAAATGTGCTCAACTATATTCAAATATTATACATGTACTAAACTTTAACCAGGTATTCCTTTTTTTCCCAAGTTCGACTAATTGTAAGAAAGGGAATGATTCAAGAGTTAAAAGGCAATACCATGCACATTAGACACATATTTAAAACATCTTATTAGACACACATTTAAAACATCTTATAAGACACACATTTTAAACATCTTATTAGACACACATTTAAAACATCTTATTAGACACACATTTAAAACATCTTATTAGACACACATTTATAAACATCTTATTAGACACACATTTAAAACATCTTATTAGACACACATTTAAAACATCTTATTAGACACACATTTAAAACATCTTATTAGACACACATTTAAAACATCTTATTAGACACACATTTATAACATCGTATAAGGCACTCATTCAAAACATCTTATTAGACACACATTTAAAACATCTTATTAGACACACATTTATAACATCGTATAAGGCACTCATTCAAAACATCTTATTAGACATACATTTAAAACATCTTATTAGACACACATTTAAAACATCTTATTAGACACACAGTTAAACATCTTATTAGACCACCATTATAACATCTTATTAGACACACAGTTAAAACATCTTATTAGACACATATTTAAAACATCTTATTAGACACACATTTAAAACATCTTATTAGACACACATGTTAAACATCTTATTAGACAAATATTTAAAACATCTTATTAGACACACATTTAAAACATCTTATTAGACACACATTTATAAACATCTTATTAGACACACATTTAAAACATCTTATTAGACACACATTTAAAACATCTTATTAGACACATATTTAAGCATAATATTAGACACACATTTAAAACATCTTATTAGACACACATTTAAAACATCTTATTAGACACACATTTAAAACATCTTATTAGACACACATTTAAGCATCATATTAGGCACATATTTTTAAATATCACATTAGGGCACATATTTAAAATATTATATTAGGCACATATTTAAAATATCATATATGCACATATTTAAACACTATTGTTGGGCACAAAGTTAAATCATTTTATAAGGACAACATTTAAAATATCATAGTGTGCAGTCCTTAAAAATATCATTCTCTCTCGTTTGATGGTGATGTAATGTGACTGACTCAGTAGGAAATTAATAATTGATGAAGGTTTTGTGTTTGCACAGATCATATCTCTTTAGATTGATGCAGTAGTCTGAAATGTTATATAACACTCTGATAACTATTTCCCTCGTATAAAAATTCCAGAGCAGACGACTTATAAAATATCTACGAACAATCATCTTTAATGAAAGAATTACAGATATTGTAAATATTGGGGCATTTCTTTTCGTTTTGCCACATTATTTTCAAAAGTCCTCTGCTGCAGATACTTTGAAATACGTCTTTATATTCAGACCATAGACCGTTATACATCAGCGATGTGTTACACATTTAACAATTTCCCAAAATTAGGACGTAAATGAAGCATCTGCAGCTGAGGACGCTCGAAAACATTGTTTCAAAAGTAGAAAATGCCAAAAATGATCAATTCCATCTGCCATGATGTTTTCAATTCTTTTATATACTAATCATACCCAAATTCCCATATTTCCCATATTTCCCATATTTCCCATATTTCCCATATTTCCCATATTTCGCCTATTTGTTTTCAAATTCATCTGCCGCAGATTTAATTTGTGTTATGTGTGAAATGGTACAATGCTTAACCGTTTAACTCATCACTAACACGACTTTTGACGCATTTGTTGCAGGAGGCATTTGGAACAATTGGGTATGAAGAAGAACATTTTCTTTACTGAACATTAGTAAAGTCTCTTATGTTTGTTGTTCGCAATATTTTCAACTTTGTATACACAGTTATGGTTCTGATTTCCAGTAGTTTCCATCACTTTAATTGTTGACAGAATCTGAAAAGAAGAGTTTACCCGATGTTAATTGTGCATAACTAAGTCTAGACTGGAATTAGTGCGTATGGTTGAAGTTTTTTTTATCAATATTTAATTAATATGATGTCTGTCTGTCCTAGTTTTTTGCAAAAACGCCGTCTGTAACAGATGGATATGTGTGTGGGAAATAGTTCACCGATGTCGCACAAATGTAAAACCTTTTAAGAATATTGCAGCGTAACACAACAGAGCTCATATAATAAATCAACCATCGTTGTTGAATCGCTTCTCTGTTAGAACATGTTAAAAATTCCATCAAATCCTTTCCCATGGTGCCAATACTTCATGACGCCTTACAGTAAACGACATTTTATCCTTATCCCGCGGAACCCTTAACAATTGTATAACCACTTCTGATTTAATGCATATTTATGGACTTATTCTTGATAAATATCCATAAATAAGTACCTCTAACAATGTAGACCCAGATTAGACTGAACGAATGTGCAGGCTGATGTTGGTCTACAGAGATGAATGGTGTTTACAGTGGCGGACAGTTGAATACAGGTTAGGTTTTAGTTAAAACTGTGAAATGCTTATGCAGCAACGTCAATAGTTCTTAATATTCACACAGGTTTTATGAGATAAAATGTATATTTCAACGTCAATGGTTCTTAATATTCACACAGGTTTTATGGGATTAAATGTATATTTCAACGTCGATGGTTCTTAATATTCACACAGGTTTTATGAGATTAAATGTATATTTCAACGTCAATGGTTCTTAATATTCACACAGGTTTTACGGGATTAAATGTATATTTCAACGTCAATGGTTCTTAATATTCACACAGGTTTTACGGGATTAATTGTATATTTCAACGTCAATGGTTCTTAATATTCACACAGGTTTTACGGGATAAAATGTATATTTCAACGTCAATGGTTCTTAATATTCACACAGGTTTTACGGGATTAATTGTATATTTCAACGTCAATGGTTCTTAATATTCACACAGGTTTTACGGGATTAAATGTATATTTCAACGTCAATGGTTCTTAATATTCACACAGGTTTTACGGGATTAAATGTATATTTCAACGCCAATAGTTCTTAATATTCACACAGGTTTTATGGGATAAAAATGTATATTTCAACGTCAATAGTTGTTAATATTCACACAGGTTTGATGGGATAAAATGTATATTTCAACGTCAATAGTTGTTAATATTCACACAGGTTTTACGGGATTAAATGTATATTTCAACGTCAATGGTTCTTAATATTCACACAAGTTTTATGGGATAAAATGTATATTTCAACGTCAATAGTTCTTAATATTCACACAGGTTTTATGGGATAAAATGTATATTTCAACGTCAATGGTTCTTAATATTCACACAGGTTTTATGGGATTAAATGTATATTTCAACGTCAATAGTTCTTAATATTCACACAGGTTTTACGGGATTAAATGTTAATTCAACTTCAATGGTTCTTAATATTCACACAGGTTTTATGGGATTAAATGTATATTTCAACGTCAATAGTTCATAATATTCACACAGGTTTTACGGGATTAAATGTTTATTTCAACGTCAATGGTTCTTAATGTTCACACAGGTTTTACGGGATTAAATGTATATTTCAACGTCAATAGTTCTTAATATTCACACAGGTTTTATGGGATTAAATGTATATTTCATCGTCAATGGTTCTTAATATTCCCATAGGTTTTATGGGATTAAATGTATATTTCAACGTCAATGGTTCTTAATATTCACACAGGTTTTACGGGATTAAATGTATATTTCAACGTCAATGGTTCTTAATATTCACACAGGTTTTATGGGATAAAATGTATATTTCAACGTCAATAGTTCTTAATATTCACACAAGTGTTATGGGATTAAATGTATATTTCAACGTCAATAGTTCTTAATATTCACACAGGTTTTATGGGATATAATGTATATTTCAACGTCAATAGTTCTTAATATTCACACAAGTGTTATGGGATTAAATGTATATTTCAACGTCAATAGTTCTTAATATTCACACAAGTGTTATGGGATTAAATGTATATTTCAACGCGTATATAAACCCTTCTGTGTGAAAAGGTTAAACGTCGCATTTCTGAACTATGTAAATTCAGATCTTCTAACAAACCTATGTATGTTATAACAGTTTACTCTACTGTTGGCTTATAAAATAGTCATTTGTATTTGTTAATTATATTACAGTGTACAGTGATAGAATTATTTCGGATCCAAAAAAAAAGTTAAAACGGAACATGTCCACTTTAATTATCCATTGGATTGACGAAATTAGATTTAATACTACACTGGAAAGATGCCGAATTTACCACGATATGGTTGTCTTATCAATGTACGAGACATGTTCAACAATCCTACTTATATACGCATTTTATCGCCTCTACATCACATGACTATTGAGTTTTCAACTGTATTTAACTATCATGTGTTGACATTGCTCAATTTCATTAAGATGTGTTCAAAGTCAACTGTTGCAGATGTGTTGTATGTGGATAATAGTTCATGGGTTCCTTGACGTGGATGGTATGCGACGCCTCCTCTTCCGACCTTATTTGATAACATTGTTCGTTTAAAGCATCTTTTCATTTTCACATTTCCCGTATTGTTTTGAAACTCTGTATCAAAAGCGATCTTGCCTTTATTCCAGAGATGTTAATACTAAGCATTTCGACTGTTGCAATGGTGTCTGGATACATTTACCAGCAGTACTGACAATATACCAGCAGTACTGATAATAAACCAGCAATATTGACAATATACCAGCGGTACTGATAATATACTAGCAGTAATGACAATATACCAGCAGTACTGATAATATACCAGCAGTACTGACAATATACCAGCAGTACTGATAATATACTAGCAGTAATGAAAATATACCAGCAGTACTGATAATATACCAGCAGTACTGACAATATACCAGCAGTACTGACAATATACCAGAAGTACTGACAATATACTAGCAATACTGATAATATTGCAGCAGTACTGACAATATACCAGCATAACTGAAAATATACCAGCAGTACTGACAATGTACCAGCAGTACTGACAATATACGAGCAGTACTTATAATAAACGAGCAGTACTGATAATTTACGAGCAGTACTGTCAATATACCAGCAGTACTGATAATTTACGAGCAGTACTGACAATATAACAGCAGTACTGATAATTTACGAGCAGTACTGACAATATAACAGCAGTACTGATAATTTACGAGCAGTACTGATGATTTACGAGCAGTACTGATAATTTACCAGCAGTACTGATAATTTACCTACAAACTGCCGTGATAGAACTGTGATATTGTTGAACATCGGATAAAAACACTATCTTCAAAGAACAGCGATAAAGATATCGGTTGTAGGATTTCAGTTATTAAATAATATTTGATTCATTTTATGATAACACACATGGTGAAAAGCATAATATATAGGTCAATAATAAATGAGTGTTGCATTGTACCTCGCGTACTATATAGTACAGTTGTGTATATAGTAAAAACGTCTTGTATGAACCAACATTGGCGAAATGCAGTGAAGACTGGTACCCGGAGCACGAGCGTAAAGTTGTATGATTGGTATAAGTCTGCTACCCGGAGCACGACCTTTACGTTGTATGATTGGTATAAGTCTGGTAACAGGCGTTCTATGGTACATGAGTAAATATATAATTGTTGTTTCGTTAACTCTACAGCGTTATTATACAACTTAGTCCTCGATAACATTATGTCACCTTTCCTAAGGGCACCGCAATCATTGGCATATAGCTGACCCGATCATGAAATGGTAGGGGCATGTAACTCCAGGCAAATCTTAAAGTACAGGTACGCCATTATAAAATACCTCTTGGAACAAAGGTCAAGCACATATGGTCAGCAACCGTTTATTTCTTTTCCTAATATTTTTGACGTCTCTGCAGTTTTTAGTTTCGAAAACTGGGATATCGCTGAAAACCAGCATATGCACTTGGGTGTTAGTGCATGAAGAAAAAACACATTATGAGTAATTTTGATTTTTGTTTGTATTTTTTGTTTTAATTAATAGTTATATTTGTCCATATTTTCCGTTCTAGTTTCTAAACGTTTCAGTCTGCCTTGAAGAGTTATAACCGTACCTTGATCATTTTTTCAGAATCGTCTTCATGGAAAAAATATTAAAAAACAAAAGCTTTTGAAAACAATAGTAGATTGTACAAATCCTAGTTTTCCACAAAGTGTTCTCTTAGATTCATATTTAGTTCAGATACTCAAAAGGCATTTTTATAAAAGGAAAGGGAAATCTTGCTTTTTGGCTATGTCAATTAGCGTAACAGGTTAGCCGTTAACGAAATTATTCTAAATGAGTTTCCTCTCTTGATGGTTCTCAGGGGGATTGAGGACCCTCTCCAACATATGCAGGCGCATTTTCACGCATATGTAGCGGACGGTTTTTGCATACATAGCGGCAAAAGAGGAAGTTGTTCATCATCAACCATTATAATTTACACCTTTTGCAATGATTCCACGGAACAGTACTCTATAAAACAGTATTTTATACAACAGAACTCCATATAACAGTACACCATACAACAGAACTCCATATAACAGTACACCATACAACAGTATTTTATACAACAGAACTCCATATAACAGTATTCCATACAACACTATTTTATACAACAGAACTCTATATAACAGTATTCCATATAACAGTATTTTATACAACAGAACTCTATATAACAGTATTCCATACAACAGTATTTTATACAACAGAACTCTATATAACAGTACACCATACAACAGTATTTTATACAACAGAACTCCATATAACAGTATTCCATACAACACTATTTTATACAACAGAACTCTATATAACAGTACACCATACAACAGTATTTTATACAACAGAACTCCATATAACAGTATTCCATACAACACTATTTTATACAACAGAACTCTATATAACAGTACACCATACAACAGTATTTTATACAACATAACTCCATATAACAGTATTCCATACAACACTATTTTATACAACAGAACTCTATATAACAGTATTCCATAACAGTATTTTATACAACAGAACTCTATATAACAGTATTCCATATAACAGTATTTTATACAACAGAACTCTATATAACAGTACACCATACAACAGTATTTTATACAACAGAACTCCATATAACAGTACACCATACAACAGTATTTTATACAACAGAACTCCATATAACAGTATTCCATATAACAGTATTTTATACAACAGAACTCCATATAACAGTACACCATACAACAGAACTCCATATAACAGTACACCATACAACAGTATTTTATACAACAGAACTCCATATAACAGTACACCATACAACAGTATTTTATACAACAGAACTCCATATAACAGTACACCATACAACAGTATTTTATACAACAGAACTCCATATAACAGTACACCATACAACAGTATTTTATACAACAGAACTCCATATAACAGTACACCATACAACAGAACTCCATATAACAGTACACCATACAACAGTATTTTATACAACAGAACTCCATATAACAGTATTCCATACAACACTATTTTATACAACATAACTCTATATAACAGTACACCATACAACAGTATTTTATACAACAGAACTCCATATAACAGTATTCCATACAACAGTATTTTATACAACAGAACTCCATATAACAGTACACCATACAACAGTATTTTATACAACAGAACTCCATATAACAGTACACCATACAACAGTATTTTATACAACAGAACTCCATATAACAGTACACCATACAACATAACTCCATATAACAGTACACCATACAACAGTATTTTATACAACAGAACTCCATATAACAGTACACCATACAACAGTATTTTATACAACAGAACTCCATATAACAGTACACCATACAACAGAACTCCATATAACAGTACACCATACAACAGTATTGTATACAACAGAACTCCATATAACAGTACACCATACAACAGTATTTTATACAACAGAACTCCATATAACAGTACACCATACAACAGAACTCCATATAACAGTACACCATACAACAGTATTTTATACAACAGAACTCCATATAACAGTACACCATACAACAGTATTTTATACAACAGAACTCCATATAACAGTATTCCATACAACACTATTTTATACAACAGAACTCTATATAACAGTACACCATACAACACTATTTTATACAACAGAACTCCATATAACAGTACACCATACAACAGTATTTTATACAACATAACTCCATATAACAGTACACCATACAACAGAACTCCATATAACAGTACACCATACAACAGTATTTTATACAACAGAACTCCATATAACAGTACACCAATCCATACAACAGTATTTTATACAACAGAACTCCATATAACAGTATTCCATACAACACTATTTTATACAACAGAACTCTATATAACAGTACACCATACAACAGTATTTTATACAACAGAACTCCATATAACAGTATTCCATACAACAGTATTTTATACAACAGAACTCTATATAACAGTATTCTATATAACAGTATTCCATACAACACTATTTTATACAACAGAACTCTATATAACAGTACACCATACAACAGTATTTTATACAACAGAACTCCATATAACAGTATTCTATATAACAGTATTCCATACAACAGTATTTTATACAACAGAACTCCACATAACAGTACACCATACATCAGTACTCCATACAGCAGTATTTCATATAACAGTACTAATTACAACAGTACTCCATGCGACAGTATTGTATACAACATAACTCCACATAACAGTACTCCATACAACAGTAATCCATACAACGGAAGTCCACATAACAGATCTCCAAATACCAGTACTCCTTACAACAGAACTCCATACAACAGTATTCCATACAACAGTACTCCATACAACAGTATTTTACAAACAGAACTCCACATAACAGTATTCCATACAACGGAACTACACATACCAGTACTCCAAAAACAAGTTTTCGTTACAACAGTACTCCATACAACAGTACCCCACATAACAAAATTCCATACAACGGTATTACATACAACAGTACTCCATACAACATTATTACAAACAACAGTACTCCATACAACAGTATATAATACAACAGTACTCCATACAACATTATTCCATACAGAAGTACTCAATACAACAGTACTCCACACAACAAAACTCGTTACAACATTATTACATACAACAATACTCCATACAACAGTATATCATACAACAGAACTCCATACAACAGTATTCCATACAACATTATTCCATACAACAGTATTCAATACAACATTATTCCATACAACAGTATTCCATACAACAGTATTACATACAACAGTACTCCATACAGCAGTATATCATACAACAGTATTCCATACAACAGTACTCGTTACAACAGTATTCCATACAACAGTACTCGTTACAACAGTATTCCATACAACATTACTCGTTACAACAGTATTCCATACAACAGTACTCGTTACAACAGTACTACGTACAACAGTTCAAATTCAAATATTTTATTTCAAATATTTAGGCCACCGGCCCATAATATAAACAATACATTTATATTTTTGTCCCCACAAAATACAATTATTTGTATTTACCCCTAAATGTTATATTACAAAATATATACCATAGATAGGAAAAGTGTAGTGAACAGATTAAACTGATGTTGAAGCTAACGGAAATTTGCAGCATATATTGGAGAGTTGATGCCAATTCCATTTATAGTGCATAAACATTTTTGTCTAGATGTTTTCAAAATTCAAGATTCAATGTATACATAACGATCAATGGATTTTAATGTAAACAATGTAAAGATCAGAAAAAATGAATGCTAAATGCTAAATTCAGTCTCTTCATTTCTCATCATCAATATTTTGTGCACTAATTTACATATATTGAATAAATTTGATCTGTCGCAAGAAGACATGAATCTAATGAATACGTCGGCTGTTTTAATTTTTATATCACCTATATAAATTTTCCTGAATTTCTCAAAGCGTTTGCAAAAGAGAAAAACATGAAATTCATCCTCAATTACAACGATTGCGAATTTTTCAAGACAATAAGTGCAAATCCTCTCTTCTTTCGGAGCATTATGATGTCTGCCTACTTCAATATTTAGTTTATGATCCGAGCACCGAAATTTTGCAAATGCTTTCCTAAGGTAAAAAGGTATATCAATAGTTAAATAACGTTCTACGTTTAAAAGTGATTTAAATTGCATATAGTACTGTGTTTTACTAGAGTTACTTAGAGCGTTATGCCAATCTTGTTGTAAAGAATCTTTAAGCCTTATTTTGAATTCTGAGATAAACATATTTATATTTCCAATATCCTGCGCAATCCAGATGTATCCGAAACCGTAGCTAAACAATAAATTCCTAACTTCTGTTGCGTATGTATGTCTGCTGTGATCATCTAAAATTTTTAACATAATATAGCATTGTTTTGGATATCTATGGGTTGGCATTTGTATTAGTTTGGACCAGTACTTTAGAAATCTAGTAAAATACTCAATACATAAAGGGTATCGGCCACATTCACCTAAGACCATTTGATTGCAGGTTCCTTTATTTACCCCTAAAAATTGTTTACAAGCTGCTATTTGTGTCTTTTCAAGAATACCTCTATATGTGTACCCCCATAGCTCCGCCCCGTAACACAAAATTGGTTTGACCATTGTATCAAATATTTTGAAATAGTCAATGTAATCCAAGGCTCCAAAACGATGATGTTGCGCACGGATACAGTTTAGTGACTTTTTAGACTGTGCTGCTAGACTAAAAAACGCTTTAGACCATTTTAATTTAGGGGAGAAAATTAAACCCATATACTTGTAAAATGAAACTGTTTCAATAGGTTTATTGTAAAGGAACCATTTTTCACTTTTTCTCAGAGGACCACCATTTCTAAACACTACGACCTTAGTCTTTTTAAGATTTATAGACATACCAACAGAATTTGAATAGTCTTCAATTGCATTTATTTGTCTCTGCAATTGTACGACTGTATCAGCTGGACTCGCTATATCATCTGCGAACATTAATGTTATAATATTAGGAATGTTAGTGGTTACGAAGATACCTGAGTTACATTTATTCATGACATATGCACAAATATCATTTATAAATAAATCAAAAATCATTGGCGAGCTTAAGTCTCCCTGTCGTGTGCCTTTTGAACAAGGGAAGTAACTAGTACGGGAATCGTCGACTTTGACGCAAGAGTTGTTGTTCTTGTAGATGCTTAATAGTAATTTCAGAAATTTACCTGATATTCCTTTACGTGCCAAAATTTCAAACAAGGCTTTATGTGAAACATTATCAAATGCTTTTTCATAATCAATAAATATGATATACATACGTCCGCCTTTTTTCGATAAATATTTTTGTATTATAGCATGCAAAGTGAACATATTATCAGTTGGAGAATAACCTTTACGAAATCCGGCTTGAGATTCATCAATGTGATCGTTTATAGATACCCATTTACATAATCGATTATTTAAAATGGAGGAGAACACTTTGTAAATAACAATAAATACAGTGCCCCATTACAATATTATTCTATACAACATTAATTGTTACAACAGTATTCTATACAACAGTAATCTTTACAACAATACAACTTGAACAGGGTGATTTGAACCTCTGTTGTTCACAATGGACCACTTGAACAGGGTGATTTGAACCTCTGTTGTTCACAGTGGACCACTTGAACAGGGTGATCTGAATATATGTTGTTCACAATGGACCACTTGAACAAGGTGGTTTGAATCTCTGTTGTTCACAATGTACCACTTGAACAGGGTGATCTGAACCTCTGTTGTTTTCAATGGACAACTTGAACAGGGTGATCTGAACCTCTGTTGTTCACAATGGACCACTTGAACAGGGTGCTTTGATCTCTGTTGTTCACAATGGACCACTTGAACAGGGTGATCTGAACCTCTGTTGTTCACAATGTACCTCTTGAACAGGGTGATTTGAATATCTGTTCACAATGTACCACTTGAACAGGGTGATTTGAATATCTGTTGTTCACAATGGAACACTTGAACAGGGTGATCTGAACCTCTGTTGTTCACAATGGACCACTTGAACAGGGTGGTTTAAACATCTGTTGTTCACAATGGACCACTTGAACAGGGTGATCTGAACCTCTATTGTTCATAATGGACCACTTGAACAGGGTGATCTGAACCTCTGTTGTTCACAATGGACCACTTGAACAGGGTGATCTGAACCTCTGTTGTTCACAATGGACCACTTGAACAGGGTGTTCTGAACCTCTGTTGTTCACAATGGACCACTTGAACAAGATGATCTGAATCTCTATTGTTCACAATGGACCACTTGTACATTTTCCTACGGACGAGCTCAATTATAAACACTACTAGGATATCACCCGTTATGGATATTTATGGAACTAAACTCGTTTATTTAACATGTCAGGGCCTGCCTTGATAAGCATCTTTAGATATCAGTGTTTGAGTTGTGGAGATCATATGCGCAGAACTTAACCACTTCTGTATTCAGTCTTCGTGCTCAGAATTATTACGCATTAATTACACATTTGAACTCTAAAACATGCTATATTCAACGGTACATCATCACAAATTGACCCTTTCCCACATACAATCTCTAACTTATGGTGTCTTTATTGAATATAATTGTAAACATTGTAGTAAAAGGAGAAATTGCTTATGATGAGAAAATAATCATTTTGCCACTATGTTTTCAAATTCGTCTACATGGGAGAAAGGTTCCATTCTTTTTTCTGTATTATGTCCTAGATAACACTTCTAGTGTCCTCTGATTTAAAACGCGTCTTGAACTCCAACGTCAAAATGTTATATAACATAAGGAAAGGGGTTGCAGTGAGTGAAGGGTTCAACAGAAGTCTAATCACTTGGCCCCGATGTCGGTTATTGACGGACTTTTCGATACGAAATAACAAAAGACAATATGGCGCCATTTTAAAACTCCTCTTAAAATGCAGAAAGTTAATGCAATACAATTACACGATATGAAACGGAGGGCATTTATTAGGAATACTGAAATGAAATTACATGGTATCTAGCAGTATGCATTGATTTAGAAAATGAAATTTCAGATTTATTAAGCTAGCCTTTGTAAGCGCCAGATTTCGAAATGCATTATAACTGCGAATCTTTATTGATAGTTTCCTGTTTAAAATGAGATCTTTCGCAAACTAACGAAGATCGTTAACGTGTTGTGGATGCTATATGACTGTGTAAATTATCCCTGGCCGACTATATTGGCAAATGGAAAGTTGTCGTTGCGTTTATCAATAATCCTTTGCTGTTTACAATTATCCTGTTAAAACTTGACTTTAAACCACAATACACAGTTCACAGGGGGGAGGGGGGGAGTCGTGGGGGGGGGGGGGTAGGGGGGGAGTCGGGGGGGGGGGGGGGAATGGGGGGGGGGGGGAATGGGGGGGAGGAGCTATGACGGCGGTACCACCCTCGGTGTTAAACAATGCAAATGGCACCTAAATTTCCATTGTTTACACAAAAAAATAAAAAAATATGAATTAACGCTTATAAAGACTTTATGGCGAGGTGATTAACCTTGGTAAAAATATATAAATTTTAGTTACAACCGTTTCACGCCAAGCCCTCGATACACTCCCCGAGTCGTGTATTCGTTAAAATGATACGATTTACAACCACTCATCAAGAAGTACCCATGTCTTCAAAGATAACAAGCAATGTGAACAATAAAGAGTATTGTTAACCTAGCAGATATGAATAATGAATCGTACATGGTATCATTTCTTTTTCATATACTCTGTTAATGCCTCTCATTTTTTTCTATTGAAATATGACCAAAAAGGGAGGTAACTATTGTAGTTCTAGTAACACTGTATTGCGAACAATGTAGAGAAAGATTAACGTGAACTTTCAATTAGTCATATTTTGGTATTTATTTAAAAATATTTATACATCAATATATAGAAAAACTTATCCATAAATATTAAACTTATCACTGGCACCAGTTACAGTAATTCAGAAAAACTACTTTATTTTTATATACTATATCATAATAACTTTAATATAAATAATCTATAATAAGACATATATTGTTATCTGGCCCGAACAACGACTTGTCACAGTGATGGCGGTTTTTCTATAATTCATATAAACTTCGATTCGATATATTACACTAGCGCCAATGGTCCCAATATTGCAACAATACAGGGTCATACCTTATGGCCAGGATCAGCCTATGTTGTTTAACTATATTATTTGATACTTTTCAATTGTTAGAAAAGAATACTTCATAAATGTGCCACTTATCAAATATCAGGTTAAGCCCCGGGAGCTGAGTCTGTAGCGACGCTGTCGGTCAATGAAGTTGCGAGTTCGAACCCCTGCTCGGCCAATATTCTTTCCAACAGTTGACAAAAGGCAATAATACACGCTTCATTCGCCTGCCATGCATGGGCTTACCGTATATGTGAGAAAGCAGCCAATTGGAAAAGACTGATACATAAACATGCGAAATATGACAGGCAATTGATGCTATTTCAATTTATTCGAAAACGAAATCGACGGCAGGCATCCATTCCCGAAATCATAAGTACAAACAAAAATAACCCGATGAAGACAGCGGTAAGAAATAATCCATTTTCAATTATGATTGTCATTATAAAGTGGTCCTACTATGACAAAATGATCGGTCGTCACTCAGTGAGAAGCGTAAATAAATGTATTCCTCGATCGCTATCAAATCATGAAGGGATTTTAAAAATTCTCCGGAGAATAATAACAGTATTATCCTAGTTACAAAGAGGCCATACATGTATGTAATCTGATTGACATCGCCCATGATTTAAGGTGTCTGACAGCCGATCCCCGGTAGCTCAGTCGGTAGGAACGCGAGATGTCAATCAAGGGAGTGTGCGTGAGGACCAACATTCTTTCCTTCAAAGCGACACGTGTCATTTGTCTCCCCCAATTGGCATAACTGTCGACGTGGAAAGGCACAACACGTGGAACAAGTAGAAAGAACCAACACGGAGCACCCCGGATAAACACGGAACACCCCGGATCAAGATATATATTGATCTGGGATGATCCTGGGTGAAATTGAGTCGCAAAACATCGTGACCCTGGACCAGCCCGGACCCAACACGGCACCACAACGGATGAGCACGGATCAACACGGAGCTAACACGGATCTGACCCCGGTACCACCAAGACAGCGCCACGGACCGTCCCGGAATGAACCTGACCATCCCAGATCAGCTACGTAATCCCGGACCCAACACGGACCGCCCTGGACTCAACACGACATGACGGATCGCCCAGGATCGCACATGATCCGCACGGTGCCACTACGGACCTTTCCGGAACCAACACGGACCGTCTCGGACTACCCTGGATTAAACAGATAAAATTGCCGGGGTGGTGTCCCGGACCGTGACGGACCATCCAGGATCATCCCGGACTGTCCTGGACTGTCCCGGTTTATCATGGATAAGCCCGAACCCAACGTGGATCCAACAAGGATCCGACCCCAGATCGGCCAAATTTCAGTCGGGGAGGTTGGTGGGACTGGGGCCTTAAGATAGCCTGTTGTGTTGAGTACTAGTATGAAAAGGTCAGGAAACACATTGGTAGGTGAACTAGCCGACGGAAGAATTGTTGAAAGGCGTTAAACCCAAATCAATCAACCAGACACAAGAAGACCACGTTTGTTATCTAATATAAATCGTTTCAAGTGTCAGTGGGTCGGTATTTATGTAACGGGTCTCAGGGGATATGTTGTTGAATTTGGAATGAGTCGTGATACAGGAAAACCAACCTTATCTCTGTTTTACAAATAAAGATTAAAATCTAACATAATTGTCATTGCTTGTCAGAAGATACGTGAATCGTTCTATTGGTAATAAAAAAAACCAGTGCTGGGTCAAATCTAATTGTGATAATACATCTTGATCTACAATGATCTACAATGGTCAACAATGGTCTATAATGGTCTAAAATGATGATCTACAATCGTGTATCTACAATGATCTACGATGGTCTAAATTGATCTACAATGGTCTACAATGATCTGCAATCGTCTATCTACAATGATCTACGATGTTAACCTTACAAAGTCCCCATGGTTATTGTTTCTTAGGGCACGGCTAATACTGTTTCGACACGGGGAATGTTTGCCCATCCGGATTATACGGGAGGTTTATTTAGTCGGAGAGCTTAGTGTTAATTGCTTTATTAATACGTTTATTATCAGACGCGTTTTGACGTATCTACAGTAGTAAAAACATGGAAAATAAGAACTCGTTCATAAAGAAACATTTCTCCTTTTAACATAATGCTTTCAACTTTATGCTTTTACTACACTATCATACTACTGTTAAAGGCACACACTCACTGAGTGACGCGTTATGCTATGTTATGTCCAACCTTTCCCACATACAGACGCTTTGTGACACATCTGTAGCAGACGGCTTTGCATTATGGCAGAAGGAAAACATGCTCATAATTAGCAATTCCTCAGTTTGCCAAATAGTTTGATATATTTAATATTGTTTCCATATTTTTGAGCAAATGTTTTCAAAATCGTCTGCTACAGTTTTGCTATATGGGAAAGGGTTAATAGGGTAGGGGTTGCAACACTGGATCATGATATAACTATAATGATAATTAGATAATACCTGACTGAAGCACTAAGATAAGACCTGACTGAAGCACTAAGATAAGACCTGACTGAAGCACTAAGATAAGACCTGACTGAAGCACTAAGATAAGACCTGACTGAAGCAATTAATGGATTACCTGGATTTTGGAAAATGTCTGGGAATTTGAAGTTACTTATGCTACAGTTTTAAAAACAATGGCGTAAAAGGAGTTTTGCTTTTTTTTATATAGATCAAATTGATCCACAATATCGTCAATGTGGATATTCTTTGTGCACACTTTCTAGGAGATGAAAGTGGTGCACCAGGAAAACAACGTCAGAGTAGTAAATACAAGTGGGAACACGCTTAAAGATCGAAATAGATACAGGTGTTTAGACGATTCTTGAATATCTCTTTGACTTATTAGCGAACAGTGCCAAATGTGAATGTTTGGATGCGCAGGTAGATCAGTATCTTCACTGGTCGCAAATGCACTGATGATATTTTGCAGAAAGCAGCTCATTCAGTAGTATTGACATCAGTCAGTTGTCTCCCCGTTCGTATCACTATTGTTGGTTTGTCATATGTTGTTATATGCAAATTGTGTTCTATCATATTTCAGGCACCAAACAATGAATTCATTCTATGTTCAATATACGAAAGCCTCTTTCAAACACATACCCTTTTTTTGCGCAAACGGTTTCATCTATCCCCTGTCGGGTAATTCCAAAGACTTGGTATGCAATGGCTGTTCTCCTGCGCGCTCTGGATTGTCGGGTTAGCATACTTACTCTCGCTGGTGTTGTCTCTCTCTGTCTGTCTGTCTCTGTTTGTCTCTCTCGGTCTGTCTCTGTCTGTCTGTCTTCGTTCAGCGTTATGTAGGACGTTTAAGAACATTTACGTTTGCCATATTTCAGGACATTAAGCAATATTTACAATCGCCGTTATGTAGGACGATAAACAACACTTACGTATGCCGATTTGAAAGGCATTAAAAACATTTAGGTCCCCCGATACGTAGGGCATTAAACAACGTTTCACTTCGCCATATGTCAGGACATTTATCAATATTTATGATCGCCTTTATGTAGGACGTTACACAGCATTTGCATACGGCGTTATGTAGGTCGTTAGTTAAATAACATTAACGTACGACGTTATTTAGGACGTTAAGCAACATTTACTTATGCTGTTATGTAAGACATTAAACATCATTACGTTCACCGATATATAGGGCATTAACAAGGTTAACGTACACGTCTACGTTCACCGATATATAGGGCATTAACAAGGTTAACGTACACGTCTACGTTCACCAATATATAGGGCATTAACAAGGTTAACGTACACGTCTACGTTCACCGATATATAGGGCATTAACAAGGTTAACGTACACGTCTACGTTCACCGATATATAGGGCATTAACAAGGTTAACGTACACGTCTACGTTCACCGATATATAGGGCATTAACAAGGTTAACGTACACGTCTACGTTCACCAATATATAGGGCATTAACAAGGTTAACGTACACGTCTACGTTCACCGATATATAGGGCATTAACAAGGTTAACGTACACGTCTACGTTCACCGATATATAGACTACACACAAAGTATTGATTACAGAAGACTGGTTTCGATGCATCAAAATACGTCTGTGTTTGGGAAAGGGTTAACATTGATAGGAGTAAAATGGCCTTGTCCTTTATGATAATTCATGAATTCATATTAGAGGGGATAACACATTAAATCAAATAAACAAAATAAACTAACATATTAAGTCACTGTAGGGTTACAGGTCATCGCTACCTTGACCGTTGGCTTACTCATACCCAATATATATATCAGTTACACTCGCAGGCCAACGTACGCAAACTTTCATTCATATACACGTTCTATTTTAACTAATTATGCTTTCACTGATAGAGATCTTCCATAGTTAGACCTATATCTGATTTAGTCGTCTGTTGTAGAACTGCCGTATGTTGGAAAGAGTAACTAACATTGTGTCCAGACAACGCAATCACTGCAAGTAAAGACTTTATTATATAATAGATGGTTTATTGATCCCTGTCGCGCGTAACTATAGATTCTGTATGACAGTTTATTTGTGTCTGGACCGCCATTAATTCGTGTGTTGTGTACATTATCGTCTATCCAATACCAATCAGTGCTTTGTTGTATGAAGTTAGCGACGTTTTGTAATATGGAATTTTATATTGCATCACTTTAATTTAGATTTAATATTCCCTTCCCTCGTAATATGCATCACCAATGTTGATTATTACTCGACCAATTTTATTAAAACTAGACACAAACTACGCTGCAGAAGCTAACAGTTTTAAAGATGTGATGGATACCTGTAACCGGTCGTCTCAGAATGACCTTTGCGTTAGCCAATCAAATCGTCGCCTACTATATCAGTAGGTATCAACTGGGGGTAATGTCCAATTTGAATCAGATCACTGAAAGTGATGTGGGAAGGAAGATACCACTGGTATGAGTAAGTAAAGGGGGGGTCACCTGTTGTACTTTTGGGGCAATAACATAAACGTTGCATAATCGCAAATTTGATAAACATGAAGGCAGCATTGCATACAGTTAAAAGAGTAAACTTGTTTTCCGAGAGATCTTCAATATAATTATTCACGAATTGAATACATGATTTACACGGTGTCCCATAGTATCTGTTACCATTTTAAATGGCAATACTTCTATTTTTATGTTTATAACACCTGGTAAAAATATTACTACTAATTTGTATACATATCAAATTTGTATTTGATATGCACAATGGAAACAATAATTTACAATTACGCACATTTTCTTTGGGTAAATGATAATAGCACATGTTCAATAACGACGCCAAAACGTTTCTTGAAATTACTTATGTCTGTGTTTATGTGCCTGAGATTTCCGCCTGATACTCACCTTTAGTTCTTCCAGATTTGTTGGGGAGGGTTTGTACACACCTGTCCTGTAAGTATCCATACCGGAAGAAATCAAGTGGACTTAACTCTGGTGAGTGTGGTGGCCGCTCCTTGCTAGTCCTGGATGAAAGGAACTTGTTTCCAAATGTTTTCTGTAATTCTGTAATTGTTTTTTGCCAATTAATCACGATGATTGCTGTGTGCGGGGTAGCCCCATCTTGTTTGAACCACATCTGAGTAATTTTGATTAATGTCCAACGAAGTGCTGGCATGAATTTGCGTTTAAGTAGATTAAGATACTGAACACTGTTTATGGTTTCAACGCCTCCGTCTTCAAAAAAAGAATGGGCCAATTACGCCGTGTGAACTCAAAGGAACCCAAACTGTTACCTTTTCACTATGCAAGGGTTTTTCAAGATAATAGTCGGGGTTTTCTGTTTCCCAATAACGACAGTTTTTTTTATTAAATACAGCATTTAGATGAAAGCGGGATTCATTAGAAAACCATAGCACATTAACAATATCTGAGTTGGGCAAAGCGTAGACGACTATCAGTGTCACTGTCCTTGAGATGTTGCGTAACAGACAAAGAAAGTGTAAGGAGTCAACTTCAAATCATAACGTAAGATTTTACAAGACGAGTTTTGATGCAAAGCATCAAAGACGCCGCGCATGATTTTGAAGCATGACTTAAAGGAAGCAGATGCAGTTCAGTACATTCAAATAACGTGTGCAAATAGACAGGATGTAAATATTTCGAACAATAAAGCAAAATGTCCCTTTATTTTAAAAAAGAAGGCCAATATGTTCATATATTGCTCACCTGGCTACCATAGCCTATAATAAAAGGTTACCAAGCAGAAAGGGTCAATTTTGACGTAGTGATTAGACGGTGTATATGCTGCGATCTATGTGATATTCAAGCATGTGAAGTTTAGTCGTGAAATGACAAGTTAACATTGACTGCAACTATAATGTGTCATACAAGCTGAAGTTTCAAATTTATACCAATAAACGGTTTTAAATCTGCTCTAACTAGATCCATTAGATAAAACAAAACCATAGGTGCTTAAATATTAACATATATTAAGGTTTAATGCCACTAGTTATAAGTTAAGTGTGACACAAGTTTTGGGAGGTGAGGGGGAAGTCTATTCTCCTTCGAGTTTAGCAGAAGTATGATAACAAAAACGGGAGTATATAAACAAAACATACGAAGTAATTTAACTTTTTTTAAAGATATTTAAGATCAAAATTTAACATTTATGAAATTAAAATTTAAAGTTCACATGTATAGTCAACATATAGCAAGAATACAATGGTCTGAATGAACAAACTGTATGGGGAGGAACGTTTTAAGTTTAGAAATACAACAGAATTTTATAAATAGGCATAAACATCCCCCGAATTTTGGGGCCGTAAACCAAACAATTTAAAAAAAAGCGTAACCTAGGAAGTTGAGAAAAAGTGAACTATTTTTCTGAATTTTGATGAACCGTGTCGTCAGGGCCGTAAATAAACTATTAAAAAATGCGTAGCCTAGGAAGTTGGGGAAAAGTTATTAAATACAAATTAAATGTGTCTAAAGATTTGTTATAACGGTAAAAGACATACGTATTTTGCATCTTGATGTTTCTTAAATCAGTAAATACAATTTATTGATTCATATTTTTTTTTTTTCAGACATATTACAATAATAATGTTGGTTGCTCCCTTTTCGATTACGTCACACCATGGTACAAAATTAAAACCTATTCAATACTGACGCCGCGCTTCCACGCGGCGTCAATGAGCTTTCGAACGACTTACAGTGTTCGTAATGTCTCCTATAATTTTCCGTACCGATCTCTGTGGTGTTCCGTCAATAGCATTGCCAATTTCAGCAATATTCTCTGAACAGAGCCCCCGATATAAAACATTTTATCTCCCATCAATTTGTAAATGAAAACTCTTTACTTCGAAACATTGGATATTTTCGTGTTGTTACGTTCGATTTATTTATTCTTTTTTTCGAACATTAAAATCGTTAATTTGTACGCATGCGCAGCACGCGCCATATTGTCAACCAAAACATTCTTTCTGGCCCCCGTCGGAAAAAATTCCACGCGCAATTTTGCTTGCTTGACAACAATTTCTTGGGGACCCGCTAACTAGATGAGTTCCCATTTATCGTATGACTGTTGTTGGAGAAGAAGTTGAATGATACAATTTAGCAACTTCAGTAACAAATGCTTGTGGCGACGCCATTTTGAATAACAACTGATGTATTATGACTTCATTTCCTGTAATACGACGTCAAATATTCCCCCGTACATTTTTTTGTTAGAAACTTCAATACACCATGTTTACTTTGATATATAAATCAAACGTATGTGTTATAAAATTATAAAATGACAGACAATTGAAATGGTAACAGGTATTTTTTGTATATCAGCAAATATTTTCTGATATAACACCATTTCACAAGACAGGACACATTCCTATGATTTATTGACAAGTCTGCAGATTTAACAATTTGCCGAACAGTATTATACGTGGAATACTTTAGGTAATTCCCAAACGGACTTTTATCACATAGACCACATCAAAAGCAGATCACTTCGTCTGTTAAAGTAGCTAACTCATTAACCAATGGAAAAATCGCTTATCGTTAGGAAATTTCTACTTTAATCTCAATGGTTTAAACTTTGTTCAATAGTTATTTTTTCATTTATCCATATATATCCATATACCAGTAATATGAATCAGGCGATACCAGTAATATGAATCAGGCGACTTTGAACACATTTTTACAATGTGGAAATTCATTAGCAATTTCTCGTTTTGCCATATTCGATTTTCTACATGTTTTCAAGGCGTCATTTGCAGGTTTATTGGTGTTGATATATGTTGGAAAGGGAAAAAGACAAATTGCTAATGATAAGCATTTCCTCCTTCTCATGCAATGTTTTCTGTACTGTGAATGTCCATTTTTTGAAAATAAAGGTTTAACTCATGTTTCCAAATCGTGTTGAATTACATCCCTTTAATTACTGAAATATAATAAAACACCTCAAGACAAGATACTACTTAAAAACTGTATGGATTCATTTGAGTACTCCATTGTGTGAACTATTGTGATTTGGTTTGGTGTCTTAACCATATGCAATGTCGGTAATGTCGGACTAAAGATCTCGTAAGACTTTTGGATTAAGATACTTTTAATGTTTCTTACTTAAGATTTGATTAACAATCGATTCTTTTATACCCGATACAATAAGATATTTTCAAAAGTGTATTGCAATTTTCCGGTATATCGGAACAGCCCTAATTTTAACGAGGTCACAGCATGGTCGATTATTTACAAACAAGTCTTGCATTGAGGTCAACAAGAGTTCAATATGTGTTAATGTAAACGACTGTTTATGTGTATTCATACATTGCTTGTAAATAAATAATATTCATTTTAACTTGATTGAATCAATGTACAAGTAATCATGAAATTCTATTTTCACCACTCATAAACCACTTCCTTTTTTCAATGATGTTTGTTCAAAGTTGACTGATGTTAGGTGGAGACAATGTTCTATGTATTTCTGTATGAAATCGGGGAGTCAATTAATATATGCTTGTCAAAATGCCAAACCACAAAATACGTGAGTACCGTCCAATAAACGAGATATAGAACCGGTGAAGTCCTCGGGTGTTCTGTGTGTATAGAAACCTAGCGATGGTTGTATCGTGCGATATCGTGCAAGTCAGTGATGGAGTTTAACGCAATCAACAACATTGACTACACTGTAGGCGTATTATGTAGTTTGTTTCCCTGCATACTATATTACAAATATTACCGTTTTTAGTTTTATTGGGGGTTTTACGCCGCTTTCAACATTATTTCTGTTATACCACGGCGACAGTTCACTTATTCATGATCCCTGGGTAAACAAACCAGTACTAGGCTAGAAAAGGTGCCTTGGCCAAGCGCACTCCACCATGACCGTCGTGCCGCGACTTGGGATCGAACCCGGGACACCCGGTTTCAACCGCATCATTATACGCCAGTCTGGACTATTGCCCCTAACACGGTTATAAATATAACGGTAATGTTACAGTAGTCCAGACTGGCATATTATGATGCGATTGTTTTAGGTTCATCTGAATAGAAGTGAAGGTGAATTATCGAACCGGGTCCTGTGTATGCAGCCAGATGTCTGTCATGATTATCAATCGTTCAATATTGATAGTCGGTCTCACTATCGAGTTCAATTGTAGTATTTTTCTTTTATATCGTTTCAGATATTGAGATGGCTATGATGGTTGATCCAGTATGAAAATACTCGTTTTACTAGTTCTCGCTATATGGACTTTCACCATGGTCAACACACAAGGTAAACTTTATCTCGCTGAGTGTATGTTTTGTTTATTTCTGTGGTATTTTACGCTATTTTCAACAATTGTTCAGTTATATTAAAGCTTTTCCCGGGTATGTTACCAGTGATTCTGATCCATTTATGCTGACACTAACGAGTAATTTTTAATCCTAAACTCCACAATTCTGAGCACGAATGAGGGAAAGCCATTACCACAGGTTAAACTGTTCGAATATGTACCCGGTCTAGGATCGAACCCGCGACATTACATCATCATACAAACATGTTGTGTATAGCGGGATAGGGATAAACTGTTTCCATCATATAATGTTTTAGGGTTGGTAGTCTTATTCCAAAATATCTGATTATGAAAGAGTAGTTAGGGAGTGCGCCATGGAATATGGAAACAAGGATTCAATCCCCAGTCGGGTAATATCCAATACTATAACATGTGTAGTTGTGGCATCCCTCATTGGCGCACAGGGATAGAACCACGATTGGTGCATCGGTGACAGGATAACAAATACAGTTAGTACTGGTCAATTACCCAGGACACGCCATCATATAACTGAAGTATTGTTGAAAGCTAGTATGATGTATAACACTATTCAACACAAAATTTCGATAAAGATGTTAAAAGTCTTGGAAAGTATTACTCATTTTCGAAGTTGGTACTAACAATCTAGGAAACTATTCCTTTAACTCTGGAAAATGGGAGTAATGTTTTTGCCAGTTAGATAACAAATCGTGAATAAAGTAGTTTTTCTTTTTCTTTTATTTGTATTTCATTGTTCCTACTATGTTTAATTTATATTTCCTTGTTCCTACTATGTTTAATTTATATTTCCTTTTCCTACCATGTATCTCCTTGTTCCTACTATGTTTTATTTGTATTTTGTTTTTTAATATGTTTAATTTGTAGTTCCTTGTTCCTACTATGTTTTATTCGTATTTCCTTGTTCCTATTATGTTTTATTTGTATTTCCTTATTCCTACAATGTTTTATTTGTATAACTATGTTCCTACAATGTTTTATTTGTATTATCTCGTTACTTCTATGTTTAATTTGTATTTCCTTGTTCCTACACTGTTTAATTTGTATTACCGTGTTTCTACTATGTTTAATTTGTATTTCCTTGTTCCTACTATGTTTTGTTTGTATTTCCTTGTTCCTGCTATGCTTTATTTGTATTTCCTTGTTCCTTCTATGTTTTATTTATATTTTTTTGTTCCTACTATGTTTTGTTTGTATTTCCTTGTTACTGCTATGCTTTATTTGTATTTTCTTGTTCCTACTACGTTTTATTTGTATTTCCTTGTTCCTGCTATGCTTTATTTGTATTTCCTTGTTCCTACTACGTTTTATTTGTATTTCCTTGTTCCTACTGTTTATTTGTACCACATTTAGAGCACATACATCATGAAAATATGAAACCTTCTCGCAACTTAAAACCTCTCCTTTGCATCTCAATGTTTCCAGTGACATCAATTACTAGTCCCTATTTTATCACCTTAAGATATCCGCTGAAGGTTTGAATTTTGTGTTCATTAATTGATTTGAGTTGGCGCCGTTTCAAAAGTGTTTCAGTATAACACGGCGGTCAGTACATCACGGTTACATTCTACCCAGACAACTGGCTACCTTCCCAAGTAGTTTATTTTAAGAAAACTGGTATAAGACGGTGTATTCCGATGAAAAACTGTTAGCACACCTGTGTATGAATAGGAAAGGTACTATGATTGGACCTGAATTGGTTATAAACTGTTTTCCATGAATATTGTGTGCAGGCTGGTCTGGATCTTTCCTAACCGAAATAAGATGAGTTTAATTGTGACTAAGTTAATTTTATCGCAGGCTACGCAGAATCAGACGTCACTTCCTGTGAAAAATGTGAATATAAATACACGTATCGAGCTGGAAGGGACGGGATGTTTCTGTCACCGGGTTTCCCCGAAAATTATCCGGAGAGAACCACGTGCTGTTACTCATTTCACGCCAAAGACGATGGACGGGTACTCATAGAGTTTGATTATTTTGATCTCGAGCCTTCCGATCATCTGTAAGTATATAACCCGTCTAAATGTTTACATACATGTACGAGTGACTGGTTGATTCATTGATTGACTGATTGAGTTTAATGCCGTATGACTGCCTTGCACTTGTACTCTACACAACATTTTCCCGATTCAACTGGCTACCTTTCCAAAAAGAATGTTTAAACCAAGTTTCTAAAACGCTTGATGCTAGTCACATTATTTTTGTCAATTATAAGGCAGAATTAATTGCCGTCCCATGGTTCAAATTCACGAACCCTGTATTGTTAGTCTCGTCGTTACCGACTGAGATAAAAAGGCTCGACAAAGTCTCAGAAAAAATGGATAGTGATGCCTCCCTGTGTGTGTGTCACATCGGTGTGGTTTGGATATCCTCAGCGAATACTACATATGTATTTAAACATCTCTCCTGACAACAATGTTGAACATTTACATAAATGAAAGAATAATAATTGTAAAGAGTTGAAAACATAGTGGCAAACAGAGAAATGGCTTATAATGAGCAAGTCCTCAATTTGTCACAATGTTTTCCAAAGTCGTCAGCTGCAGAGGCGTAAGAAAGTATATGTATGAGGGAAATAGTTAATACTTCAAAAGATATATTTTCACCCAATGCTGAATGAATATTAGAACATTTGACATCTCCAAAAAGTTTAATTCTGCACTTCAATATGTTACTAAAACCAATATGATAGTACACAAATCTGCAGCAGGCGACTTTAAAATCATTTCGCTAAAAATATGACTATTATCGAATAAAGGCAGATTGTGCTCCTTTAGCAAAGGTGCTTCACCAGTATAAGGCTAGGATATGTTCCTTATTAAAGGATACTGCACCAGTATAAGGTTAGGATATGTTCCTTATTAAAGGATGCTGCACCAGTATAAGGTTAGGATATGTCCCTTATTAAAGGGTGCTGCACCAGTATAAGGTTAGGATATGTCCCTTATTAAAGGGTGCTGCACCAGTATAAGGCTAGGATATGTGCCTTATTAAAGGGTGCTTCACCAGTATATGGCTAGGATATGTCCCTTATTAAAGGGTGCTTCACCAGTATAAGGCTAGGATATGTGCCTTATTAAAGGGTGCTGCACCAGTATATGGCTAGGATATGTCCCTTATTAAAGGGTGCTGCACCAGTAAATGGCTAGGATATGTCCCTTATTAAAGGGTGCTACACCAGTATAAGGCTAGGATATGTGCCTTATTAAAGGGTGCTGTACCAGTATATGGCTAGGCTATGTCCCTTATTAAAGGGTGCTGCACCAGTATAAGGCTAGGATATGTCCCTTATTAAAGGGTGCTTCACCAGTATAAGGCTAGGATATGTGCCTTATTAAAGGGTGCTGTACCAGTATATGGCTAGGATATGTCCCTTATTAAAGGGTGCTGCACCAGTATAAGGCTAGGATATGTCCCTTATTAAAGAGTGCTTCACCAGTATAAGGCTAGGATATGTGCCTTATTAAAGGGTGCTGCACCAGTATATGGCTAGGATATGTGCCTTATTAAAGGGTGCTACACCAGTATATGGCTAGGATATGTGCTTTATTAAAGGGTGCTGCACCAGTATAAAGCTAGGAAATGTCCCTTATTAAAGGGTTCTGTACCAGTATAAAGCTAGGAAATATCCCTTATTAAAGGGTGCTGCACCAGTATATGGCTAGGATATGTCCCTTATTAAAGGGTGCTGCACCAGTATATGGCTAGGATATGTGCCTTATTAAAGGGTGCTGCACCAGTATATGGCTAGGATATGTCCCTTATAAAAGGGCCCTGCACCAGTATATGGCTAGGATATGTCCCTTATTAAAGGGTGCTGCACTAGTATATGGCTAGGATATGTGCCTTATTAAAGGGTGCTTCACCAGAACATGGCTAGGATATGTCCCTTATTAAAGGATGCTGCACCAGTATATGGCTAGGATATGTCCCTTATTAAAGGGTTCTACACCAGTATATGGCTAGGATATGTCCCTTATTAAAGGGTGCTGCACCAGTATATGGCTAGGATATGTGCCTTATTAAAGGGTGCTACACCAGAATATGGCTAGGATATGTCCCTTATTAAAGGGTGCTGCACCAGTATATGGCTAGGATATGTGCCTTATTACAGGGTGCTGCACCAGTATATGGCTAGGATATGTGCCTTATTAAAGGGTGCTGCACCAGTATATGGCTAGGATATGTGCCTTATTAAAGGGTGCTTCACCAGTATATGGCTAGGATATGTGCCTTATTAAAGGGTGCTGCACCAGTATATGGCTAGGATATGTCCCTTATTAAAGGGTGCTGCACCAGTATATGGCTAGGATATGTCCCTTATTAAAGGGCGCTGCACCAGTATATGGCTAGGATATGTCCCTTATTAAAGGGTGCTGCACCAGTATATGGCTAGGATATGTGCCTTATTAAAGGGTGCTGCACCAGTATATGGCTAGGATATGTCCCTTATTAAAGGGTGCTGCACCAGTATATGGCTAGGATATGTGCCTTATTAAAGGGTGCTTCACCAGTATATGGCTAGGATATGTGCCTTATTAAAGGGTGCTGCACCAGTATATGGCTAGGATATGTGCCTTATTCAAGGGTGCTGCACTATCAATATTGATAACAAATACCCGATTCACTGGCAGTTGTTCGCAATTTTAGTCTCGCCTACACTGAAGCCTGCATTAAACAAACACACAAGGAACAAACAAATCAGACCATTAAAAGCATTTGATATGTTTTGATGCAGAACTGCGCAATAAAATTCAACGAAACAAAATAGCATATTTGTTCGAAATTTGGTAGTTTTTATAAATCACAGTTTTAACCGATAACAAAGCGGCAGTTAATCAAACTTTTGCGTTGTTTATTATCGGGTTTTCATAAGGGAAATCAACAACGGTCCAACTGGTTTAATCTTACCCTTTCCCACATACAATTATTCTGCAACAGGCTACTTTAAAAAAAACATCTAGGCAAAACCATGTGAAATATATATACATGAACATATACTTATTGAATAGAGTCCCCAACAGTGTGGCTAAATTAAGCAATGTCTCATTTAGTCATATTGTTTTCAAAAAGTCGTCTGCTCTCCGAGCGTCAAAATACATCTGGTCAAGGGTTATACCTAATTAAAGAATATTTGACTGAATAGAAATCAATATCAATAACGATCCAATTACTCGGATAAACGAAATAAAACAATTAACGATCCTAAAGTATCTATAAAACTTGTCCGCGGGTATACGTACATAAGACCACTGTGTTCATACGTACACCGGTCCACTGTGTTCATACGTACATCGGTCCACTGTGTTCATACGTAGATCGGAAAACGGTGTTCATATTTATGAGTACATCGTACTGATTTGTTCATGCGTACATCGAGCAACAGGGTTCATACGTACATCAGACCACTGTGTTCATACGTACATCGGACCACTGTGTTCATGCGTACATCAGACTACCGAGTTCATACGTACATCGGACCACTGTGTTCATATTTATGCGTACATCGTACTGATGTGTTCATGCGTACATATGACTACTGTGTTCATGCGTTAATCGGACCACTGTGTTCATGCGTACATCAGACCACCGAGTTCATACGTACATCGGACCACTGTGTTCATATTTATGCGTACATCATACTGATGTGTTCATGCGTACATATGATTACTGTGTTCATGCGTTAATCGGACCACCGTGTTCATACGTACATCGGACCAATGTGTTTATACGTACATCGGACCACTGTGTTGATACGTACATTGGACCACTGTTTTTATACGTAAATCGGACCACTGTGTTTATACGTACATCGGACCACTGTGTTTATACGTAAATCGGACCACCGTGTTCATACGTAAATTGGACCACTGTGTTCATACGTACAATGGCCCACCGTGTTCATGCGTACATCGGACCACCGTGTTCATGCATACATATGACCACTGTGTTCATATGTAAATCGGACCACTGTGTTTAAACGTAAATCGGACCACCGTGTTCATACGTAAATTGGACCACTGTGTTCATACGTACAATGGACCACCGTGTTCATGCGTACATCGGACCACCGTGTTCATGCGTACATATGACCACCGTGTTCATATGTAAATCGAACCACCGTGTTCATACGTAAATCGGACCACTGTTTTCATATGTACATCGGACCACAGTGTTCATACGTAAATCGGACCACTGTGTTCATACGTACAATGGATCACTGTGTTCATACGTACATCGGACCACTGTGTTCATACGTAAATCGGACCACTGTGTTCATATGTACATCGGACCACCGTGTTCATACGTAAATCGGACCACTGTATTCATACGTACATCGGACCACTGTGTTCATACGTACATCGGACCACTGTGTTCATACGTAAATCGGACCACTGTTTTCATACGTACATCGGACCACTGTGTTCATACGTAAATCGGACCACTGTGTTCATACGTAAATCGGACCACTGTGTTCATACATAGATCGGACCACTGTGTTCATACGTAGATCGGACCACTGTGTTCATACGTAAATCGAACCACTGTGTTCATACGTACATCGGACCACTGTGTTCATACGTACATCGGACCACTGTGTTCATACGTACATCGGACCACTGTGTTCATACGTACATCGGACCACTGTGTTCATACGTACATCGGACCACTGTGTTCATGCGTACATATGACCACTGTGTTCATACGTACATCGGACCACTGTGTTGATACGTACATCAGACCACTGTGTTCATACGTACATCGGACCACTGTGTTCATACGTACATCGGACCACTGTGTTCATACGTACATCGGACCACTGTGTTCATACGTTAATCGGACCACCGTGTTCATACGTAAATCGGACTACTGTTTTCATATGTACATCGGACCACAGTGTTCATACGTAAATCGGACCACTGTGTTCATACGTACAATGGATCACTGTGTTCATACGTACATCGGACCACTGTGTTCATACGTAAATCGGACCACTGTGTTCATATGTACATCGGACCACAGTGTTCATACGTAAATCGGACCACTGTGTTCATACGTACAATGGATCACTGTGTTCATACGTACATCGGACCACTGTGTTCATACGTAAATCGGACCACTGTGTTCATATGTACATCGGACCACCGTGTTCATACGTAAATCGGACCACTGTATTCATACGTACATCGGACCACTGTGTTCATACGTACATCGGACCACTGTGTTCATACGTAAATCAGACCACTGTTTTCATACGTACATCGGACCACTGTGTTCATACGTTAATCGGACCACTGTGTTCATACGTAAATCGGACCACTGTGTTCATACATAGATCGGACCACTGTGTTCATACGTAGATCGGACCACTGTGTTCATACGTAAATCGAACCACTGTGTTCATACGTACATCGGACCACTGTGTTCATACGTACATCGGACCACTGTGTTCATACGTACATCGGACCACTGTGTTCATACGTACATCGGACCACTGTGTTCATACGTACATCGGACCACTGTGTTCATGCGTACATATGACCACTGTGTTCATACGTACATCGGACCACTGTGTTGATACGTACATCAGACCACTGTGTTGATACGTACATCGGACCACTGTGTTCATACGTAAATCGGACCACTGTGTTCATACGTACATCGGACCACTGTGTTCATACGTACATCGGACCACTGTGTTCATACGTACATCGGACCACTGTGTTCATACGTACATTGGACCACTGTGTTCATGCGTACATATGACCACTGTGTTTATACGTAAATCGGACCACTGTGTTGATACGTACATCAGACCACTGTGTTGATACGTACATCGGACCACTGTGTTCATACGTAGATCGGACCACTGTGTTCATACGTAAATCGGACCACTGTGTTGATACGTATATCAGACCACTGTGTTGATACGTACATCGGACCACCTTGTTCATACGTACATCGGACCACTGTGTTGATACGTACATCAGACCACTGTGTTGATACGTACATCGGACCACTGTGTTTATACGTATATCGGACCACTGTGTTTATACGTACATCGGACCACCTTGTTCATACGTACATCGGACCACTGTGTTGATACGTACATCAGACCACTGTGTTTTTACGTAAATTGGACCACCGTGTTCATACGTACATTGGACCACTGTGTTGATACGTACATCGGACCACTGTGTTTATACGTAAATCGGACCACCGTGTTCATACGTACATTGGAGCACTGTGTTCATACGTACAATGGATCACTGTGTTCATACGTACAATAGACCACTGTGTTCATACGTACAATGGATTACTGTGTTTATACGTACATCGGACCACAGTGTTCATACGTACATCGGACCACCGTGTTCATGCGTACATCGGACTACTGTGTTCATGCGTACATATGACCACCGTGTTCATACGTAAATCGGACCACAGTGTTCATACGTACATCGGACCACCGTGTTCATACGTACATCGGACCACCGTGTTCATACGTTAATCGGACCACCGTGTTCATACGTAAATCGGACCACCGTGTTCATACATTAATCGGACCACCGTGTTCATGCGTACATATGACCACCGTGTTCATACGTAAATCGGACCACTGTGATCATACGAACATCGGACCACCGTGTTCATACGTTAATCGGACCACCGTGTTCATGCGTACATATGACCACCGTGTTCATACGTACATCGGACCACTGTGTTTATACGTACATCGGACCACTTTGTTTATACGTAAATCGGACCACCGTGTTCATACGTAAATCGGACCACCGCGTTCATACGTACATCGGACGACCGTGTTCATGCGTACATCGGACCACCGTGTTCATGCGTACATATGACCACCGTGTTCATACGTTAATCGGACCACTGTGTTTATACGTACATCGGACCACTGTGTTCATACGTAGATCGGACCACCGTGTTCATACGTAAATCGGACCACCGTGTTCATACGTAAATCGGACCATTGTGTTTATACGTACATCGGACCACTGTGTTCATACGTAGATCTGACCACTGTGTTTATACGTAGATCGGACCACCGTGTTCATACGTAGATCTGACCACTGTGTTCATACGTATATCTGACCACTGTGTTCATACGTAGATCTGACCACTGTGTTCATACGTAGATCTGACCACTGTGTTCATACGTACATCGGACCACTGTGTTCATACGTACATCGGACCGCTGTGTTCATACGTACATCGGACCACTGTGTTGATACGTAGATCGGACCACTGTGTTGATACGTACATCGGACCACTGTGTTCATACGTAAATCGGACCACCGTATGCATACGTACATCGGACCACCCACTGTGTTTATACGTAGATCTGACCACTGTGTTCATACGTAGATCTGACCACTGTGTTCATATGTAGATCTGACCACTGTGTTCATACGTAGATATGACCACTGTGTTCATAACTACATCGGACCACTGTGTTCATACGTACATCGGACCGCTGTGTTCATACGTACATCGGACCACTGTGTTCATACGTAGATCGGACCACCGTGTTCATACGTAAATCGGACCACCGTGTTCATACGTACATCGGACCACTGTGTTCATACGTACATCGGACCACTGTGTTTATACGTACATCGGACCACCTTGTTGATACGTACATCGGACCACTGTGTTCATACGTAGATCGGACCACTGTGTTCATACGTACATCGGACCACTGTGTTCATACGTAGATCTGACCACTGTGTTCATACGTAAATCTGACCACCGTGTGCATACGTACATCGGACCACTGTGTTCATACGTACATCTGACCACTGTGTTCATACGTACATTGGACCACTGTGTTTATACGTACATCGGACCACCGTGTTCATACGTAAATCTGACCACTGTGTTCATACGTACATCGGACCACTGTGTTCATACGTACATCGGACCACTGTATTTATACGTACATCGGACCACCGTGTTCATACGTAAATCTGACCACTGTGTTCATACGTACATCGGACCACTGTGTTCATACGTACATCGGACCTCCGTGTTCATACGTAAATCAGACCACTGCGTTTGTATTATTATTTAAAAGGGATACAACTGAAGGGGAACCTTGTTCTGTTCAGAAATGACATTGCTTCCCTTGATAAATCACGTGTTTACTCCCCATTGTATTTGTTTTGGCAATACTCATGGATTTTTTCAACTAACATAACATTTTGGAATGAACATTTTATTCATATTACTATTTCAACACATGGTTGAATATATAACGAAAGATATGTACAACAAATGAGTCATTTTATTTTGACAACAGCTAAAATGTCAAAACGGAAACAGTCTTTAATCGCTAATAAAGGAAACACATATGTTGAACCATTTTATCCTTGTCTACTCGGAATTCATGTTTACGTTAATTGTGCTGTTGGGGATAGTTCCAGTGAACATGTTCATAACTGCGTTATGCTCTAGAGCTTTTATTAAACGTGTTGGAATGATCTTATGTGATACAACGTGTTTTATTTTGTTGTTTTCCGCGATGACTGATTCAGTAAATTAAATCAATAATGTAAGCTTAGCTGTATTTTGTCTTTGTATTTCCCTCATGTGTGAGAAATTGCTTATCGATATTGAAAGATTTGTGTCTACTTCAGCATGATTCAATCTTGTAAGTTGTCATCGAATTTTAAATTAAAAACGAACACAAGCTTGTAAATACGTTTGAAAGGCAGACAACTGTTTCGATAGAGACATATCCTGAAACATAGTATGAGTATTGTGCGTCGAAAACGAAAACTCAGGAGCCTTCAAGTTTGTGTTTGTTTGCTCGCATGTTTTCAATTAGCCGTTGATTAGCCAATTTCCCTTAGAAAGCCAACACCAGTGTGTTTGTAAAATGTGTACATAAAGATCTGTCTATGTATACCGAGATCTCGCGATAACTCGAACATGGGTAAATTCGATTAAATCGTTAACTGGATCCATTTCCGGAATGGATCCGTCTTGGAAATCAGCTTAGTAGCGGTTTTCCTGATATGATTCTATAACTGGCTCCTTTTTCATATACTAATAAAATTTCAATTATACAATATTTACGAAGTTGACAATATATAAATGAATTAAGTATCGGTTCCAATTAAGTTCAGGTTACCGCGAGTATACTGTTACTAAACAATCTAAGATTACTGACGTAGATGTAAGTATTCTTGACCAGTGCATACTTATATCAAGCTACGCAGATGTGCAGGATAATCTTGATCTTCAGTGTGTGCAAGTGATCCAAGATTTGTATCTCGGATCAGTGGTGTGAACATGTGTCATTGGTTTCATCTATAATTCGAATAATAATCGCAGAATGGTAACATATCACATCCATATACACTTACTTGTTTTGATTTAATTTTACGTTTGTATTCCGCCTTACTGATCCAGGTGCCGATACGATTATCTCAAGATTTGGAGCATAAACGCCGAGGGATCCCGAGATATACCCGAGTCTGTGTACTGTGGGACTTCAAGACCTGATGACTACATCTCATCACATTCCAGACTCGAGGTGGAGTTTCATTCGGATGTCACCACCATCGCTAAAGGCTTTCTTGCTCATTACACATTCCTTGAAAAAAGTAAGAATCAGTTACTTGGACCATGTTAGTATTGGAAAACCTTACTTCGGCAATGTCTACCTATTTGTGCAATGTTTTCAAATCTTATTTAAAACTCTTCTTTCAATTTAAAAAAAATGTTACGACATTCATTCAAGTGTGCGAAACAGCCAACTCTTTTCATATTGGATAGATTTTTAATTTGAGTTAAAGACTTTCTCTCATACAGACGTATTTGCATCAGAAGACTATTGAAAAGATTGTGGCAAACGGAGAAATTGCTCATAATGATGATTTCTACTATTGTCATAATGGGTTCAGCTCCAGTTAAAATTCCCCGTATTATTTATATAGCGGTAAGCTTTTGCCATTTTATCCATATGTTTAAACAGCTGTATATTTGATGAACGATAATGGTCTATAGCGGGCTTTGTAAATCAATAGATGTTGAAGAAGTATGAAATGTGTTAATTGCGATGATCTGTTAAGAAAAGACTTGATTTTATTTTCATACCCAATCTCTTGAATTTGCCATTGATCTTCGAATGAGGGTATTGCTTTAGATATTCAACAAACACACGATTCCCCTGTTTGCGTCAATGCTTTCGACCTTTATTCAATAATGGTCAGATATCAATTGTGTTTCCTCTGACTGGTTTCTTACAACCAGACGGCTCTGAGGATATAAGACCAGGATTCATCTACATGTGAATGAATGAATGAATGTATATTGTTTTATGGCGCATCGACAGCTAAGGTCATTTAGCGCGCAATTAAATTTAATTATTCATGATCCCTGGGTAAACAAACCAGTACTAGGCTAGAAAATGTGCATTGCCCAAGTGCACTCCACCATGACCGTAGTGCCGCGACTGGGGATCGAACCCGGGACACCCGGTTTCGAAATCCCCGACGCTAACTACTCGACCACAGCGGATTCCTCATCTACATGTGAGCCGTCCTGCGAGAAAACCAACATTGTGGACTCTGCGTAAAGTTTCGACCCAGATCAGCCTAAGCATGCCGCGCAGGCTGACCCGGAGAGACACTTTTAGCCTGCTGTGGATTTTCTGTTTCAGTAATCATTACTTTATACTTTTATCCCTCTGAGACGGAATGTGACGGCCCGGATCAGTCTGCGCTGACTGCGCAGGCTGATCTGGGTCGATACATTACGCAGAGAGCATAATGTTGGTTTTCTCTCATTGACGGCTCATGTATTAACGTAGAGATGCCCAAGGACACATGGACACAATGACTTCTATGTGAACTAGTGTACATTCTCAATCTGAAAACATGGACACTGAGATCTGAACCTACACTGTACAGACATTCCAACTTGTATCTGTTCCAACATAATGGCTCAATTGTGTGTTTCGGTGAAAGATCAAGTTGTATACTTATATAGTGTTTTCACCTAGTGAGCCCAAACAAATCATAATTATGGTCGCAATATTAGATTGTGCTGAGTATGATGCCGTTTCAGTAAATGATGTATGTTATACACGCATGCATAATCTGCAAAGGCAAACACAATGGCTTATGTTTACTACCCGTCCATTAGATTCCCCAGAAAGAGTTATTATATAATCAATGATATTTGCCAAAGATGTCTGTTTTCGACAACAACTGTGCTTTGTATTTGACAGACTGGCATCCGTTTTCACCCTCAACTATTGCCTGTGGTCCAGGGTACCTGACGGGCCATGGCGGAGTGATCTCATCACCCAATTTCCCGGCACCATACCCTTCTGAAACTGGGTGCACCTGGGTTATAGAAGTTCAAAAGAGAGAACAAATTATATTCAGTTTCATATCATTGGATATTACATCGAACGGTATGGTATATTCATGATTAACTATAGGTTAACGGTATGGTATATTCATGATTAACTACGATATGGTATATTCATGATTAACTACGATATGGTATATTCATGATTAACTATAGGTTAACGGTATGGTATATTCATGATTAACTATAGGTTAACGGTATGGTATATTCATGATTAACTACGATATGGTATATTCATGATTAACTACGATATGGTATATTCATGATTAACTATAGATTAACGGTATGGTATATTCATGATTAACTACGGTATGGTATATTCACGATTAACTATAGGTTAACGGTATGGTATATTCATGATTAACTACGATATGGTATATTCATGATTAACTACGGTATGGTATATTCATGATTAACTATAGGTTAACGGTATGGTATATTCATGATTAACTATAGGTTAACGGTATGGTATATTCATGATTAACTATAGGTTAACGGTATGGTATATTCATGATTAACTATAGGTTAACGGTATGGTATATTCATGATTAACTACGATATGGTATATTCATGATTAACTATAGGTTAACGGTATGGTATATTCATGATTAACTACGGTATGGTATATTCATGATTAACTATAGATTAACGGTATGGTATATTCATGATTAACTACGGTATGGTATATTCATGATTAACTATATATTAACGGTATGGTATATTCATGATTAACTACGGTATGGTATATTCATGATTAACTATATATTAACGGTATGGTATATTCATGATTAACTACGGTATGGTATATTCATGATTAACTATATATTAACGGTATGGTATATTCATGATTAACTATAGGTTAACGGTATGGTATATTCATGATTAAATATAGATTAACGGTATGGTATATTCATGATTAACTACGGTATGGTATATTCATGATTAACTATAGGTTAACGGTATGGTATATTCATGATTAACTATAGATTAACGGTATGGTATATTCATGATTAAATACGGTATGGTATATTCATGATTAACTACGGTATGGTATATTCATGATTAATTATAGATTAACGGTATGGTATATTCATGATTAACTACGGTATGGTATATTCATGATTAACTATAGGTTAACGGTATGGTATATTCATGATTAACTACGGTATGGTATATTCATGACTAACTATAGGTTAACGGTATGGTATATTCATGATTAACTATAGATTAACGGTATGGTATATTCATGATTAACTATAGATTAACGGTATGGTATATTCATGATTAACTGTAGATTAACGGTATGGTATATTCATGATTAACTACGGTATGGTATATTCATGATTAACTATAGATTAACGGTATGGTATATTCATGATTAACTACGGTATGGTATATTCATGATTAACTATAGATTAACGGTATGGTATATTCATGATTAACTACGGTATGGTATATTCATGATTAACTACGGTATGTTTTATTCATGAATAGCTATAGGTTAACGATATGGTATATTCATGATTAAATATAGGTTGTATAGTTCTTTATTAGCTAAAACTGTGTGCTCCATATCAATTGATTGATTAATTGGTTTGGGTATAACGTCGATTTCAACATTGCTCACACATATCTCGGCGGCCAATTTATCTACTCATTTATTTCCTGGCTTCACCACACCAGTACTCAACACAGTATTCTTTCCTAGCAATCGGCTGCTTTTCCACATAGACCATTATCCCACTGGTGGAAGACGAATGACGCTTGTCGCGTTGATTGTTATCAAAGGTCGGAAAGGGTATTAGCCCAGCTTGTGTTGGAACTCATAACCCCTCGACTGAAAGCCCGCATCGCTACCGACTGAGCTACCGGTGCATTGCAGATATCGACTACAACTTTACAAGTATACAGTATGAAACAACTACGGCCAATACAAAACTAAACTCAACCAAAACGGAATAAACATTAATTGCTTATCAAAATAATTGTGTTTTATAATGTATCCCATATTGAATAAGTCACAGGGCATCGATCAGCTGTATTGTCAAATGTGCATATTGTTTTTGCTCTTCATCATCATGTCACTTTAAAGTTAACCCTTTCGCTCATATAGACGCTTTCTGCCGCCTCTGCAGCAGACGGCTATTTGAAAACATAGTGACAAAAGAAGAAATTGCACAAAACGTGCAATTTCTCCTTTTGCCACAATGTTTTCCACTTTTAGTCATAGTGTATCCATTCCATTATAGAGATTTTCTACTTTTTGACAAAATATGTTCAAAGTCGTCTGCTGCAGAATTGTCGTATGAGGGAAAGGATTAAACATAACAGAATAAAAAGATATTAGATAAAGATACAGCTCGATAACAATTCAGACATTACTTTATTTTGAATATTAATTCAGAATCTATCTGCGTATGGCTCGGCGATTTGCGGTCTCGTTGGCTCTCCGCTTTTGCGTCATTTCCGTAGACTATATGGACTACATTTCAAACGTGTTGTCATCGTGTAGGTGACCAGTAAATGCTATGGTGAGACTGTTGGGATATCTGATACTTCACTGTACACACACTGTGACAGGCAACAAGACCCCCCCCCCCCCCCCCCCCCAACAATACTCCCCACAAATGTACTTGACCCGGCTCTATTCTATGAATATGTTAGTACACGTGACGTCTTGTGATGCTGACGAATTGGATGAAATAAGGCGTAAGCAACACGTTATAACTAAGTACTATTGCGAGAGCATTTAAATAGATAGGTGAAATCGGTTGCTCGATGTTATAATCGTTAGAGCGTCCGCTTTGGGCGTTGGGGGCAACGTTTCTTAATACCAATTCAAGTCATACCATATACAGTACTCTAATAGGGGTTATAGTGGTTTAGTATTACGACTGATGCACCGGTGTTGGGATAAACGTTCCAGCAGTTCCGCAAAACGTCGTGATATAACTGGTACAATTTGTGATCACGGTGATTACTCTTTCAGCGTCAATGACACTATTTGGGCTTTGCAAACAATACAGAATGACGCCAGTCAGCTCGTAACGAGCATTGTTTGATTTTTAGTTATCAAAATACTCTTATTTACATGAACAATGGATTCGACCTATTTCGAAAGTGAACATTCTTTGCTTTAGGGAATTTCGGCGCTGTAAGAGTACAGCACCATTCAAACAAACACGCTAATCCGCGTCGGGTATAATCTGCAACGCTGCAATAAATATCAATGGTATGATCGTTTCAGTGAAGTGTCAGGACTCGAATATTTTAATGCTGTTTGAAGGATTCGTGACACAAGACAAGGCTCCTGTTAACTACTGTGGGCAGCTGCACCAGGAGCCCGATCATAGACATGAATACCTCTCTACTACAAATAGACTCACCGTCAGGTAGGTGAAGCCCGATAACATGAACACCTCTCTACTACAAATAGACTCACCGTCAGGTAGGTGGAGCCCGATAACATGAAGACCTCTCTACTACAAATAGACTCACCGTCAGGTAGGTGGAGTCCGATAACATGAACACCTCTCTACTACAAATAGACTCACCGTCAGGTAGGTGGAGCCCGATAACATGAATACCTCTCTACTACAAACAGACTCACCGTCAGGTAGGTGGAGTCCGATAACATGAACACCTCTCTACTACAAATAGACTCACCGTCAGGTAGGTGGAGCCCGATAACATGAACACCTCTCTACTACAAATAGACTCACCGTCAGGTAGGTGGAGTCCGATAACATGAACACCTCTCTACTACAAATAGACTCACCGTCAGGTAGGTGGAGCCCGATAACATGAACACCTCTCTACTACAAATAGACTCACCGTCAGGTAGGTGGAGCCCGATAACATGAATACCTCTCTACTACAAATAGACTCACCGTCAGGTAGGTGGAGTCCGATAACATGAACACCTCTCTACTACAAATAGACTCACCGTCAGGTAGGTGGAGTCCGATAACATGAACACCTCTCTACTACAAATAGACTCACCGTCAGGTAGGTGGAGCCCGATAACATGAACACCTCTCTACTACAAATAGACTCACCGTCAGGTAGGTGGAGTCCGATAACATGAACACCTCTCTACTACAAATAGACTCACCGTCAGGTAGGTGGAGTCCGATAACATGAACACCTCTCTACTACAAATAGACTCACCGTCAGGTAGGTGGATCCCGATAACATGAACACCTCTCTACTACAAATAGACTCACCGTCAGGTAGGTGGAGCCCGATAACAAGAATACCTCTCTACTACAAATAGACTCACCGTCAGGTAGGTGGAGCCCGATAACATGAACACCTCTCTACTACAAATAGACTCACCGTCAGGTAGGTGGAGTCCGATAACAAGAATACCTCTCTACTACAAATAGACTCACCGTCAGGTAGGTGGAGCCCGATAACATGAACACCTCTCTACTTCAAATAGACTCACCGTCAGGTAGGTGGAGCCCGATAACATGAACACCTCTCTACTACAATAGACTCACCGTCAGGTAGGTGGAGTCCGATAACAAGAATACCTCTCTACTACAAATAGACTCACCGTCAGGTAGGTGGAGCCCGATAACAAGAACACCTCTCTACTACAAACAAACTCACCGTCAGGTAGATGGGGTCCGATAACATGAACACCTCTCTTCTATAAATAGACTCACCGTCAGGTAGATGGGGTCCAATAACATGAATACCTCTCTACTACAAATAGACTCACCGTCAGGTAGGTGGAGCCCGATAACAAGAACACCTCTCTTCTATAAATAGACTCACCGTCAGGTAGGTGGAGTCCGATAACAAGAATACCTCTCTTCTATAAATAGACTCACCGTCAGGTAGGTGGAGTCCGATGACAAGAATACCTCTCTACTACAAATAGACTCACCGTCAGGTAGGTGGAGTCCGATAACAAGAACACCTCTCTTCTATAAATAGACTCACCGTCAGGTAGGTGGAGCCCGATAACAAGAACACCTCTCTTCTATAAATATACTCACCGTAAGATAGGTGGAGTCCGATAACAAGAACACCTCTCTTCTATAAATATACTCACCGTAAGATAGGTGGAGCCCGATAACAAGAACACCTCTCTTCTATAAATATACTCACCATAAGATAGGTGGAGTCCGATCACATGAACACCTCTCTTCTATAAATAGACTCACCGTAAGGTAGATGGGGTCCGATAACAAGAACACCTCTCTTCTATAAATATACTCACCGTAAGGTAGGTGGAGTCCGATAACAAGAATACCTCTCTACTACAAATAGACTCACCGTCAGGTAGATGGGGTCCGATAACATGAACACCTCTCTACTACAAACAGACTCACCGTCAGGTAGGTGGAGCCCGATAACATGAACACCTCTCTACTACAAACAGACTCACCGTCAGGTAGGTGGAACCCGATAACAAGAACACCTCTCTGCTACAAATAGACTCACCGTCAGGTAGATGGGGTCCGATAACATGAACACCTCTCTTCTATAAATAGACTCACCGTCAGGTAGATGGGGTCCGATAATAAGAACACCTCTCTACTACAAACAGACTCACCGTCAGGTAGGTGGGGTCCGATAACATGAATATGTCTCTACTACAAATAGACTCACCGTCAGGTAGGTGGAGTCCGATAACAAGAATACCTCTCTTCTATATATAGACTCACCGTCAGGTAGGTGGAGTCCGATAACAAGAATACCTCTCTTCTATAAATAGACTCACCGTCAGGTAGGTGGAGTCCGATAACAAGAATACCTCTCTTCTACAAATAGACTCACCGTCAGGTAGGTGGGGTCCGATAACATGAATATCTCTCTACTACAAATAGACTCACCGTCAGGTAGATGGGGTCCGATAACATGAATATGTCTCTACTACAAATATACTCACCGTCAGGTAGGTGAAGGCCTATCATAGACATGAACACCTCTCTACTAAAAGTAGACTCACCGTTAGGTAGGTGGGGCCCGATAACATGAATATCTCTCTACTATAAATAGGCTCACCGTAAGGTAGATGGGGCCTGATAATTGTATTTCATTAACGTTACGTTATGCTTTTTCTAACGAAGAAACACTTTTACTTATATAAAGCAAAACGAATCTTGAAAACATTGTGGGTTAAGACATAGAGCTATACTATATTTCATAAATATTCTTTCATTAAAATAACATTATATTATTTTTTATTTTTTTATTTTATCTTATACAAATTCTAGTTTGCAAGCCGCATATTTCGGTTGGGTTTATTGTGTAGTAAAGTTTAAAGATTGTTACCACAACGAGGTTTTTGTACTATGTCGTATATATAGGATCTGACATCAGTTGTCATTTCATATAATTTTTTATTAACTCTTTCAGCGCCGAATTGTTAAAAGTAGACTCTTCCATGTTCAAATTCGGGCGACTCTATTTCATATGTTATAAGAGTTTCGTAATATTTGGATAACTACAAGGCAAACAATGCTGATTTCAGGTGAGACAGCCCGTTACGAGCTGACTTACCTGAATCAGTATTGTTTTCAAAAAGCTCAATATTGCCTTTGGCGCTGAAAGAGTTAAACGAGTTCAAGAAATTTGCTATTAAGCAAGCCTCTGGATTAACACCAATGTATCCTTGCAGATTTCAGTCTCAACGTTTGAATCCCGGAAATAAACAAGGATTTAAAGCTGTGTGGACAGCCGTCACAGTTACTAAAACAGGTATGTCATCGCGAGAACTACTGTAGTAGCGGCTCCGGGCAAACCTACCTTAGAACATTAGCGACTAGTGTTGGTCCGCATCAACATGCTCGTATACGCAAGTTGGATCGCATGTGCACTGTCCGACCGAATAAGTCACGAGCATGGCAGGTATACACTTATCATGTATATGCTAAGGTTGGTTTGTCCTGCAGTATAGTTCATATATTTGTTTCTTTTCGATTACTCATACATGTATACAACATATTCGAAGAACAAGAACAAGAACAATAACATAACTTTAATACATCTCTCGGTACATATAGAAAAACATGAGGTAAAGGTATAAATTACAAGAAATCTATTTAAAAACTATCTGAACTGAAATTTGAACTGAAATGAAGATATCAGGATTTATTGTATCAATGGTTTAATCTTCCAACACTCGAATGTGCGATATTTGGAAACCTTTCCTTTAACGGATCTGTCTTTTCAGAACGATGTAGCAGTAGTTCTCATTGTTACCTCATTATCATTTAAAGTAGGATAGGTAAAGCAATGATAAGAAACAGTGTTTCTAGATTTGATCTGTTCTACCTTGACCTTCGAAACCTTGAATTCCTTTTAAAGTCTACACTATGTATGCCAGTTACAACCCGTTCCTGCAAACAGATGCATTTAACACGTCTGAAGAAGACGATTTCTGAAAACAATGCAACAAAAGGAGATATCATTCGTACTGAACAATGTCTTCCTGTGATACAATGTTTTCAACTCTACTCACGAATTACGTACACCATAAGTAGTAGGGTTAAACGCCATTTTAATATAAATTAAACCATATCGGGGCGGCCAGTTCCCCTTCCAGTGTGTTTCCTGACTTCCTCACACCCGTATTCTACCAAACGCTTTACCACATACACCGTTAGCCAATTCGTGGTAGAAGAATGACGCTTTTCTCATTGGCTTTTGTTAAGCGTTGAAAAGAACCGTTGCTCGAGCTGGGGTTGGAAGTTGGAACTCACAGCCCCTAGATTGACAGCCCTCCGACTAAGCCACCAGTGCTCGGCTTATTTATAGCGAATTCTCACATATTATTATTTGTATATTGTAAACTCCGTCTACTATATATGAGTTATCTTTTTTATTGGAAAGAGTAAATATGTTCTGACTATGTATATATAGGTACTTGTTCGGAGTTTGAATGTTCCCGTGTTGGTGATGGGACGTGTAATCGAATGAGCGGGCTGTCGGCACCGAGACTCTGCAATGACCATCATTACTGTATCCACAAATCATTAGAGTGCAACGAAGTCCCGAACTGTGGGGCGTTAGACAGCAGTGATGAGACCAAGTGTAAGTCAACACTATTCATTTATGGCAGAACATCCCAAATGGTATCGGCGATTTCCGTTTGAAGTCGTTAGAGATCGGTATTATTCGGTGGTAATCTATATACTGTGTATAAATACCGACTGCATACGGATATTGCCGAGTCGGGTGTTCTCAAGGGAAGTAACCTCGCTTCTGTGCGTTTTTATATACAAACTTATTCCAAATTGAATATTAACTATTTTCATGATGAGATATCTATCTAACTTTAAGTTCATTTGTTTGAAGGAAATATCTCTAAGCTAAGGAGACATATCTCGAAATTGATATGTATATATCTTTACCAAATAGACGATAAAACGGCTTGCCATATGTATATTTGTTTTAAATGTTTGTTTTTGTTATCATACATTTCAGAGCCAATTTCAATATTAGGGTGGTATCTTTGGCAAACCATACATATTCGGGTGAGTAAGCTCGTAAAGAGCTGTCTCACCTAAATCAGCGCTGTTTGCCTTTTAGTTATCAATATATTCCAAGATTCTTATAACATGAACAAATGGAGTCACCCGTTTTTTAGCATGGATTAGTTGATGGGAACAAGTATGTTTAAGTACTGTGTAATTAGACTGTGCTAGCACGTTTTGAGGGGAACAAGTATCTTTCTGTACTGATTTCAACAGACTAGCTTAGCACGTTTTGAGGAGAACAAGTATGTTTCTGTACTGACTTTAATGAACTGTATTAGCACGTTTTGAGGAGAACAAGTATGTTTCTGTACTTACTTCAATGGACTGTGTTAGCACGTTTTCAGGACATCAGGTATTCTTCTGTTCCTTGTTCAATATCCTCGCTTAGAACGTTTTGCGATAAATAAGTATGTTTGTGTACCGTGTTCAATACACTCTATTAGCAGGTTTTGGGGAGAAAACGTATATTCAGCAAGCTTCCATGAGAACCGACCCCGTTTCACTTGAACGAAATTAGTTGTCACGTTGTATGGCGTAGTTGAACTCTTTTAGCGCCGAACTCCCTAAAGTAGGCTATCGGACGACTCTTTTTTTCATGTAACAAGATATTTCGAATACTTTTATAACTTAGTTACAAACAGTGCTGATTTAATTAAGGTAAAACAGCCCGTGACGAGCTGACTTACCTGATTCTGTATACATTGCAATAGTCTCAATATTGCCATCAGCGCAGAAAGAGATAGTGTCTATTAACTTGTAGGCTGTTATCTATTGTTTTTTGTTTGTCTTTCAGGCCTAAACCACATACTACGTTATGTTGGTTATATCGGAGGTCCAGTCCTAGCATTAATACTAGTCATTATCACCGTTATATGTTGCTATCGGAGACACTGCCGATCCAAGGTTCGATACAGCGTCCCCAAAGAACAATCGCTCACTCAGTCCATGACACAATCTACGGCCTCAACGCGGAGTTCTAACATCTATGTTCGACCCTTGGACCATAGCCCGAGATCGTCCTGCGTCATGTATACCACCTCCTTCACAGACAGTACATTTGGAGATCATCTCAGTGCTAATTCAAATACAAATACAAACGCTAATGCATCTTCGACCCTGGAAAGGGCTAATAATTCTTCGAATACGAACTCGCTCCCTCGGCAAAAACCGGCAAATAACACGGAAACAACCGAAGATGATGCGAAAGCGCCGAGTTATAGATGCCATCAGAAACGACCCTCCTATCACATGATGAGAGAATTATGTTATGAAGACGGTAATATAGTTGTGGCAGATATATAGATGTTTTATACGTAAGATATTATAGTTAATTTAGAATGAGTCTAGCGGTGTATTCTAGCAGAATCCACCAATCAGATTACACGTTTAACTAGCGGACCTTTGTGTTCCGTGTTAGGACAATCTGAATACACCACTGATTAGGAAAACAAACCATTTTCATCATTTGTTAAACCATTTCCCACATATACATTAATATGCCGCAGACGACTTTGAAAACATCTTTGAAGAAATGTGTATAAACAAACTAATATTGAAAAGAGTTGAAAACATTTGGACAAAAAGAAGATATTGCTCACAGCGAGCATTTTCTGCTTTTGTAATATTGTTTTAAATTGGCGCCTTTGTTTACATGCAACCGACCTGCGCCTGGCATGTGAGAAAATAGTTGATTGAGATTGGCATCATCATCATTGTAACAAGGATCGTTATTTGGTTGCGTTAATCCATGGACTCCGTTCAACACAGTGTATCTATAGTACAAGTTATATGCGTCACCCATTTCTCTAAGTTATTCTTTACATCAGTGGAGCTGCTATAGGTCGGTTCATGTCAATCAAGAGATCGATCATTGATTATTTCCGATGATTGGTGAAAGTCATTGAGATTAATTAGCCTGATTCATCTTTCATCAATTGGGCTAAATAGTTTATGTTCGGACGGTACACAGATGCATGTGAATACCTTTGTTGTGGAGAACGGGTTCGAGAAAGCAAGGAAAAACCCTGACCGCCGTGATATGAGTCGTCCAGCGAGAAAACCAACATTACGGACTCTGCGCAATGTATTGACTCAGATCAGCCTGCGCAGTCCGCGCCGGTTAATCGGGGCCGACACATTCCGTCTCTGGTGGATAGAGGTATAGAGTAATGATTACTGAAACAGAAAATCCGCGGGAGAGGAACAGTGTCTATCCGGGTTCGCCTTCGCGTCATGCTTAGGCTGTTCCTAACGACGCGGGCTGTCAATCCAGGGGTTGTGAGTTCGAATCCCGGCTCGGCCAACTTTCTTTCCGACGTTTAACAAAAGTCATTGCGACATGCATCATTCGTCTTCCACCAATGGGCTAAGTCTATGTGGAAAATCAGCCAGTTGCTTGGGAAGATTGTTGTGTGGAGTACTGGTGTGCGAAAACCAGGAAACATATGAGTAGGTGAACTGGCCGCCGTGATATGACTGAAAGATTGTTAAAAACGGCGTTAAACCCCAATAAATCAAATAAATCAAATTAGGCTGTTCCCGATCGATACTTTACGCAGAGCAAACAATGTTGGTTTTCTCGAGGGACGGCTGAAATACTGTGGAAATCAGCGTTAAACAAATCAATCTTTACAACAACAAAAGTCAACGTCAGGTATAAACAAGTGAATACATTTAGCTTGTTTTTAATATGTCAAAGTGTGTTGGGTCATTGACATTACAACGCTAGACGGGTGTTTGGATCGTTCCAACATGACCGCATCACAGTTCCGATGGTTGCATTTGGATGGGTAGGTGACAGGTTTGGACAAGGTGCTTTATGGACTATATCGGGTCCAAACCCATGATCTATCTATTCCATATCAACGTCCGCAAACGTGTAATTTCACACATAAACGAATAATTTATATTGTTGTATTTGTTATCTACGTTTTTGTAAAGCACAATTTGGTATATAATACTTTACATTCATTTTTTAAAACTGAATTATCAAGGACTAACTTTGTCCTCTCTCTTGGTTGGTTGTGCCGGGTTAGCTTGCACGACGTCTATATGAAATTGAAACCAACTAGTATTGCTGATCAATTACCGATTAGAAATTTGAAATCTTGTTTGCTTTCGACCCGCCAAGTCTGTGGTATCGGCCATGTCGGATCGCTGCAAACACCCGTGTTGGGACTTATATTTTGGAGTTGAACATTTCGTAGTCGTCTGCTGCTGATGTATTGTATGTGGGAAACCTTTCCCACCTACAACCTTTATGCTGCTGACCACTTTGATAACATCTTGACAAAAATCTCTGTAAATGAAAATATTATTACTTAATCAAGTTAAAAACATTGTGCGAAAAGGAGAAATTGCTCGTTTTGAGCAATTTCAATTTTTTGTCACATTATATTTAATAGTCGTGTGCTGCAGAGGCGTCAGAAAGCGTCTATATTATGGGAATGGGTTAAGTGAATGAGAATTAGCTAAATAAAGATGTTTATATGGTTCTGTTGGATATACATATGGGCATTATATCATTCGAATACATAATTAATCAAAACAGTGTTGCCAAACGAGATTGTGTACGCTTTAGACTGGTTTTAGAAAGCATATGCTGAGCATGCATCAAAATGCGTCTAATGTGAGAGTCAACAGATGACTGATCAGATTTTATTATGCAAAAAAGATGTACAATCCATCAGCATACATGTATGCATATATTTGGTAATTAAACACTTTCTGGCTGTTTCTCTCAGCACAGAGAATTAACTGACCAGGTTCTCCCTTCGGTATATAATATATATATATACAGTATGTACATGCATATATATACAATACAGTTCAATTATAACAAACACATATATGTTGATTTTTATAGTAAACCAACAGGAGAGAACGAGATAGGTATTATTAAATGAAGTCTATTTTTTTGTTTATTTAGTATACGTATTTGTGTATAAATATTGGTGATTTCGAGTCGTGTACCTTTTCTGATTATATCTCTAAAATGATCGGTTTGTTCTTCAGCGGAACCACAATGATTTTAGCGAACCTTTAATGACGATTGAAGATAAAAAAATCTGCCTATGCATCTATGTAATATGCGAATCTTGATCTACACTGGTCGCACATGTTTATGTTTGGTTTTCGTTAAGCACGAGACGAATGATATACTGAAATAAACAGTAATAGTTAAGTGTTATTGGAATCACGTATCTTTGATCATGTAATGAGGATTACAAAATAAATACGACGGAGATGTTCTAAACCACTAATTGCGGGAACCATTTGTTTATATATAGATTGTGTGACATTTCTCTGATACAGTTTGCACGTATTTGAGACATGATTTAAACAAAGCACATGGAGGTAGTGCCCACATTGATCTCATTTCACTCAATATGTGTTCAACTCCGTATTAAAATATTCGAGATATCATGTTACTCTAATTCTTTAACACTGTTTACAACGGCGACATTGGACGTCGCCAATCGAAACATGGCGGAATGGGAATACAGAATAGAGGACATCATTACCGGAAAATAAAATGATGTATGTAGATAAGACAATGACATGATCATCATTATCATTAACATACGAGTTAGGATATAGATGGACCGTCACGGTGGTGCAGTGGTAGAGCGTCCACCTCGGGAGGTCGCTGATTCGATCACCGGCCATTTCATATAAAACACTTTAAAAATAGTAGTAATGGCTTGCCCTCCATGGCGCTCAGGGTTGTGGGGTTTAACATTACGCCTAACTTTACTGGTGTTAGGATAAATGGACCAGTACTACTTGAAAAGTATCCTGGAAACGCCTGGAAACGCCGTGAAATAACTGAATAAATGTTGAAAGCGGCGTAAAGCACAAACAAGTCAATCAAATATGGCAAGCAATGGATACGAATGAAAATGTAAAACGTTTTATAGTTACACCCATTGCTTAAAAGGGACTGATTGCCTTTTTAACCCTGATTCAATTGCATTGACTTAAACTCTTTCAGAACCGAATTGTTTAAAGTAGACTCTTCATTGTTCAAAATCGGGCGTCTCCATTTAGTTGTTGATAACAATGCTGAATTTATGTGAGAAAGTTCGTTACGAGCTTACTCACCTGAGTCTGTATTGTTTTCAAAAACCTCAATATTGTATTTGGCGCTGAAAGAGTTAAATCACAAATCCGTATTATGTTAACACCGTTTCCGTATAATGTTATCCATGACTTTAAATCACAAATCCGTATTATGTTAACACCGTTTTCGTATAACGTTATCCACGAGTTTAAACCACAAATCCGTATTATGTTAACACCGTTTCCGTATAACGTTATCCACGAGTTTAAACCACAAATCCGTATTATGTTAACACAGTTTCCGTATAACGTTATCCACGAGTTTAAACCACGAATCCGTATTATGTTAACACAGTTTCCGTATAACGTTATCCACGAGTTTAAACCACGAATCCGTATTATGTTAACACAGTTTCCGTATAACGTTATCCACGAGTTTAAACCACAAATCCGTATTATGTTAACACCGTTTCCGTATAACGTTATCCACGAGTTTAAACCACGAATCCGTATTATGTTAACACCGTTTCCGTATAACGTTATCCACGAGTTTAAACCACAAATCCGTATTATGTTAACACAGTTTCCGTATAACGTTATCCACGAGTTTAAACCACGAATCCGTATTATGTTAACACCGTTTCCGTATAACGTTATCCACGAATTTAAACCACGAATCCGTATTATGTTAACACCGTTTCCGTATAACGTTATCCACGAGTTTAAACCACAAATCCGTTTTATGTTAACACAATTTCCGTATAACGTTATCCACGAGTTTAAACCACGAATCCGTATTATGTTAACACCGTTTCCGTATAACGTTATCCACGAGTTTAAACCACAAATCCGTATTATGTTAACACCGTTTCCGTATAACGTTATCCACGAGTTTAAACCACAAATCCGTATTATGTTAACACCGTTTCCGTATAACGTTATCCACGAGTTTAAACCACGAATCCGTATTATGTTAACACCGTTTCCGTATAACGTTATCCACGAGTTTAAACCACAAATCCGTATTATGTTAACACAGTTTCCGTATAACGTTATCCACGAGTTTAAACCACGAATCCGTATTATGTTAACACCGTTTCCGTATAACGTTATCCACGAATTTAAACCACGAATCCGTATTATGTTAACACCGTTTCCGTATAACGTTATCCACGAGTTTAAACCACAAATCCGTATTATGTTAACACAATTTCCGTATAACGTTATCCACGAGTTTAAACCACGAATCCGTATTATGTTAACACAGTTTCCGTATAACGTTATCCACGAGTTTAAACCACGAATCCGTATTATGTTAACACAGTTTCCGTATAACGTTATCCACGAGTTTAAACCACAAATCCGTATTATGTTAACACCGTTTCCGTATAACGTTATCCACGAGTTTAAACCACAAATCCGTATTATGTTAACACCGTTTCCGTATAACGTTATCCACGAGTTTAAACCACAAATCCGTATTATGTTAACACCGTTTCCGTATAACGTTATCCACGACTTTAAACAACAAATCCGTATTATGTTAACACCGTTTCCGTATAACGTTATCCACGAGTTTAAACCACGAATCCGTATTATGTTAACAAAGTTTCCGTATAACGTTATCCACGAGTTTAAACCACAAATCCGTATTATGTTAACACCGTTTCCGTATAACGTTATCCACGAGTTTAAACCACAAATCCGTATTATGTTAACACCGTTTCCGTATAACGTTATCCACGACTTTAAACTAAAATTCGAACAAAGTTTGTCAATATGAGTCGGGCAGTCTCAGCAGTCTGATCTTAGTCATCATTATTCTCCATTATTTAGTAAAGACCAGTTTATAAACATGTTTCGTCTGGTAGTTTCAGCAGCCTGATCTTATTCATCATTATTCGGACGTTATTGTCAAGTATTTAGTAAAGACAAGTTTATAGACATGTATTGTGAATATGATCTGGCCGCGGATTCGTGAATTTCTAATTCGGAAATAGTTGTACACAGTATCTCGGAATTCTCGTGGGCTGGTTTATACAGCGAGACTAGGTTAAAGGAGAATTCACGAAGGTACCGTGTCTACCATGTGTCGAGTGTAGTGGTCCGAATGATATACATATATACGTGTTCGCGGTCGGATCATGTGCACCATAGATTTATCCAAATTCAGGGGCAATGGTTACCGCTGCAGAAATTCAGCAGGATAAGTAATAAAGAACAAGTGTTTATAACATTTGACCTATTACTATGTGAGTAATAAAGAACAAGTGTTTATAACATTTGACCTTTTACTATGTGAGTAATAACTTTAGCGTTAGTATGAATGTAGAATATGTGAACGTTATAATTAATTTGTCTCGTAAGTAAATTAAATATTTGACATGATTTTATTTGTGTTCTTACATGTATTACATCTATATAGTTTAAAGTTAAGATCAATAAAAGTCTTTTTTGTAATAATTCTCCCCCTCCCTTTTCTTCTCTTTTTTAGCTCACCTGGTCACATTTAGTGCGGGGTGAGCCATTAATCACCGTTTGTCGTTGTCAATCCGTCCGAGCACATGCTCCTATAAACAATTTCCCCAGTGAGAAAATAACTTTTAACATATACCGAACAAAAAAAGAAACTTCCGATTTGTATACATAGTGTGTTTTGTGTTAAAGAAATAATTGTGTAAATTTAGTAGACAGGTAATATTAGCCTTGACCTGTGTTATCAGGATTTATGTTGGGAGTTCTAGTCGAGCGATACGAAATCTTCGCGCACGATTTTGAACGACAGGACGCATCGACGACTTGCCACGTAGTGGACGTCCGCGTGTTACAACGCGTGGTCAAGACCGCTATATAATGAACACTCATTTGCGCAATCGATTCCAAACTGTCACTGCTACTGCTGCTAACACACCTGGACTTCATAATAACCGAATCAGTGGGTAAACTGTTCGTAATCGTCTGCGGCGGAACGGTTTACACGGACGACGTCCTTACGTCGGGTGCGTTTTAACACAACGTCATCGTGTAAATCGTCTTAATTTGGCACGTTTACACACTCGTTGGATACGATTACACTGGAATACCGTTCCTTTTTCGGATGAATTCAGATTTTGTTTACATCGTGCTGATGGCAGGGTGCGCGTCTACCGTAGGAGAAATGAACGCTATGCTGACTGTTGTGTTATTGAACGAGATCGTTTCGGGGGTGGCGGTTCTGTCATGGTTTGGGCAGCCATTGCCCATGGTTATCGTTCACCACTAGTCGTCATTAATGGCAATTTAAATGCTCAACGTTACCGCGATGACATTCTCGCTCATCACGTCATTCCTCTGTTCCATAACAACGCCAACATCTCCATTTTTCAGCATGATAATGCCACATCTCACACAGCTAGAGACACTGTAAATGTTCTTATTACAAATAACATTGATTGCATTGATGACTGGCCCGCTAAAAGTCCGGATCTGAACCCAATCGAGCACGCCTGGGATATTCTGTACAGACGAGTGAGGCATCGTCCCAACCCACCTGTTAACGTCAACGAACTTCGTCAAGCGCTCATTCAGGAATGGAACAATATTTCACAGGCAGAAATCAACAATTTAGTGAATTATATGCGCCGGCGATGCAATGCAGTGGTCACCTCAAGAGGTGGTCTTACCCGTTATTAAGTGTTATTTTTGTTTTTAACCCCTACCTCACTTGGTTAAATTTTCCCCCATTTTCTGTTAACCTTTGGCCATCATTTTTGCACGAAACGATGCATCATTGAACACTCTTTAAAAGCATATATAACAATGACTCCCTATATTTGTTTTCATCCAGCTATACTCAAGCAAATATAGCGTAAGTTTCTTTTTTTGTTCACTATATGTTCCTTGTATTACCCACTACCAAGTCTGTCTTATTTTTCAGGTCCGTTGAAAAACATGACCAATAGGGGCGGGTCTCTTTCTTCTTTTTCTTCTATTCTTCTTCTTTTATTCTTCTTCTTCTTCTTCTTCTTCTTCTTCTTCTTCTTCTTCTTCTTCTTCTTCTTCTTCTTCTTCTTCTTCTTCTTCCTCTTCCTCTTCTTCTTCTTCTTCTTCTTCTTCTTCTTCTTCTTCTTCTTCTTCTTCTTCTTCTTCTTCTTCTTCTTCTTCTTCTTCTTCTTCTTCTTCTTCTTCTTCTTCTTCTTCTTCTTCTTCTTCTTCTTCTTCTTCTTCTTCTTCTTCTTCTTCTTCTTCTTCTTTATATTATTATTCTTCATATTCTTCTTCTTCTTCTTCTTCTTCTTCACAGTCGATAGCCGTACAATACACCATTCCAACAAACGAAGCAAACAATATCCCATTCGAGCAGCATTCAGAAAACTGTCCTCTTATGCTTTCACTAATTTCGCTAACAGGATTTGACATGTACATGTACTTGATGTTAAGGTGTATAACCAAACTGAACCTTTGCTCCAGAGATTAGGCAAACAGGTCATAATTCTGAATTTAGCATTCTAACTTAAACGTTTGACATATCCAAATATAACAATCTTCATCAAATTTGCAGTAGTCAACACTTCTAAAGATTATGGCACTTAGTCTTCTTATTTTCTAAAAGGTTTCTGAACGATTTACCTGTTAACAGTTTACACTTCTGAAGCAGGTCACATTTTAAACACAGGTCTGCAATTCACACAATACTAACTCTACATCAACTGTTTTACTTCAACATTATCGACCATTATAATTTCATCAGATGTCTTCGCAGCAAACGATTTAAAAAGGAAATGATTGAAAAGTGATCCGCTGTTCAATTCAATTCCCGAGCAACCATCAATGCAAAAGGAATTGCCAGGTGATAGACCGCCGAAGTCCCCTTATAGTAGATTCACCCAGGACCCGTATTCTTTGTGATTGCTGTTTTAGCCTCTTCCAACATATTGACTATTTCTTACGCTTTTGCAGCAAACAACTTTGAAAACATTGTGACAACAATTTGTTTAATAGTTGTTCTTTCATTTATAAAGAGTTTCCATACTTTTGTCCAGACTCTTTCATCTCCTAGTTTAAACTTGTATCACTTGTATTGTGCATGGAAAAACGCCCAGGATTCGGGAAGTAGTTTGTGACAGGGACAGGCCTTTCCCAAATACAACAAATCTGCAATAGACGTCTTTGGTTTCATCTTGACAAGAACTTGAAAAATCTCCATAGAGGAGTGATTCATTATCTAATTTAAATGGAAAACATTGTGGCATCTTTTTGAGCTATTTCGCCTTTTAATACAATGTTTTAAAACGTCGTCTGCTGCAGATGCGTCATAAAGCGTATATATGCATGTGGGAAAGGGTTAAGAGAGATTATATCTTTAATGCTTTCTCCCATACAACAAATCTGCAGCAGACGACTTTGAAAGCATTAAGCGAAAAAGTATGGAAAATCTCGTTGACTGAAAGTATAATTATTGGATAGAGTTGAACATATTGTGACCAAAGGTGAAATAACAAAGTGTGTCTGCAAGTGGGAAAGGTTTAAGTTGACATCTCTAGATATATCCAGAGCTCTAAGTGAGAGATGAATCTCCTATATAAACCTTTTCCCTCATACGACAATTCTGCAGCAGGCGACTTTGCACATATTTTGTCAACAAATTAGAAAATCTCTATAATTGAATAGATAACCAACCTATGACTTAAAATGGAAAACATTGTGTCAAAAGGAGAAATTGCTCATATTGAGCAATTTCTTCTTTTGTCACTATGTTTTCAAAATGCCGTCTGCTACAGAGGCCTTAGAAAGCGTCTATATGAGGGAAAGGGTTAATAAACAGTAAGACGCATTACTAAAGTTACACTACATGTTAAATCAGCGAACATTGGCGGTCCACGTTCTCATATATAAAGTGTTCTGATACAAACGATCAACTTAACCAGTATACTGTCTTCCACACACAGAAGAGGTTTGTGTCAAGAACTGAGGTGAGAAAGTCATGGAACACGTGTGTGATGGTGCTCTCGTTTCATGATAAAACTGTGTTACAAACGGCGTTAAAAAAAAAAAAATACTTAATTTAAATTTATTAAACAGAATTCAATTGAACAACTACCCTGTATGTATAAATAACATTTCTCGATCTAAGATTCTGAAAATAACTTCATCGTAAACGCTTATTTTACCTAACCATTTCCCTAAATACAACACATCTGCAGCAGACCAGCTTTGTAACGGCGTTTTGGAAATACTATGTAACATCTCTATAAATGAAAGAAAGAAACGTTTTGGATCATGTTAAAAATATTGTCACGCAAGTACACATTGCGCTTTCACGGGCATTTTACTTGTTGTCGCAAGGTCTTCAAAAGAGGTCTGCCGCATATGCATCAAAATGCGTCTACACGAGGTAAAGGGTTGGGAGAGGCATATAATGTGAATCACAATCTAATTTACTACCATAGCAACGTATATATATATCAAGAGAAAAGAGTCACGCTCGACTGTTTGAATTTATATTTATGGTGAAAAATTGTTGTAAAAAAATGAAATGCGTTCACACTGATGCTAACACAATTCTTGGGGGGAAACCATGTACGTTGTATGTTTAAGTATTGTTTTATGGAAACAGACTAATAATTCGATGGAACGACGCGTGTTTTCATACATAACGTTTCACATTATTTTTAATGACAGTGAATGTACTATTCGAAACGAGAGCCAGTAACAGCGCGTTGTGGATACAGATCAGCAGAGGTGAAAACAGCCTATTTCGCTCTTTATTTATTTTCCCAGAAAGTCACATACACGGGTGTTTAAAAATACATGTCCCCACTTTAGTTGCTAATATTTAATACACAATATTACCTCTTTTGACTTACGTGACATGTTCTATATGTCCACCCCTTTTCTGATGGACGAGTCGAATTCTGCCTTGGACATTTTTAATTGTCACATAACATGTCTGTATTAATCATTCTCCTACTTATTGCAGTCTTCAGTCAGTTGATACTTTTTGGCGCGGGCGTACGAACACGCACTTTACAGTATCCCTACATTAAAACGTACAATGTATTGAGGTCTGGAGAGTGTGGTGGCCATTCGACAGCTGTCTTCAAGGGAATCAGATTTGGCGCGAGTGTGTCATCATCCAATCCAGGGCAACATTGACTGTATGAGGCATAGCTCCATCTTGTTGGAACCATACATTTTGTAGAGCGTGTCCTTTTTTCAACTCCGGGATACATTTGGTCAAAAAACTCTTGTTGTGTTAGTAATGTTATTCAAAACTATTCTTACTGACATATTTGGGGTTTCTTCAATTACTTCCATAACCTCTTCGATGATGCCTTTTGATCGGCCAGTCCTTCGCCTTCCACTGTTACCCTTTCTTCTGTCAAATATGCTTCCAGTTTCTTAACATTTCTTTATAATTCTGTATACGTGTTTCCTTGATAATGGATTTATGTCTATGTATTGTTTTCGTAAGAATTGCCCGACTACATTTGGAGATTTTCCGTATTCATAGTAGAGTTGAACAATAACTACATCTTTTTGAGAATCCATTGTGGTGCAATTTTGATGTCATCACTGATGACGTCATACACCAAATGTGATTACGTAATTAGTTAAAGTGCACAACTCCAGGAAAATGGTATGGCTTAATACTTTGTATTGCACTTATTTTGAGTATTTAATCCATGCATGAAAGAAATAATGACAACTTAAAGTGGGGACATGTATTTTGAACCACCCTGCTCGTTGAATCTAGCAGTACATTTTGCCCGTTCCTTCCCAAAGTAAGTTCGTCAGTATGTCTTGTCTGTGTTATGCAACTTATAGACGTGTGACACACTCCTTTATGGCCAAGTCAGACACACACATTGCGGATAGGGCGGATAAAGTCCGGAGTCTTCCGTAGAATGTGTGGGCGTGGCCTATTTTCTTGATGAATTTACGGATACCCATAGATGCGGATAGATACGGATGGTTGAGGATAGATGCGGATGTCAGCGGATGTCAGCGGTTAGATACGTTCCCTTTGAATTGACACAAATGCGGATAGACGATATATACGGATAGATACGGATAGATACGGATTACTTATCTTCCATTACCTTCTGCTACCTTTAGATGCGAATATATACGGAAGGATACCTTCAGATACGGACTGTTGCGCATGCCTTCAGGACATTGGCATTTTGAACAAGTTCAATTACACATTATTGGAATATTATATTGAATTACTGCTGAAGTTGGATAGTTCTGTCCATAAATAGAATACTAGATGATAGGTTTAGATACGGATTAGATACAGATAAATGCGGAGGAATGCCTTCAGTTAGCTTCAGTAACAGATCATTATTCAAAACGTGGACGCAGATCCTGTGGACCCTGCGGATACGATACGGACATTTACGGACTCTGAGGATGCGATACGGACCATTACAGATAGAAGGGATAGATACGGACGAGGCATCCCTGTAGCATCAGCAGAATCCGTGTGTGTCTCACTAGGGCTTTAAATGAGATATTCTATGTGTATACTTTGCTATCTGAACTGTTTCGAATTCTGCTCCATAATTCCATTTTTGCTTACATTTCTTTATTGATTAGGTGATAACTGAGCCCGTCCATTGAACAATGTACAGGGTCTTATGAAAAGTGTAGATTCAGCATGTTCATCCACACAGTCTAATTATGATCTACAAACTGTTCAAATAAAACTAATATAAGTTGTTTAAAATCTTCTGTCAACTTGTGAAGGTTCTGAAAAGACTGTGCAGATGGACCTGAACTGTTCAGAAATGCCTTCTTTAACAATGTATTTTACCTAAGGTCATGCAGGGGCGTAGCTTTGCAATAATCAATGTGTAGGCCGTCTCGTGAGAAAATCAACATTGTGGACTCTGCGTAAAGTATCGACCCTGATCAGCCTAAGCATGCCACACAGGCCTACCCGGATATACAATTTTCGCCTCTTGCGGATTTTCTGTTTCAGGAATCACTACTCTATACATATATCCCCCTAAGACGGAATGTGTCGGCCGGATCAGTCTGCGCGGACAGCGCAGGCTGATCTGGTCGATACGTTACGCAGATGTCTATCGCCGCAGCTGCATTGTGTGGCATTTTAAGAAAAACGGTGTAGGCACGTGCCTACAGTGCCTAAAGGGAGCTACGCCCCTGTCATGGGTCAAGGGGCCTCCGCTTACGCAACAAGGGGTAATACAGGGTAATATATACTACTAGTACAGACCTGAATGAACATCAATGCTATTTTCAAGATGCACAGAATCACTGCGAATCAGAAGTTTCTTGAACTCATCTAAATACAATTGGTATGTAGATCCAGATCAAATTGCAAGCTTATGCGATTTGATAGTGAAATAAAGACGCATGATATCATTCTTTTTGTCTGTGTGAAGTTTATTTATAATAAATATTGCAGTAGTAGTTCCCCTATCGTCCCCACAGTTTACTGACACATCGACAGTTCTGCATCCACAGGTTACACTGGCAGGACAATCCTCGGTTATGACAACAGGTGTGGTCCGTACGTTTCGCCCAGGGGAAACAGTGACTGTTCCATTGTCGACAAGCTCGTCTGCCGCGGTAAGGACGTCTATAGGATCTTCTGAAATACAATCGTAAAATAAACGGTTTGTAATATGGATTTATTTGTATGGTTTTTAACCCCGCTTTCAACCTTGTTTTCAGTTAGTTGACGACGTTTCCTGTGTTTGTTACCAGTACTACTTGTCCATTGTCCTGACATCAGCGGGGTTCGATCCCTGGACGAGTCATACCATCGCCGTGGCGCCTAACATTACGCCTGACCATACAAACATCAACTCCGATGTGAATTCGCAAATATAACGAATCTGCAACAGACGATTAACACATTCAAGCCATGTATAGAAAATCTCTATGGATGAAATTTAAATTATGGAATAGAATAGAACAGAAGTTTATTCATATGACTTGAATACATATGGTTCATCGTCAAAATATTTATAATATTCATGTGCATAAGAAAAAATAGACATACAGTTTAACAAAATACTAAGATGAATGAATACTGCACTTCCCCTTTCCCACATACAAAAAATCCGAATCAGACAACTTTGAAACATATTGACGAGATTATGAAAACTCTCTGAAAATGAATGTTTACAGTAATTTAATAAGATTGAAAATATTGTAACAAATGGAGACATTGTTTTCAAGTGCTGTTTACCGGAGAGGCGTAAGAAAGCGTCTGTATGTGAGAAAGGGTAAATGCATCTGGGTATAGTGACAACTCTGACACGCCTGTTGGTCCGCACAGTCTCACCAGAGTAATCATCGTCCGCTAATATATTATATATACATGCATGCATCTTCTGGCAAACTATTGGAAGTGTTAACTACCTACTTGTATGCGAATATGCACATGCTTTACAAAGTCTGGCAAACTATTGGAAGTGTTAACTCCTTACCTTTATGCGAATATGCACATGCTTTACAAAGTCTGGCAAACTATTGGAAGTGTTCAGTGCCTATCTTTATGCGAATATGCACACGCTTTACAAAGTCTGGCAAATTATTGGAAGTGTTAACTCCCTACCTTTATGCGAATATGCACACGCTTTACAAAGTCTGGCAAACTATTGGAAGTGTTAACTCCTTACCTTTATGCGAATATGCACACGCTTTACAAAGTCTGGCAAACTATTGGAAGTGTTCAGTCCTATCTTTATGCGAATATGCACACGCTTTACAAAGTCTGGCAAACTTTTGGAAGTGTTAATTCCTTACCTTTATGCGAATATGCACACGCTTTACAAAGTCTGGCAAACTATTGGAAGTGTTAACTCCCTACCTTGATGCGAATATGCACATGCTTTACAAAGTCTGGCAAACTATTGGAAGTGTTAAGTCCCTACCTTTATGCGAATATGCACATGCTTTACAAAGTCTGGCAAACTGTTGGAAGTGTTAACTCCTTACCGTTATGCGAATATGCGCACGCTTTACAAAGTCTGGCAAACTATTGGAAGTGTTAAGTCCCTACCTTTATGCGAATATGCACACGCTTTACAAAGTCTGGCAAACTATTGGAAGTGTTAAGTCCCTACCTTTATGCGAATATGCACATGCTTTACAAAGTCTGGCAAAATTTTGGAAGTGTTAACTCCTTACCTGTATGCGAATAAATTTAGGAATTAATAAAATATCACGAATGAGGAATACAGCGGGATAACAGTTCATTGTCTTCAACAGTGTTGTATATAAGATATAATTGATGATCTAGGAAAAACAACCTTAACGTTAGCAATACACACGTGGAACACATTCGAGCTTTTGTATTCAAACCAACTTGAAAGTTATCAATACACACGAGGAGCACATTCGTGCTTCTGTATTAAAACCAACCTTAACGTTATCAATACACACGTGGAACACATTCGGGTTTCTGTATTCAAATCGACCTTAAAGTTATCAATACACGTGTAACACATTAGTGATTCTGTATTAAAACCAACCTTAAAGTTATCAATACACACGTGGAACACATTCGAGCTTTTGTATTCAAACCAACTTGAAAGTTATCAATACACACGAGGAGCACATTCGTGCTTCTGTATTCAAACCAACCTTAACGTTATCAATACACACGTAGAACACATTCGTGTTTCTGTATTCAAATCGACCTTAAAGTTATCAATACACATGTAACACATTAGTGATTCTGTATTAAAACCAACCTTAAAGTTATCAATACACACGTGGAACACATTCGTGCTTCAGTATTAAAATCAACATTAACGTTATAAATACACACGTGGAATACATTCGTGCTTCAGTATTCAAACCATCCTTAACGTTATCAATACACATGAGGAATACATTCGTGCTTCTGTATTCAAACCAACCTTAACGTTATCAATACACACGAAAAATACAATCGTGTTTCTGTATTCAAACCAACCTTAACATTATCAATACACACGTGGAACACATTCGTGCTTCAGTATTCAAATCAACATTAACGTTATCAATACACACGTGATACACATTCGTGCTTCTGTATTCAAACCAACCTTAACATTATCAATACACACGTGGAACACATGCGTGCTTCTGTATTCAAACCAACATTACAGTTATCAATACACACGTGGAATACATTCGTGTTTCTGTATTCAAACCAACCTTAACGATATCAATACACACGTGGAATACATTCGTGCTTCTGTATTCAAACCAACCTTAACGTTATCAATACACACGTGGAACACATTCGTGCTTCTGTATTCAGACCAACCTTAACGTTATCAATACACACGTGGAATACATTCGTGCTTCCGTATTCAAACTAACTTAAACGTTATCAATACACACGTGGAATACATTCGTGCTTCTGTATTCAAACCAACCTTAACGTTATCAATACACACGTGGAACACATTCGTGCTTCCGTATTCAAACTAACCTTCACGTTATCAATACACACGTGGAACACATTCGTGCTTCCGTATTCAAACTTACTTGAACGTTATCAATACACACGTGGAACACATTCGTGCTTCTGTATTCAAACCAACCTTAACGTTATCAATACACACGTGGAACACATTCGTGCTTCAGTATTCAAATCAACATTAACGTTATCAATACACACGTGGAATACATTCGTGCTTCTGTATTCAAACCAACCTTAACGTTATCAATACACACGTGGAACACATTCCTGCTTTGGTATTCAAACCAACTTGAATGTTATCAATACACTCGTGGAACACATTCGTGCTTCTGTTTTCACTATCATGCCATACTCCTTTATGCTATGTACATTTATTAATGTGTTATTTGTGTTAAGTGTACCAAACATTATGTGATGTTTTCTGATGATTATGTCTTGTGCATTGTCAATTTCGTTATGTGCATATGTTATTGTGTTATATTCGCTTATCTCTATATATGTGATAAACTTTGAATACATACATCCTTATGTTATGTGTGAATACACTCTGTCAGTAAATGTAAACATAACTCACCCATTACTGATAAGTATTTGATTTATGCACATAACGAAACGGAGTATGCACCTAACACATTAATCAGTGTACATAGCATGAAGGAGTATGGCATGCTAGCTTAAAGACTACGCAGAATACAAACAAATATTGTATAATGAGGCAGCAAAGGCGTTCCATAAAGTTACATTGCAGTACAACTACTTGGTCCTCGATTTATGGTATACCAGTGTATCGGTGCTCAGTTAATGTGTCAGTAGATGCGTTTCGGTTTATGTTACACGGGTATTAGTGGACAGTTTTGTTGTCAGTAAATGCGTTTAGGTGTATGTAGTACGAGTATTTGCGGGTATGATATGTGTCAATAGATGCGTTTCGGTTTATGTTACACGGGTATTAGTGGACAGTTTTGTTGTCAGTAAATGCGTTTAGGTGTATGTAGTACGAGTATTTGCGGATATGATATGTGTCAATAGATGCGTTTCGGTTTATGTTATACGAGTATTAGCGGACAGTTTATTTGTCAATCAATGCGTTTCGATTTATGGTATTCGAGTATCGGTGGACAGTTTATTTGTCAGTAGATGCATTGCAGTTTGTGTTATACGAGTATCGACGGACAGTTTATGTGTCAGTAGATGCATTGCGGTTTGTGTTATACGAGTATCGGTGGACAGTTTATTTATCATTAGATGCGTTTCGGTTTATGGCATACGAGTATTGACGGACAGTTTATTTGTCAGTAGATGCATTGCGGTTTGTGTTATACGAGTATCGACGGACAGTTTATTTGTCAGTAGATGCATTGCGGTTTGTGTTATACGAGTATCGGTGGACAGTTTATTTGTCAGTAGATGCATTGCGGTTTGTGTTATACGAGTATTGACGGACAGTTATTTGTCAGTAGATGCATTGCGGTTTATGATATACGAGTATCGGTGGACAGTTTATTTGTCAGTAGATGCATTGCGGTTTGTGTTATACGAGTATCGGTGGACAGTTTATTTGTCAGTAGATGCATTGCGGTTTGTGTTATACGAGTATCGGTGGACAGTTTATTTGTCAGTAGATGCCTTTCGGTTCATGGTATACGAGTATCGGCGGTCGGTTGACAATTTATGTGTCAGTAGTCGATTTCGGTTCATGTCGTACGAGTATCGGCGGACAGTTTATTTGTCAGTAGATGTATTGGGGTTTATGTTATAAGAGTATCGGCGTCAGTAGATGCATTGTGGTTGATTTTATATGAATATTGGCGGACAGTTTGTTTGTCAGAATATGCATTGCGGCTTATGTTATAAAAGTATCGGCGTACAGTTGGCTTGTCAGTAGATGCATTGTGGTTGATTTTATATGAATACCGGCGGACAGTTTATTTGTCAGTAGATGCGTTTCGGTTTATGGTATACGAGTATCGGCGTACAGTTGGCTTGTCAGTAGATGCATTGTGGTTGATTTTATATGAATACCGGCGGACAGTTTATTTGTCAGTAGATGCGTTTCGGTTTATGGTATACGAGTATCGGCGGACAGTTTACTTGTCAGTAGACAAGCGCTTAGGTTTGTGTTATACCAGTGTCGGTGGAAAGAGAACACTCTTTGAAAACAGTTTGTTTCACTTTGCGTAAATGCATTTAGACCCTTAATCGACAGACGTGGCTCGCTCGTGTATAAGTACCACCCATCTAAGTGAAGTACAAAATACATTCGATGAGCAGTGTTGCCACAATCTCTTCAATTATGTTTAACGACTATACTTTCACTAATTGATTCATACATTTTCTAGATGTTTTTAAAGTGTCTGTTATCGATTTGTTGTAAGTGGGATAGGTTACATTCACTCCGATACATGCATGTTGGTAAAATAACAATGGTCTTACTTATGTAAGATTCTGTTCCACGATAGATCTTTAAACAATGTTGTTGTTTTTTAAATCGTTGTATTTTAATACATCTTAAATGTTGGAAACTTTAAAATATGAAAATAAAAACAATCAAAATAGCTTTCAGCTTCAAGGTGTTTAAGGATTGATCTCCAACTTTGATTAAATTGCCACTGCTTACAATAAACTCTTTAACATATATTTCCAACAAGTAGACGATTTTAGCGTATACATGTATGTAGAAGATGACTTTTGCAAACATTTTGGCATTTGAAAATTGCTCCATTTTCCGCAATATTTCTAACTTTATTCAATTCTTATTCTATGATTTATATATATATTTACAACAAACTGTACAGACGTGTCTGAGGAAGGTTTTTTGTATTTAGGAAAGGGTTAAGAAACCGCTAAAAGTCTAGAAATGTTTCCCCCTCTGCTATCACGTCGACAGTTATTTAAGGTTTCCCCTTTGCTATCAAGTCGACAGTTATTTAAGGTTTTCCCTTTTATATCACGTCGACAGTTATTTAAGGTTTCCCCTTTTATATCACGTCAACAGTTATTTAAGGTTTCCCCTTTGCTATCACGTCGACAGTTATTTAAGGTTTCCCCTTTGCTATCACGTCGACAGTTATTTAAGGTTTCCCCTTTTATGTCACGTCGACAGTTATTTAAGGTTTCCCCTTTGCTACCACGTCGACAGTTATTTAAGGTTTCCTCTTTGATATTTTAAGGTTTTCCCTTTGTTATCACGTCGAGGGTTATTTAAAGTTTACCATTTGTTATCACGTCGAGGTTTTTTTTAAGGTTTTACCTTTGTAATCACGTCGAGGGTTATCTAAGGTTTCCCCTTTGATACCACGTCGAGGGTTATCTAAAGTTTCCCCTTTGATACCACGTCGAGGGTTATCTAAGGTTTCCCCTTTGATACCACGTCGAGGGTTATCTAAAGTTTCCCCTTTGATACCACGTCGAGGGTTATCTAAGGTTTCCCCTTTGATACCACGTCGAGGGTTATTTAAAGTTTACCCTTTGTTATCACGTCAACAGTTATCTAAGGTTTCCCCTTTGATACCACGTCGAGGGTTATCTTAGGTTTCCCATTGGAAACCACGTCGAGGGTTATCTAAGGTTTCCCATTTGATACCAAGTCGAGGGTTATCTAAGGTTCCCCCTTTGTTATCACGTCGAGGGTATCTAATGTTCCCCTGTTATATCACATCGAGGGTTATCTAAGATTTCTCCTTGTTACCACGTCGACAGTTATCTAAGGTTTCCCCCTTGTTATCACGTCGACAGTTATTTAAGGTTTCCCCTTTGATATCACGTCGACAGTTATTTAAGGTTTCCCCTTTTATATCACGTCGACAGTTATTTAAGATTTCCCATTCTATATCACGTCGACAGTTATTTAAGGTTTCCCCTTTGATATCACATCGACAGTTATTTAAGGTTTCCCCTTTGTTATCACATCGAGGGTTATTTATGTTTTCCCCTTTGATATCAAGTCGACAGCTGTTTAAGGTTTCCCCTTTGAGATCACATCGACAGTTATTTAAGCTAGAAATTATTATTAAGAATGCCAATTTCCATGATATGTGTTACATCGATGGGAAACTCACAAACTCATTCATATATTTTATTGCGTTATAACATATTTCCAAATACATCCATATTAACATAACCAAGAGATTATTGGTTTACAGAAGAGAATAACATAAACATGTAACACATCGCGCGTAGATGGTGTGTCTGTCCCATGCAAAATGTATCTTTATGAACAATCTATTTTAAATGACCGACGGTTTTTGGTATCACAGAAAGCCTAACCTTTTAGAAAGGGGTTAAATTGAACAACTTCATTTGTTTCAAAGTTGACTTGAGGGAAATCATAGGAATAATTGAGTGAAATGTCTTCATAGAAATCACTTCAGCAAATGAGAATCAGTTGTAAATTAGTTGGGAATTGCATTTTTATTGATTCGCAAAACTATGCTGCCTTTCTAAAACCCCTTTTCCAAACGCTGACGCTATTTTCACTCATCTGCACCGGAGGACTGTTGAATACATTGTTGTAAATGTTGGGATTGCTCAAAATAATGAGTAGGAATATTGCTCGACTTGCATGTTACTAGTCAAAGGAATGCTTTCTAGTGTGAACTCCTCGTTATCACTGGAGTGTTGCATACGAGCCATAAGTCAACTTCAATGATATAAATTTGTAACGAACAGTAACAACCGAAGACAACAACGTGTACAACTTGTCTTACAGTAGTCAAAGGAATGTGTAGGAATATTACACGACTTGCATGTTACTAGTCAAAGGACAACAGCAAGAGGATCGAAATATAGTCAACAGAAAGACTTGTCCTACTTGTCTTACAGTTTTTGTGTCATAAGGCAAATAGTGCCGCTTGTATTACAGAAGAATGTCAGTACGAATATCGTGTATATTGTCTTACAGTAATGTGTCAGTACGAATATCGTGTATATTGTCTTACAGTAGCATGTCAGTACGAATATCGTGTACATTGTCTTACAGTAGTGTGTCAGTACGAATATCGTGTACCTTGTCTTACAGCAGTGTGTCATTACGAATATCGTGTACCTTGTCTTACAGTAGTGTGTCATTACGAATATCGTGTACCTTGTCTTACAGTAGTGTGTCATTACGAAGATCGTGTACCTTGTCTTACAGCAGTGTGTCATTACAGTAGTGTGTCAGTACGAAGATCGTGTACATTGTCTTACAGCAGTGTGTCATTACGAAGATCGTGTACCTTGTCTTACAGTAGTGTGTCAGTACGAAGAGCGTGTATATTGTCTTACAGTAGTGTGTCTTTACGAAGATCGTGTACATTGTCTTACAGTAGTCTGTCATTACGAAGAGTATGTACCTTCTCTTACAGTAGTGTGTCATTGCGAAGATCGTGTATATTGTCTTACAGTAGTGTATCATTACGAAGATCGTGTACATTGTCTTTCAGAAGTGTTTCAGTACGAAGATCGTGTATATTGTCTTACAGTAGTGTGTCATTACGAATATCGTGTATATTGTCTTACAGTAGCATGTCAGTACAAATATCGTGTATATTGTCTTACAGCAGTGTGTCAGTACGAATATCGTGTACCTTGTCTTACAGTAGTGTGTCAGTACGAAGATCGTGTACCTTGTCTTACAGTAGTGTGTCAGTACGAAGAGCGTGTATATTGTCTTACAGTAGTGTGTCAGTACGAAGAGCGTGTATATTGTCTTACAGTAGCATGTCAGTACAAATATCGTGTATATTGTCTTACAGCAGTGTGTCAGTACGAAGATCGTGTACCTTGTCTTACAGTAGTGTGTCAGTACGAAGATCGTGTACCTTGTCTTACAATAGTGTGTCATTACGAAGATCGTGTATATTGTCTTACAGTAATGTGACAGTACGAATATCGTGTACCTTGTCTTACAGTAGTGTGTCAGTACGAATATCGTGTATATTGTCTTACAGCAGTGTGTCAGTACGAATATCGTGTATATTGTCTTACAATAGTGTGTCAGTACAAAGATCGTGTACATTGTCTTACATTACTGTGTCATTATGAAGCTCGTGTACATTGTCTTACAGCAGTGTGTCATTACGAAGATCATGTGCATTGTCTTACAGCAGTGTGTCATTACGAATATCGTGTACATTGTCTTACAGCATTGTGTCATTACGAAGATCGTGTGCATTGTCTTACAGCAGTGTGTCATTACGAAGATCGTGTACATTGTCTTACAGCATTGTGTCATTACGAAGATCGTGTACATTGTCTTACAGTAGTGTGTCATTACGAAGATCGTGTGCATTGTATTACAGTAGTGTGTCATTACGAAGATCGTGTACCTTTTCTTACAGCAGTGTGTCATTACGAAGATCGTGTACCTTGTCTTACAGCAGTGAGTCATTACGAACATCGTGTACCTTGTCTTACAGTAGTGTGTCATTACGAATATCGTGTACCTTGTCTTACAGTAGTGTGTCATTACGAAGATCGTGTACCTTGTCTTACAGCAGTGTGTCATTACGAAGATCGTGTACCTTGTCTTACAGTAGTGTGTCAGTACGAATATCGTGTACCTTGTCTTACAGTAGTGTGTCAGTACGAAGATCGTGTACCTTGTCTTACAGTAGTGTGTCATTACGAAGATCGTGTACCTTGTCTTACAGCAGTGTGTCATTACGAAGAGCGTGTACCTTGTCTTACATCAGTGTGTCATTACAAAGAGCGTGTACCTTGTCTTACAGTAGTGTGTCAGTACGAAGATCGTGTACCTTGTCTTACAGTAGTGTGTCAGTACGAAGATCGTGTACTTTGTCTTACAGTAGTGTGTCATTACGAAGATCGTTGACCTTGTCTTACAGCAGTGTGTCATTACGAAGATCGTGTACCTTGTCTTACAGCAGTGTGTCATTACGAAGAGCGTGTACCTTGTCTTACAGTAGTGTGTCAGTACGAAGATCGTGTACCTTGTCTTACAGCAGTTTGTCATTACGAAGATCGTGTACCTTGTCTTACAGTAATGTGACAGTACGAATATCGTGTACCTTGTCTTACAGCAGTGTGTCAGTACGAAGATCGTGTACATTGTCTTACAGCAGTGTGTCAGCACGAATATCGTGTACATTGTCTTACAGCAGTGTGTCATTACGAATATCGTGTACCTTGTCTTACAGCAGTGTGTCATTACGAAGATCGTGTACCTTGTCTTACAGCAGTGTGGCATTACGAAGATCGTGTACCTTGTCTTACAGCAGTGTGTCATTACGAATATCGTGTACATTGTCTTACAGCAGTGTGTCAGTACGAATATCGTGTACATTGTCTTACAGCAGTGTGTCATTACGAATATCGTGTGCATTGTCTTACAGTAGTGTGTCAGTACGAATATCGTGTGCCTTGTCTTACAGCAGTGTTTCAGTACAAATATCGTTTACATTTTCTTAAAACAGTTTGTCATTACGAAGATCGTGTACATTGTCTTACAGCAGTGTGTCAGAACGAAGATCGTGTGCCTTGTCTTACAGTAGTGTGTCAGTACGAAGATCGTGTACCTTGTCTTACAGTAGTGTGTTATTACGAAGATCGTGTACCTTGTCTTACAGCAGTGTGTCAGTACGAAGATCGTGTACCTTGTCTTACAGCAGTGTGGCATTACGAAGATCGTGTACCTTGTCTTACAGCAGTGTGTCAGTACGAAGATCGTGTACCTTGTCTTACAGTAGTGTGTCATTACGAAGATCGTGTACCTTGTCTTACAGCAGTGTGTCATTATTAAGATCGTGTACATTGTCTTACAGTAGTGTGTCATTACGAATATCGTGTACCTTGTCTTACAGTAGTGTGTCATTACGAAGATCGTGTACCTTGTCTTACAGCAGTGTGTCAGTACGAAGATCGTGTTCCTTGTCTTACAGCAGTGTGGCATTACGAAGATCGTGTACCTTGTCTTACAGCAGTGTGTCAGTACGAACATCGTGTACCTTGTCTTACAGTAGTGTGTCATTACGAAGATCGTGTACCTTGTCTTACAGCAGTGTGTCATTACGAAGATCGTGTACATTGTCTTACAGTAGTGGGTCATTACGAATATCGTGTACCTTGTCTTACAGTAGTGTGTCATTACGAGGATCGTGTACCTTGTCTTACAGCAGTGTGTCAGTACGAAGATCGGGTACCTTGTCTTACAGCAGTGTGGCATTAAGAAGATAGTGTACCTTGTCTTACAGCAATGTGTCAGTACGAAGATCGTGTACCTTGTCTTACAGCAGTGTGTCATTACGAAGATCGTGTACATTGACTTACAGTAGTGTGTCATTACGAAGATCGTGTACATTGTCTTACAGCAGTGAGTCATTACGAAGATCGTGTACATTGTCTTACAGTAGTGTGTCATTACGAATATCGTGTACCTTGTATTACAGCAGTGTGTCATTACGAAGATCGTGTACCTTGTCTTACAGAAGTGTGTCATTACGAATATCGTGCACACTGTCTTACAGTAGTGTGTCATTACGAAGATCGTGTACCTTGTCTTACAGCAGTGTGTTAGTACGAAGATCGTGTACCTTGTCTTACAGCAGTGTGTCATTACGAAGATCGTGTACCTTGTCTTACAGCAGTGTGTCATTACGAAGATCGTGTACCTTGTCTTACAGTAGTGTGTCATTACGAATATCGTGTACCTTGTTTTACAGTAGTATGTCAGTACTAAGATCGTGTACCTTGTCTTACAGTAGTGTGTCAGTACGAAGATCGTGTACCTTGTCTTACAGTAGTGTGTCATTACGAAGATCGTGTACCTTGTCTTACAGCAGTGTGTCATTACGAATATCGTGTACCTTGTCTTACAGTAGTGTGTCAGTACGAATATCGTGTGCATTGTCTTACAGCAGTGAGTCATTACGAAGATCGTGTACCTTGTCTTACAGTAGTTTGTCATTGCGAATATCGTGTACCTTTTCTTACAGTAGTGTGTCATTACGAAGATCGCGTGCATTGTCTTACAGTAGTGTGTCATTACGAATATCGTGTACCTTGACTTACAGCAGTGTGTCAGTACGAAGATCGTGTACCTTGTCTTACAGTAGTGTGTCAGTACGAATATCGTGTACATTGTCTTACAGCAGTGTGGCATTACGAAGATCGTGTACCTTGTCTTACAGCAGTGTGTCAGTACGAATATCGTGTATCTTGTCTTACAGTAGTGTGTCAGTACGAATATCGTGTGCATTGTCTTAGAGCAGAGTGTCATTACGAAGATCGCGTGCATTGTCTTACAGCAGTGATTCATTACGAAGATCGTGTGCCTTGTCTTACAGCAGTTTGTCATTATGAAGATCGCGTGCATTGTCTTACAGTAGTTTGTCATTACGAAGATCGTGTACATTGTCTTACAGTAGTTTGTCATTACGAAGATCGTGTGCCTTGTCTTACAGTAGTGTGTCAGTACGAATATCGTGTGCATTCATTGTCTTACAGCAGTGTGTCATTACGAATATCGTGTACATTGTCTTACAGCAGTGTGGCATTACGAAGATCGTGTACCTTGTCTTACAGCAGTGTGTCATTACGAATATCGTGCACATTGTCTTACAGCAGTGTGGCATTACGAAGATCGTGTACCTTGTCTTACAGCAGTGTGTCATTACGAATATCGTGTACATTGTCTTACAGCAGTGTGTCATTACGAAGATCGTGTACCTTGTCTTACATCAGTGTGTCAGTACGAAGATCGTGTACCTTGTCTTACAGTAGTGTGTCAGTACGAAGATCGTTTGCCTTGTCTTACAGCAGTGTGTCAGTACGAAGATCGCGTGCATTGTCTTACAGCAGTGTGTCATTACGAAGATCGCGTGCATTGTCTTACAGTAGTGTGTCAGTACGAAGATCGTGTACCTTGTCTTACAGTAGTGTGTCATTACGAATATCGTGTGCCTTGTCTTACAGCAGTGTGTCATTACGAAGATCGCGTGCATTGTCTTACAGCAGTGAGTAAGTACGAACATCGCGTGCATTGTCTTACAGTAGTGTGTCATTACGAATATTGTGTACCTTGTCTTACAGTAGTGTGTCATTACGAAGATCGTGTACCTTGTCTTACAGCAGTGTGTCAGTACGAATATCGTGTACATTGTCTTACAGCAGTGTGTCATTACGAAGATCGTGTACATTGTCTTACAGCAGTGTGTCATTACGAAGATCGTGTACATTGTCTTACAGCAGTGTGTCATTACGAATATCGTGTACATTGTCTTACAGCAGTGTGTCATTACGAAGATCGTGTACATTGTCTTACAGCAGTGTGTCATTACGAATATCGTGTACCTTGTCTTACAGTAGTGTGTCATTACGAAGATCGTGTACCTTGTCTTACAGCAGTGTGTCAGTACGAATATCGTGTACATTGTCTTACAGCAGTGTGTCATTACGAAGATCGCGTGCATTGTCTTACAGCAGTGTGTCATTACGAATATCGTGTGCCTTGTCTTACAGCAGTGTGTCATTACGAAGATCGCGTGCATTGTCTTACAGCAGTGTGTCATTACGAAGATCGCGTGCATTGTCTTACAGCAGTGTGTCATTACGAATATCGTGTGCCTTGTCTTACAGCAGCGTGTCATTACGAAGATCGCGTGCATTGTCTTACAGAAGTGTGTCATTACGAATATTGTGTACCTTGTCTTACAGCAGCGTGTCATTACGAAGATCGCGTGCATTGTCTTACAGTAGTGTGTCAGTACGAAGATCGTGTACATTGTCTTACAGCAGTGTGTCATTACGAAGATCGCGTGCATTGTCTTACAGCAGTGTGTCATTACGAATATCGTGTGCCTTGTCTTACAGCAGTGTGTCATTACGAAGATCGCGTGCATTGTCTTACAGCAGTGTGTCATTACGAAGATCGCGTGCATTGTCTTACAGCAGTGTGTCATTACGAATATCGTGTGCCTTGTCTTACAGCAGCGTATCATTACGAAGATCGTGTACCTTGTCTTACAGTAGTGTGTCATTACGAATATCGTGTACCTTGTCTTACAGCAGCGTGTCATTACGAAGATCGCGTGCATTGTCTTACAGTAGTGTGTCATTATGAATATCGTGTACCTTGTCTTACAGCAGCGTGTCATTACGAAGATCGCGTGCATTGTCTTACAGAAGTGTGTCATTACGAATATCGTGTACCTTGTCTTACAGCAGCGTGTCATTACGAAGATTGCGTGCATTGTCTTACAGAAGTGTGTCATTACGAAGATCGCGTGCATTGTCTTACAGTAGTGTGTCATTACGAATATCGTGTACATTGTCTTACAGCAGTGTGTCATTACGAAGATCGTGTACCTTGTCTTACAGTAGTGTGTCATTACGAAGATCGTGTACCTTATCTTACAGCAGTGTGTCATTACGAAGATCGTGTACCTTGTCTTACAGTAGTGTGTCATTACGAAGATCGCGTGCATTGTCTTACAGCAGTGTGTCATTACGAATATCGTGTACCTTGTCTTACAGCAGTGTGTCATTACGAAGATCGTGTACCTTGTATTACAGTAGTGTGTCATTACGAAGATCGTGTACCTTGTCTTACAGCAGTGTGTCAGTACGAATATCGTGTACCTTGTCTTACAGCAGTGTGTCATTACGAAGATCGTGTACCTTGTCTTACAGCAGTGTGTCATTACGAAGATCGTGTACCTTGTCTTACAGTAGTGTGTCATTACGAAGATCGTGTACCTTGTCTTACAGCAGTGTGTCATTACGAAGATCGTGTACCTTGTCTTACAGCAGTGTGTCATTACAAAATCGTGTACCTTGTTTTACAGTAGTGTGTCATTCCGAAGATCGTTTACCTTGTCTTACAGTAGTGTATCATTACGAATATCGTGTACCTTGTTTTACTGTAGTGTGTCATTACGAAGATCGTGTACATTGTCTTACAGTAGTGTGTCATTACGAATATCGTTTGCATTGTCTTACAGTAGTGTGTCATTACGAAGATCGTGTACCTTTGCTTATAGCAGTGTGTCATTACGAAGATCGTGTACCTTGTCTTACAGTAGTGTGTCATTACGAATATCGTGTACCTTGTCTTACAGCAGTGTGTCATTACGAAGATCGTGTACTTTGTCTTACAGCAGTGTGTCATTACGAAGATCGTGTACCTTGTCTTACAGTAGTGTGTTATTACGAAGATCGTGTGCATTGTCTTACAGCAGTGTGTCATTACGAAGATCGTGTACCTTGTCTTACAGTAGTGTGTCATTACGAATATCGTGTACATTGTCTTACAGTAGTGTGTCATTACGAAGATCGTGTACCTTGTCTTACAGTAGTGTGTCATTACGAAGATCGTGTTCCTTGTCTTACAGCAGTGTGGCATTACGAAGATCGTGTACCTTGTCTTACAGTAGTGTGTCATTACGAATATCGTGTACCTTGTCTTACAGCAGTGTGTCAGTACGAAGATCGTGTACATCGTCTTACAGTAGTGTGTCATTACGAAGATCGCGTGCATTGTCTTACAGTAGTGTGTCATTACGAAGATCGTGTACATTGTCTTACAGCAGTGAGTCATTACGAATATCGTGTACCTTGTCTTACAGCAGTGTGTCATTACGAATATCGTGTACCTTATCTTACAGCAGTGTGTCAGTACGAAGATCGTGTATATTGTCTTACAGCAGTGTGTCATTACGAATATCGTGTACCTTGTCTTACAGCAGTGTGTCAGTACGGAGATCGTGTATATTGTCTTACAGCAGTGAGTCATTACGAAGATCGTGTATATTGTCTTACAGTAGTCTGTCATTACGAAGATTGTGTACCTTGTCTTACAGCAGTGAGTCATTACAAATATCGTGTACCTTGTCTTACAGCAGTGTGTCATTACGAATATCGTGTACCTTGTCTTACAGCATTGTGTCATTACGAATATCGTGTACCTTGTCTTACAGCATTGTGTCAGTACGAAGATCGTGTACCTTGTCTTACAGTAGTGTGTCAGTACGAAGATCGTGTACCTTGTCTTACAGTAGTGTGTCATTACGAAGATCGTGTGCATTGTCTTACAGCAGTGTGTCATTACGAAGATCGTGTACCTTGTCTTACAGTAGTGTGTCATTACGAATATCGTGTACCTTGTCTTACAGCAGTGTGTCATTACGAAGATCGTGTACCTTGTCTTACAGCAGTGTGTCATTATGAAGATCGTGTACCTTGTCTTACAGTAGTGTGTCATTACGAAGATCGTGTACCTTGTCTTACAGCAGTGTGTCATTACGAAGATCGTGTACCTTGTCTTACAGCAGTGTGTCATTACGAAGATCGTGTACCTTGTTTTACAGTAGTGTGTCATTCCGAAGATCGTGTACCTTGTCTTACAGTAGTGTATCATTACGAATATCGTGTACCTTGTTTTACTGTAGTGTATCATTACGAATATCGTGTACCTTGTTTTACTGTAGTGTGTCATTACGAAGATCGTGTACATTGTCTTACAGTAGTGTGTCATTACGAATATCGTGTGCATTGTCTTACAGTAGTGTGTCATTACGAAGATCGTGTACCTTGTCTTATAGCAGTGTGTCATTACGAAGATCGTGTACCTTGTCTTACAGTAGTGTGTCATTACGAATATCGTGTACCTTGTCTTACAGCAGTGTGTCATTACGAAGATCGCGTGCATTGTCTTACAGCAGTGATTCATTACGAAGATCGTGTGCCTTGTCTTACAGCAGTTTGTCATTATGAAGATCGCGTGCATTGTCTTACAGTAGTTTGTCATTACGAAGATCGTGTACATTGTCTTACAGTAGTTTGTCATTACGAAGATCGTGTGCCTTGTCTTACAGTAGTGTGTCAGTACGAATATCGTGTGCATTCATTGTCTTACAGCAGTGTGTCATTACGAATATCGTGTACATTGTCTTACAGCAGTGTGGCATTACGAAGATCGTGTACCTTGTCTTACAGCAGTGTGTCATTACGAATATCGTGCACATTGTCTTACAGCAGTGTGGCATTACGAAGATCGTGTACCTTGTCTTACAGCAGTGTGTCATTACGAATATCGTGTACATTGTCTTACAGCAGTGTGTCATTACGAAGATCGTGTACCTTGTCTTACATCAGTGTGTCAGTACGAAGATCGTGTACCTTGTCTTACAGTAGTGTGTCAGTACGAAGATCGTGTGCCTTGTCTTACAGCAGTGTGTCAGTACGAAGATCGCGTGCATTGTCTTACAGCAGTGTGTCATTACGAAGATCGCGTGCATTGTCTTACAGTAGTGTGTCAGTACGAAGATCGTGAACCTTGTCTTACAGTAGTGTGTCATTACGAATATCGTGTGCCTTGTCTTACAGCAGTGTGTCATTACGAAGATCGCGTGCATTGTCTTACAGCAGTGAGTAAGTACGAAGATCGCGTGCATTGTCTTACAGTAGTGTGTCATTACGAATATCGTGTACCTTGTCTTACAGTAGTGTGTCATTACGAAGATCGTGTACCTTGTCTTACAGCAGTGTGTCAGTACGAATATCGTGTACATTGTCTTACAGCAGTGTGTCATTACGAAGATCGTGTACATTGTCTTACAGCAGTGTGTCATTACGAAGATCGTGTACATTGTCTTACAGCAGTGTGTCATTACGAATATCGTGTACATTGTCTTACAGCAGTGTGTCATTACGAAGATCGTGTACATTGTCTTACAGCAGTGTGTCATTACGAATATCGTGTACCTTGTCTTACAGTAGTGTGTCATTACGAAGATCGTGTACCTTGTCTTACAGCAGTGTGTCAGTACGAATATCGTGTACATTGTCTTACAGCAGTGTGTCATTACGAAGATCGCGTGCATTGTCTTACAGCAGTGTGTCATTACGAATATCGTGTGCCTTGTCTTACAGCAGTGTGTCATTACGAAGATCGCGTGCATTGTCTTACAGCAGTGTGTCATTACGAAGATCGCGTGCATTGTCTTACAGCAGTGTGTCATTACGAATATCGTGTGCCTTGTCTTACAGCAGCGTGTCATTACGAAGATCGCGTGCATTGTCTTACAGAAGTGTGTCATTACGAATATCGTGTACCTTGTCTTACAGCAGCGTGTCATTACGAAGATCGCGTGCATTGTCTTACAGTAGTGTGTCAGTACGAAGATCGTGTACATTGTCTTACAGCAGTGTGTCATTACGAAGATCGCGTGCATTGTCTTACAGCAGTGTGTCATTACGAATATCGTGTGCCTTGTCTTACAGCAGTGTGTCATTACGAAGATCGCGTGCATTGTCTTACAGCAGTGTGTCATTACGAAGATCGCGTGCATTGTCTTACAGCAGTGTGTCATTACGAATATCGTGTGCCTTGTCTTACAGCAGCGTGTCATTACGAAGATCGTGTACCTTGTCTTACAGTAGTGTGTCATTACGAATATCGTGTACCTTGTCTTACAGCAGCGTGTCATTACGAAGATCGCGTGCATTGTCTTACAGTAGTGTGTCATTATGAATATCGTGTACCTTGTCTTACAGCAGCGTGTCATTACGAAGATCGCGTGCATTGTCTTACAGAAGTGTGTCATTACGAATATCGTGTACCTTGTCTTACAGCAGCGTGTCATTACGAAGATTGCGTGCATTGTCTTACAGAAGTGTGTCATTACGAAGATCGCGTGCATTGTCTTACAGTAGTGTGTCATTACGAATATCGTGTACATTGTCTTACAGCAGTGTGTCATTACGAAGATCGTGTACCTTGTCTTACAGTAGTGTGTCATTACGAAGATCGTGTACCTTATCTTACAGCAGTGTGTCATTACGAAGATCGTGTACCTTGTCTTACAGTAGTGTGTCATTACGAAGATCGCGTGCATTGTCTTACAGCAGTGTGTCATTACGAATATCGTGTACCTTGTCTTACAGCAGTGTGTCATTACGAAGATCGTGTACCTTGTATTACAGTAGTGTGTCATTACGAAGATCGTGTACCTTGTCTTACAGCAGTGTGTCAGTACGAATATCGTGTACCTTGTCTTACAGCAGTGTGTCATTACGAAGATCGTGTACCTTGTCTTACAGCAGTGTGTCATTACGAAGATCGTGTACCTTGTCTTACAGTAGTGTGTCATTACGAAGATCGTGTACCTTGTCTTACAGCAGTGTGTCATTACGAAGATCGTGTACCTTGTCTTACAGCAATGTGTCATTACAAAATCGTGTACCTTGTTTTACAGTAGTGTGTCATTCCGAAGATCGTTTACCTTGTCTTACAGTAGTGTATCATTACGAATATCGTGTACCTTGTTTTACTGTAGTGTGTCATTACGAAGATCGTGTACATTGTCTTACAGTAGTGTGTCATTACGAATATCGTTTGCATTGTCTTACAGTAGTGTGTCATTACGAAGATCGTGTACCTTTGCTTATAGCAGTGTGTCATTACGAAGATCGTGTACCTTGTCTTACAGTAGTGTGTCATTACGAATATCGTGTACCTTGTCTTACAGCAGTGTGTCATTACGAAGATCGTGTACTTTGTCTTACAGCAGTGTGTCATTACGAAGATCGTGTACCTTGTCTTACAGTAGTGTGTTATTACGAAGATCGTGTGCATTGTCTTACAGCAGTGTGTCATTACGAAGATCGTGTACCTTGTCTTACAGTAGTGTGTCATTACGAATATCGTGTACATTGTCTTACAGTAGTGTGTCATTACGAAGATCGTGTACCTTGTCTTACAGTAGTGTGTCATTACGAAGATCGTGTTCCTTGTCTTACAGCAGTGTGGCATTACGAAGATCGTGTACCTTGTCTTACAGTAGTGTGTCATTACGAATATCGTGTACCTTGTCTTACAGCAGTGTGTCAGTACGAAGATCGTGTACATCGATCTTACAGTAGTGTGTCATTACGAAGATCGCGTGC